>JARFJB010002001.1:377500-510000 GCA_036346205.1 Vesta saturnalis
GAAAATATGGTTGTCTAGTACAACACTAACTTTGTACAAACGTGCCACACAGGTTTGTCATCCAGATAAATTACAACATGAATTAAACCATCTTGAAGAAGTCTTCATAAATAATGGCTTTAATAAACAACAAATTAAAAAGGCATTTCCACCGAGACAAACGATGCTTACGGATGATTAATCTACAACTTTAAATAAGTGTGCCATTTTACCTTTCCTTGCAAACACAACGAATAAAATTGTTAAAATATTACAAAAGCATAATATAAAATTAGCATACAAAAGTGATTCGAAATTGGTGAAACTCGAAGAAGAATTAACACCAGGTTAACAGAACACAAAAGGCACTTACGTTTACTTCATCGTATTAAATCAGCAGTTGCTCAACATGCGTTAAACACTCTGCACAATATAAAACTCGAAAACATAGCAGTTCTGGCTAACAATAGGAATTGGTATACAAGGAAGACTCGATAAGCTAGTGAAATTCTGAAACAGCCTAACAACTTGAACTTGATAATGGATATTAACTCTCTGATATCTGGGTGTCTATTTTCAAGAACTGAAAGTTTTATGGTCAACAATAGTTATTTAATTTTAATTCTCTAGTTACCTTATTAATATTGTCATTTTGTTGTTAACTTGCCAATATTTGTCACTTTTATATTACGCCTGACGAACGGCAAACTATCTGACTGAAAGCTTGCGAATAAATAATATATAAATTATCACATCATTTTTCGCAAATAAAGCGTTAATTAAAAAATCTACAGATTAACAATAAAATACATAATAATAGAACAATCACAGTTATTTTATGTTTTCGAGGTTACTGCCTAAAAACTCTTGAAAACTATAAAACGGATTAAATACAGAAATGTTTTCAGTTTCAATGGAAATTTGTTATAAATTAAAAAACAAAGTGAATTTGGTAAAGCACTGAAGAACCGTATACCTAAAAAATTAAGCACATTTTCAAATTTTTAGTTTAACTGTATTAATACCTATGTTACTGTTATGTCTTGTGTTGTAGTTGTGCAATTCTATGTGCGCAATGTTATTTGCTCTATTTTAATAAACAATAAACTATCTAGAATGTACTGGCAAGGGCCTTTAATATTTATAATCATCTCTTTAAAATCATCTTTGTAGCTCGAATTTACAATCCTGCATACACAAAGCATTTGCATGCAGAGATTATATTCAAAGCAGAACAGTAACCCCACATTAGTATAACATAGCTTATCATACAGTGCCCGTGACTACAATAACCACATTTCAATACGTTTAATGACACAGAGCCAGATAACCTTTTTAGACAGTATGCAACACTGGCAAGTGTAGAGTATACTATCTGTAGAACTATTCGAATAAAACGGAGTACTTGTGTTCTGTTTTCGTTCAGTATGAGTTTGCTTAAAGTAGCTCACTGTTTTACTGCAATAAGTAATTAATTATTGCCTAAATCGTTCTAAAACCAGATCTTGGGGTATTAGTTATCATAGTATCATCAGCATATAGTGCAGATGAACAAATTGAATCTGATGCTATAATATCGTTGATACAAATTAAAAATAAAATTGGTCCAATTATCGAACCTCGGAGTACTTACTACAAACCTTTCAGATTTCTCGTTATTATATTTCACACTCTGTTGATGATTATTTACATAAGAGCTAATCAATTCAACACTTCCGTCGCCGAAGTTCTAAAAACGTAATTTAGAAAAAAGAATGGTGTGTGATACGAAGTCAAAGCCTTCATAAGATCAAGAAAGATTGAAGAATAAATTGTTTAAATTATGTAAAACATTTTTTATAAAGCAAAGTAATGCCGTAGTTATACACCTTTTTTTTCGAAATTCGTGTTGATTATTACATAATAAAGTTTGCTTTTCAAGAGATTTTACCATCCGATTCTTTATGACCAAAAATTTTTTTAACAATGGGTAATATAGAGATTGGTCGATAGTTTTTGGTTAAGTTTATGTCTTCTTTCTTGTAAAAAGTCAAGGTGCAAACAACCTTGGAGACATCTGGAAATATGGGCGCCTGAAGACAACTATCGAGTAGAATGTGGTTTTGATCGTTTTTATAAACGATCATAAATTTAGATTTCTTAATTGATTTCTTATTATGGGGCCGAATACGAAAAGCTGTTCTAAAAGAATGATCGGGGGTGAACTAATTTAGGTGGTAGCCCATGTCACGTATGCAGCTGTATATCCAAGTTTTCTTACGAGGCTTTGTTCAACACTTACTATTGAAGTATAAAAATGGGTCACATGGTCCAGTTCATGGTTAGTCGCCATTTGCAAACAGTGGTTGAAAAATTGATAGATTCATTATTTAAATATATTTCCGAACTAAGTGGTCCGATTTTAACTTTTAAAGCTCATTGTACTCTATTTTTAAAATCAAATAAACATTTTGATCAAGCAATCTCATGGCGATACTCTTAGGTTTTTAATATTTATAGTACGAACAGTAGTGGACAACATTAATTACCAAGAGTAAATCCTCTCTGGTAATGGAGATAGCTATGACACAGTACTATTAATCTTTCAAAATGAAAGTAACCATGTTGTATTAACTTCAACCTAAGATGTAGTCAACCTAACCTTGACCTACCTGCAAATTGTGCAGATATTTCTTTAGTAGAGAAACCGATCATGATGAACGTACCTATACTGAGTGCATTCAACAGTGTGGTACCAAGTAAAGATATTCCTTACACCATAACTGATTTTGCCCCGATATTACCGCGACCTAAATCTGTCCAATATAAACGTGCATAAAAACTTTCAACGTATGGCAACCGTAAATCAAAAGTCAGGATCCCGTTGAACTAATGAAGTGGTGTACAGCATATACTAAATAAATACAACTGTTGCGACCAGAACAGGCTCTTCAATAAGGTTTTATGGCTTGCTTTGCTCTATCAGGAAGTTGAGTAAATAACATTTTCATTCAAACTGAAACGTTTGTGGCAAACATTATTAAGACGGTACTTGCTGTAAAGCATTATTCTCGCACTATAGGTACAAGAAGTAAAAATGCTACACGTAACTACCTATAGATGCTATAATTTAGTAACCTTTGTGGTGTACGTGTATTGTCAATACAATGACTTTCAATATTAAACAATCTAACTAAAATGTTGAATAACTTATATACAAACTCCACTAAGTAAAATTTGTGTGTTTATATACCCGCTATTGTATAAAATGCAATGTACTTTAAAAAATTGCGTTCGAATGTTCGCATATGTGAAAAATTAAGCAATTGACTTTTGTGACTTTGCATTCTGAGTTGACAGAATTATCGGTAATTAGTAATTCATTTATGTACGAATTGGCAATTTTTCTTACAGGAAACTCTGTTGTGAGATAAGCAATAATTTTAGCGTATTGATATAACCAATGTTGCGGCCTGAACGCAGGGTGAATCGGAGTTTCCAACTATCCCACCACTAACGTGACCGAGGTTATAATAGCAGTCTGCACAATTATTCTGCCATTTTATTGCATCTTTATACAATTGGAAAATGCCGGAATTTATTGTGTATAATCTTAGACAAGATTTAAATTAATTGAATCAAAGAATGTTTGTATTGGTGAAACACCAATGTTTATAAAGACCAGGTGATTTGCCTATCGGATGCCAACACGAGGACACTAGAATCACTATGTAAATACAATTTGAATTGGAATGTCTCAACTATAAAAAAGGAAATAGGGAAGCGTGTAGTTATTATTTAGCTATTAACCTGATGTCTATGGGAAAACCAAATACTTATCTTTTTGGTTTTTTTATGATGCATTTTTATATTTAAGTTATACAACCTAAACGTTTCGATAATACTTATTTTCGTCAGTAGTAATACTATCTTTCAAAATTGTTAAAGAAGTTGAAGCAATTTTGTGAAATTTGAAAAATTGAAAATGCAAACAAAACAAAACTCAAAAAGACAAGTATTTTAATTATGTGTAATAATGGTGAAAGTTTACATTTTCGTATTTCAGTCCTTTATGTGTAGGAAACATAACGTTCTATGGGAAATCTTTACGAAGTAACTTTATTAAATCAGAACAAATAACAAAGTAGATTACTACATAGACAATACTTTCGAACTAAAAAATCCAAGAGGAATGTAACCCCCCTCCACTCATATACGCGTAAAGAATATAAAAAATGGACTCTATTCCGCTACAGGAATTATAGACAGTAATAAAACATATGATCATAAATAGTGTTACAAAATGTAGCCATGGATTTTTCGATAGGTCTCTGTAATATGTTTCCTTGAGAAGTGACAAACCATTGTCTTCTGTATAGCAACAAACTTTTTCTGCGTCATCCTCGATCCATTGAAACGTATAGCGTACAATTCACGGCACGCTTAGTTGTACAATGAAAATACGCAAAAAGGAAAAGTTACCGTAAAAATTAAATTAAAGGTAAACTTTTAAAACAATGTAAAATAGGTTCAAATAGCTGTTACTGTAAAAACTATACAGTACTTTTCAACAAAATATTTAAGAGAATCAAATGGATGCTCTTCTTGCTTTTAATCATCTACCAAAAACGATGCTAATGAAATCATTGCGCATGACCTGCCCGAACCGTAAGTGCAAACAGTACGAAAATAATTTAATTATAATAATATATTTTCAGCCAATAAGGTATGCAATTTACATGACACGAAAATGAACGAAGTTGCCTACATTATTGCAAATTTCAACATAACATAAAAAGTTTGTTACAAACTTTGATTAACAAAAACTGATAATTTCTATATATGCTGGACCAACAGTTTCCTTTCGCTTTCATTCGGAGAGCATGAATAATTTTCCTTAAGGTATCTTTACACTTTCGAAAAATGTACCCCTGGACAACACCGTTTGGTAAAACTGGCCGTTATTGTTAAAATTTCCAAGATAAAATATCCAAGTGCATCGAAGGATACAGACTGTCTCTCATTAAGGAGTGCAACATCTTTAACGAACAGTGATGATATTTATTGCTTAAAATATGATTTGTTTAAAACAAGATGCTTAACGCAATTTATTATGGACACACGTACAAAAAGTTCAGAAATTTGTTTACCACGCCTTCAAACAGCGATCGTTTGTTAAAAAATTTAAAATTCATTTTCAGATATTTTCAATTTTAAATATATACTTTTAATTATTGGAAACTGAAATATTTTTCAATGTATAAAAAAACAGTAAACAATTTAAAAAACTCAATTAATAAAAAAAATGTCATTTTTCCTGAAAGACGGTATAAAAAGTTTTGTTGAAAGTTTGTATATATTTTTATGTTACATCTTTTTATGAAACTGATTTTAATCAAATTTTAGACAAAATTTCAAATAAATAAGCTGATACTGAAACCTTATAAATTAAAATCTGTATAATTGGTTTTAATAATAAAATTTGAAAATTAATTTTTTAATTAAGTTTTCGTTCTTTAGTGTCATCTCCAGTTTTGTAAAAGACAGTTAATGATTAAAATTGTAAAGACTTGTGTGGTTCCCAAATTAAACGATACTACGAACTTGCACAATTTTTTTTAATGCGAACCGTAACACAAATAGTATATTATACATTAAGCGAAAGAAATGCATGCTTTTTCCCTAAGTGCGCCTTGTACGCCAAGAGCAAAGCTCAAAGAGTATAACGCGCCCAGGGAAAAATGGCGTTTGGTTTCAGAGGTGTATGGTATATACCGTTTCTGCATTAAATCATAAATCAAACACAATTATCAATTTCCAGTTAAAAGAGAGCACAGCAATTTCTCGTGTAACTGCCCAAGAAATTAAATCCTACATAGTACTATTACCCAAATGTAAGATTCCCGGGCAAGATGTTATCACCTAATGAAATATTAAAGTATCTTACCAAGAAGGCAGAGACTTACTTCGCCATAATATATAAGGCCTGCCTTAGACTGGGACATTTTCCGACTCTCTGGAGAACTGCAAGTGTACTACTCCCCATCTATAAAGTTGGGAAACCTAAAGATACATCAAACAGTTACAAACCTATTAGTCTTTTGTCAACCTTGGCCAAACTTTTAGAAAAAGTGACAGTTGCTAGACTACAAGAATACCTACAGCAAAAGGACATAATCTCCCCCTCATCAATTCGGCTTCCAAATGTCGCATTCAACTTCTCACCAACTGCTTATAATAAGCTTGAAAAAAAAAGAATATACGGCAGTTATGTTCTTGGACTTGAAACATGCGTTTCACAACGTCTGGCATGATGGGCTTCTATGTAAAATGATACTCCTAGATATTCCAAATTACTTAATTAAGACCATTTCCTCTTTTCTGATTAACATAACATGTAAAGTAAGGATTAACTCAACTCTCCTGTACCAAACTCGCTAAGGCAGGAATACCTCAGGGTAGCGGTTTAGGACCAACTTTACATAATCTGTATGTACACGATATTCCTATAGTCATTAACTCAACACTAGCCATGTATGACGACGACACGATAATATAAACACACAGCTCCAGCGTAGAAACAGCAATCGAACTTCTCCAAAACTCTATAAATAGCTGCAGAAATGGAAAGTCAAAATAAATCCTGACAAATGCCATGGGTAGTTCTAAATCTTACCATACTTTTTCTTGTCAATGTCATTGCCTCCAGGCCATATGTTGCAACTGGAAGCACACAAGTGTCGTAAACCTTTCTCTTTAGGTTAGTTGCTAAGTCGGTGATTATATGACCAAGTTTTCCAAAGGCAGCCCAGCTCTGGTTTATCCGGCGTGAGATTTCTGCGTTTTGATTTTCTTTCCCGATTTTAAATTTATGTCCCAAGTATATGTATTCGTTGACTACCTCCAGACTGTTGATGCCTACGGTGATATTCTCCTCGGCTGGGCCCTTTATTTTCGATTTTTGGATATTCATTTTCAAGCCCAAGTGTTCTGATGTTTCGAGGAGCTCGTTTAACATATCTTTGAGTTGTTCTAAGTCCTCACTAATTAAGACAATATCGTCCGCAAATCGAAGGTTGCTTAAGTATGTTCCATGTACATTTAATCCCTTTCGCTTCTATTGGAGATTTTTGAATATATCTTCCAAGACAGGGGTAAACAGTTTTGGCGAAATAGTATCACCCTGGCGTACGCCTCTGTTGACTCTAATTTGATTGGTTGTTAGTTCATCCTACATTCATTATATATTGTTGTTGGTATTTTTCTTTTGACTAAGTGTTGCATAAGGATTTGTAGAAATTTTCAAAGGACTTGATTATTTCTTGTTTATTTCTCACCACTGTTCCTTCGGAGTTTTTCATTTTGTATATATTCGCTCTTCCTCTGGCCATTTTCGATCTTAGGAGTTTCTTGTTTGTATTATCCTCAATCACTAATTGAATCATTTTTGTATTGTGTTCTCTTAGGTCTTGACATATGTGTTTATTTATATCCTTATTTAGTTGTTTATATTCTTCAGTTTCTCAATGTAACTCCTTTCTGTGTTCTATCATTTGCAGTATTTCTTCTTTGAGTTTACTTGTTTTTTGTCTTTTTTAGGAGCATATCTTTCTTGCAGCTGTTTGGACAGTAGATGTGATTGTATTTGTTAATTTGTTTATTTCTAAATTGTTGAGCTCATGGGTGGAAGGCAATTTGTATTTGATAAGCTTTGCATATTCATGTTGATGTTTGTCTAGATGCTGTGTTGTAGGAAATAGGTATGGCTTTTGAATTAGTTTTTTCCTTTCGGCTTTGATATCAATTTTAAGAGTTCCACTCACCATCCTATGATCACTTCCAGTGTTAAACTTGTTCAAAACGGAAACATCCTCTTCTTGCTGTAGAAAGTTTAAAAGCATCTCTCCCCTTTCATTTCTGGATCCTAATTCGTACTTTCCGATGTTTTGATGGTTGTGATCTTCATTTTTCCCTATTTTGGAATTGAAATCACCTAATACTATTACATATTGAGTTTTTTCGTAGTGGATTGCATTTGTAATGTCTTCATAAAATTGTTCAACTTCGCTTTCTTCAGATCTACTAGTTGGTGCATATACTTGGATTATTTGTAATGAGTATCTTTTTCTTAGTTCAAGAGTTATGTAGATAACACCCTCAGATATAGCTTGTATTCGCGCTGCATATAAATAAGTGTAAATAAATGAGTTATAGTCATATTTCCTATTATTTTAATTGAAATACTTATCTTTTGGGTTTAAATGGTGTATTATTAAATGTATACTAGCTGATCAGCAGACCTTATCCTGCAATTACGATTTCTAAACTAACCAAGGGATTGGGTTTTGTGCAATCATTTTAGTCGCCCAAATATTCCGAATATGAACTTAATCGGCCCATGAACAGAGATTGTTCAAATATTTGGTCACCAACGCCTTCTATTGGGATGGTCAATACCCATAAACCAAATGCTGACCAAGACTAACTTACGTTCTAAATATGAGGTCGATCGGTTGAACGAGGTGGTCTATTATTGGCGACAAACAGACGCACATTCATTTATATGTGTATAGATCTATATAATTATATGGTTAGATAACACTTACAGTTATCGTCCTCGGTAGTAGTAAAGTCGTTCAGAATTGTATAAGGTGTTAAAACAAATGTATCAATCATCAAAAATTGAAAACGCACACATAAGACTGCTGTTAATACAACAATTGGATAAGCGTATAAAGCCAACTACGAATACAATTTTAGTAAGGAATATTGTTAAACTGCCTTGAAGGTGACAAATCTCTAACGGTCTAACGCTAACACGTTATAATAAAAGAGCAAATTAGACAAAAATTTAATCAAATTATTGTGTAAGTTGTGAAAAAATTTAATTTGAAATTGATAAAAACAGTCACAAGTAAAAACTTGACATGTCAATTAAAAATCTAGTCAAATCTAACAAGGAAACACCTTTGTTAATAATTGCAAGTGTTGTTTTACAATGAAACGTAACGTAGTACGTTTAATATAATTTTTAATTTTAATTCCAACTACATATCTTAATTACTATAGTGCTGTGGTAACTTAACATATAATTGCCAAAGCATTTACTTCAAGGTATTGGAAAAACACAACAAAAAACCTGTACATAGCAAAAGCTAAAATTGAAATTAAGACGAACCAGAACGCCCTGTTTTCATTATAAGATGCCAAAACCTATTTAAACGGAGATCTTCTTCTTGCCTATTGAAGTTATTAGGATGTTCATATGTTTTAGTTACTACGACTTATTTTCAGTGGAATAACAAAGTCTATGAACAACTTGGTAGTGTATGATTGGATAGCCCTCTTAGTCCTATTATAGCTAATTCTTACCTGGAAAAATTTGAAACATTAGCGTTACAAAATGAACCTAAAAACCTTTAGTTTGGTATAGGTAAATGACACATTTGTCATTTGGAGTCATGAACACGAAGTATTAAATGAATTTTTAGTTTTTATAAATGGTGTACATCCTAGAATCCAGTTTACCATGGAAAAAGAAACTAATGGAATCAAACCACCATCTTCGTGAAAAATTGGTGTAATTAAATCTTTAGTGGATCGAGCAAAACGAATTTGTGATAATGAATTTTTGAAAGATTACTATAAATAATTAACAATATCGCTATAAGCTAATGGATATTCACTTAAAGATATTAATAATGTTGTTACACCTGCTATACATAGCCATAAAAAAAACGAGTGCTTAATGTTGCTACTGTTTTTCTCCCTTCTATAATCAATGGTACAGATAGAATTGAAAAAATCCTAATTAATCATGACATTAGGACTGGTTTTAGACACAAGAAAAATGAAAAAGTACATTTAAGGTCACCTAAAGGTGTTCCAAACCTATTATAATGTTTCGGAGTGTATAAGTATATTTGGTTCTTGTGGAAAGGTATACATGGGAACCACAAAACGTAGCTTTGATGAAGACGTAAAGAATATATAAGATTTTTTAGATCAGGCCAACCAGAGAAATCTGCAGTAGCTGAGCATTTGGCAATATGGAAATATTGTCAAGACAAACTCATTATTATGTTCCTTTACAACGTGAAACTATTGAGATATACAAACATCCTAATAGCTTCAATAGAAAAGAAGGGAAGCTCCGTTTAAATAGGTTTTGGCCTCTTATAATTAAGAAAAAGTACAATGATACGCCTTAATTTCAATTTTAGCTTTTGGTATGTCTTGGGTTTTGCTGTGGATTTTTTTAAACCTTGAAGTAAATGCCTTGCCAGTTATATGTTCACACAGCACTATAGTAATTTAACATATGTAATTGAACTTAAAATTAAAAATTGACTTGAGCAAAGTTTTAAAACTGAACAATACTATGATCTTGTGCAACTTCTCAAAAATTTGGAAAGTATAAAAAAAACTTGTTTTAAAAATTTATAAAATTACACTTTGAGATTGAAACTTAAAAGTGTGCATTAGATGAAGTAAACAACTCTATTAGTGTGGATTCACAATGACCGTTAATACAAGAATTCATACACTTTAAAATAATATAAAAAATACATAAAGTTGGATACCACGTTTTAAATATCCCTGTTCAAAATGCGCGCCAATTTACGTTATGTATATGGAAGCTCGAAAAAGTTGAAATACTTGAACTTTTTACATCGATTTTATGGAATTTGCCTTATTTTGATTTAGGCGCCATTTTTCAATCCAATCGTAACGATCTTCACCGTTTTCATGGCAGGAGTCACAACGTAACCTAATTTTTCTTGCCTTGCACATTATTTGTGTGAATGTCTTTAGGTTCGTCTCGAAATACGTTTTTCTGTTAAAAAGAGGTATGTACATGAATTGCAAATACTTTTGTTGATAGTACTGAGCTTCACCTGCAGTTGTAAGGTAGCTATTTCTTCGTGGTTCGGTTAGAAGTTTCTGATGGTTTCCACGAAGTGCTGCGTATTCTTGACCATAGACTCGGTTTTTCCCGATAAGGGGGTGATGCTGCCTAGCAGATAGTGTGCTAATGAGTGAGGTACATTTCTCGAGCTCACAATTGGTTTCAGAGGAATTTATTTCTTATGGATCTTTAGTAGGTCCTACTACGCTTGATAGTGTAGGGAAACCACACCTTCAGCTAAGAACCGCACCAGCTTTAGCCATCATAAAAACCGGTAACGATTACGGTTAAGGTTAAGGTTACTTTACAATTTTCCTGGAGGTAGGAAAATTTAAAAAGGCTAAAACCAAGCTGCCATGGTTGATGTTCCTATAGAGAATAAATAGTAATTACACTAGTTTCATTAGTTTAAACTTTTTTCACCTAATCTTCAAAAATTCTTTCATAAAAACACAAAAAATGCCGTCTTGAATAATTTACTGTTTATCACTAACCTTAAATAAGATTATTACTTACGAACGTTCTCTAGGTGCGTTAGTATTTTGTAAAGATAATTACGTTCTGACACCTCATACATTTTAATTAATTAAATTAGTTTATTTACGTTCGACCAAGTTTTCATACATCTACCAGTGTTGCTCCTAACCCTTACTGGCGAATAGCCCACAGCAAGCTCTGCATTCAAATCTGAATTATTAGAGCTAGGTTATGGTAGTATTTGAAATGGTTCATGCTAAATAGAAAAAAATACCTTTCCAGGTAACATTCTACTGACTGTATACGATTGTAGACCATTTATAAATAATTTTAATTGATAAATCTATCGATTATTTTGTTATTTACCTAAAAAAATTTATTGTTCTATTGCTTCAAACAGTTCAATCATTTACCAACGTAACGACAAATATTTTAAACTACTCTTTACATTGTGCGTTATGCGTCAGTTTTTAAAAGAAAAACTAGTAGATTAGAAATATTAAACTTTTAAATTGAGATAATTATATACCCTAACGATGAAAATGGTTTTACAAATACTTGAAGCCCTCTTATAGAATGAGAAATATTGTTACATGTGTGTATGTTACTGGTAATGATCATTAGAAAAATATTCCTACAAACATACTTAAAGCTTGTACATACCTTTAGAGTTAAAAATTTTTTATCAAGTTATGCCGTAAATCTGTGCGTTAATTAGCACAATTTGTCCTTCTCAACACGCTTTTCAGCTTTTACTAGTTTTTGCTACTATGTTGACTCGTAACAAAAATAATATGTATGTTTTTAACACTTGATAAATTCTTGAAACCCAACCCGTCCACGCGAGATAAAAATAACATTTTTTATATAACGTTAACTTCGCCCTTCTTTGTCACGCTTTTTGTCTTAATGTATTAAAATGACAAATGTAAAGCATTTCGCATATGAATAGTTTCCTTTACCCAAATTAGCATAAATACCGCGCAAATTACTTGGATAAAAAATACTTTATTTTAATTTTTAGTTCATGATCTAAACGTCTTTCCGGGACATATCCCGAAACAATGACATAAATTACAAAGCTTAACTGATAAAACAAATTGAATATTCTTAATTCACTGGGTTTACTCCAATCATTTTGCCGTGTGCCTGGTTATGCAAATATGCTACAGGAGGGGGGGGGGCACGTGTTTTATTCCCTCCTTAAGGGGTAGGGCGGGCTGCTAGAGCTTTCGTAGCTCCTTCAGCCACAGTCATGGATTGCAAACACACATAGATTAAGCATGTATGCATAAGGCACGGAGTTAGGGTTCTGACGGAGAAGATACTACCCCAGCATGCCGCTATATGTGTATGAGGGAAACGACCTGAAAAAACCTCATACAGGGTAGACGGTAACGGGGATCGAGCCCATTACTTCCCGAATGCTAAGCAGATTGTGTTACCACAACTCTACTAGCTCGGCAAATCCTAATGGAAAAACATGCATCGTAGCCAATTCCGAAATACTAAACAGATACCTTGTACAAACATTTCATTAAATCCAACAGCGGTTAGTAATGTAGGTAATAACATAATTAAATAAGATATCTGTTAGTTTTACTGTTTCACATATAACATATACATGGTGATTCATAATATGTGGGATAATTTTTAAGAGCGTACTGCTGACAGAAACAAGAAGAAAACTTCATAACGACATATACCTGGAAATGCGTAGTTTTGAAGTTACAGGCTGTTTAATAAAAAACTGATTTACTAATACAAATAGTTACTAATTGTATTTGTATCTGACAGTGTATCACAGTATCTGATAGTAGTTAACGTTCCCCACTTCCAGAAGTTACTATAAATTATTTTCGTTTAAAGTTCTCGTTTTTGTAAAAAAAATCTTAATCTTGCTATTAAAAGGCCTGTATGTTCAAAACTGCCCATTTCCAGACATTAGTTACAAATTTTTCTTCTTATTTTGGTGTCAGGAACATGCGTTTGAGATTTTTCCCAAATATTAGGAATCACTCTATATCAGCAGAACAAAATCGGACATTTTGAATGTCCTTGATTATGAAAGAATGTCAGAGCCCGTGTCTGCGTCCACGTCTGTGTTCGTGCCCGTGTGTGCGTGCTTGTATTACGCGCGTGTGAGTGCATGCGAGTGCGCGTGCGCGTAAACATTTTCTAAAAAAACTATAACAGTGTGAAACTTAGCAATTGACATTTATCGTTTTGGGAGAATCGGTAGATTGTTGCAACAAATTCAGCTTGGCACCCCTAAAGCTAAGAGTAGCTTGTTACCAGTAAAATCTCTATAAACTTCTAAAGGCGGTATACTTGGGAAAACTGATATAAAGATAACATAGGGTATGTGTTGAGTTTTAATGTAATAGAAGAACGGCTATGACAATTTTGGTCAAATTTAGAAATGAAACGCCTAGTAGCATCTATTGTAAAACTGTATCAACAATTCAACTGGATTAGATTGCTATGCGAGTATCGCATGTCCAATAGTCTTAGTACCGTTTAAAAATAAACTTGGTATCGTATAAGAAATCCGTGGATTTCTTTGTTTAAGGTGTTTTGCACTAAATAAGATTATTACGAACTACAAGGCGACAAAAAAAAACAGGAACCATTTAACGGTCCAATAAAACCAAGAGTGATAAAAGAAAAACATTTCATAGTAATTAAAAACTTAAAACTTGACATTTAAGAAACATTAATGGAATTCATTGGATAGTCAAAACAAACACTTATTTTTTATTTATTTTTTTTTTTTAGGTTAGTTTGCTCTTGCTTTTGGTTAGTATGCTTATATGCTTATTCGTAGACTGTTCAAGATTCCTCCTCTTCAGCCCTGGTCATTCCATTATTGTTGGTGTTGCGATGTTTTTTGTAATTGTGTGGTTTACAATCATGAGTTTATTATTTATGGTGTAAAAAAAAGAAAAAGATAATTTGTTGAGGGTTTGTTATTTGGTGTAAAGAAAAGAAAAGGTTGAGGTTTGATTATTACAGTTGTGAATATTTAGATTTAGGTGTGCGTGTGGTCGAGTGTGGTGAGGGGTGTTAGGGTGTTGACGATTCGTTAGCCGGTATCCTTGCGTGGTCGTTATCCAGTAGACGGTGGGATGCGGAGTGCATGTGGGATGTTATCAAGGGTCTCTTCAACCTCCTCTGGGATGTCATCTAATAATTGGGTTAAGATCGCGGGGGTGTTTAAATTTACGTTTGGGTTTTTTCCGTGGGAATTTGGGAGGTTGGAAGGTGTAGGAAGTTGTGATGATTTCTTTGGTTGGGATGGTATCGCCAAAAATTCTTTTGTGTGCAAAGTTTGGATTCTGTTTGTGATTGGTGGTATGTTTGCGTGTTGTGTTGTGAGGTTTCTGGGGTACCTGAAGGGTAGCCCGTGTATACGTCTAAATATTCGGAGTTCACAGGATGCTACAGAGGAAAGGTGGTTAGGGTTAATGTTTGTGTATATTGGTGCTCGGATATCCATAACAGGGCGGATGTAGGTTTTATATGTGTGTTTTGGGGTGGCAACCTCTCATTCGACCCCGGAGGGCGCCCAGTAGGTTTGCACGGTTTCTAATTCTGTTAAGTGTTTTCCTAACACCGGGGAGCCAATTAAGTGTTCTGGTGAATAGGATACCTAGGTATGTGATTTGGTCTTGAAGGGGGATTCTCTCTTAGTTAATGGCGAGGGAGACGTTTCTGGAGGATAAGTTTGGAAATTTGTCTTCGGCGTAATTAGGGTGGCGGAAAAAGATTGCTTGGGTTTTGGAGGGGTTAATGGAGACTCTCCACCGGTTGGCCCAGTTGGAAAAGTTCCGAAGGGTTTTGGACATGCGGTTGGAGGCCGTTTCGCTGTTCCGATTAACCGACCAGAAGGCGGTGTCATCTGCAAACTGCGCAACGACTACTCCGGGTTGGATAACTTGAGGGATATCTGAAGCAAAGATGGTGTAAAGGATGGGGGCTAAAGCAGAACTTTGCAGAACGCCTGCTGTGGGTTGGAAAGGGTCTGAGAGGTTTTTCCCTACTTTCACCCCGACCGATCGATTGGTGAGGTACGAAAGCAGGAGTTTGGAGAAGGGGTCGGGAATATTAAGGCTTCGGATTTTTTGTAGGAGACTGGCGTGCCAAACCTTTTCAAATGCTTGCTTAATACCCAAGAACACAGCCAGATTGCATTGCTTATGGTTGAATGCTCTGGAGGTCTCAGTAAGCAGCTTTAACAAGGGATCGTGACTCGTTCGGTTTGGGCGGAAGCCGAATTGGCTGTTGGGAAGGAAAGAAAGAAATAATCAAAGTTAAGAAAAAGAAGGAATTATAACCGCAAGCAGAGAAGAGAATTGAAAGTAGTAGAAGATTTGTATCAACTGCTATATAAAAGTCAAAAGAAACAAACTCGTCTTCAGATTCAAATTCAGACTTAGAGCCAGACATGTTGACACAAGGAAAGGGTATACCTAATAAATCAAGGATCAGAATCATTATCAGACATTACTTTAGAAGAAATTGATTTAGCATTAAAGAAATCAAAGAACAATAAGGTGCCTGGGGAAGATAAGGTGATCACTAACGCAATAAAGATAGGTGACTCCTGCATACTTGAGAAAATGAAATATTTAGACAACCTATGTCTGTACAGCAACTGGAAAACTACAGACCTATGTCTTTTAAGCCACATATACAAACTGTTTATAAGGATTATTATTACCAGACTAGAGAGAAAATGAGACTTCCACCAATCAATTGAAAACCGTACAGGATTTGAGACCAACGATAACCTACAAAGTGTTAAAACAGTAATTGATAAAACCATTAAATACAACAGACCACTAGTCCTACACTTTGTGGACTTCCAAAAAGCTTTTGACACAGTTGAGATTCATGCAGTCTTGGAAGCACTGCATCAATGCCGTGTAGACTACGGATACACGAGGTTGCAGAAATGACGGCAAAACTATGCATAAATATAAAAAGTATACACTTATTGGAAGGGGAGTTAGACATGGGTATGCGATGACGCCCAAATTGTTTACGGCAGTGTTGGAATATGCTCATAAAAAGCTAAATTGGGAGAATAAAGGCCTAAACATAAATGGAAAGAATTTGACAAATCTTCGATTTGCGGATGACATAGTCTTATTGTCACACAATCTACAAGACATTTCGTGAATGTTAAAAGAACTCCAAGAGGTATGAAATAGGCTTATAAATAAACAGTCAACTTAGAGCCGAGTGGGCACTCAAAAATTGACAAGAGTGACGTAGAATTAACATCCAAAATATATATATATATATATATATATATATATATAATATATATAATAAGACATTTTTTCTTTAAAACTTGTGTAAATAAACGTACAATTAATTCAACGTTTCGGCAACAAAGGACGTTCCCGAAACGTTGAATTAATTGTACGTTTATTTACAAGTTTAAAGAAAATCTTATTAAATATATATATATATATATATATATATATATATATATATATATATATATATATATATATATATATATATATATACCTTCGGCACGAAATACAAATCTCTAGAGATAACCAACTTGCGAATTTGAGAGAAGAATTCCTCACGTATGGAAAACTTAAAGAGGTCTTCAAGGGTGATCTGACTATATCTTTAAAAAGACAGTGCGTGTTACGGGTTATAACGTATGAGGTCGAAATTCTAACTTTAACCAAGGCAACGGGTAGAAAGCTTAAAACAACACAGCGAAAAATGGATAGATCGATCTCTGGCGTGCCCTTAAGAGACCATATCAGGAATGAAGACATTCAACAAAGAACAGGGGTAGCTGATATAATTACAACGATAGCGAAGCTGAAATGGAACTGGCCCGGATGAGGTACGGAAGATGGACGAAGAGGTTGCTTCAATGCAAGCTGAGAGCATATAGAAGGAGCAGAGGAAGGCCGCCCACAAGATGGACGGATGATATCCGAAGAATGGCCGGTAACTGGAATCAGGCAGCCCAAAGTAGAACGGAATAGGCGAAAATGGGGGAAACCTATGTCTAGCAGTAGACGTGAAGGGTTGAATGATGAGGAATGGAAATTTATCATTATTTGAAATTTACGTCCTTTAGATGGAGTCCTCCTGTACGAATGCATTCTTGAAATCTACTGTTCAAATCCCTCATTGCCCGCTGCAACATCTCAGCTGGGATATTGTGAATTTCATCCCGAATTTTCTGTTTTAACTCATCCAGAGTTCTTGGTTAAGTCGTGTACACTTTACTCTTGAGCCCCACAAGAAACAACCGAACCTTGAGATCGCACGGCTACCGAACAATTCTCGTACAGCTTCCATTGATTGCGTGCACTGTGTGATGTCGCTCCATCCTGTTGAAACCAGCTTTCTGGGACGTATGTAAAATTGTTTAATTCAGGTGTAAGGAAAGTTTGTAACATCTCTACGGTCCCGTTCGTTTACAAAAAAAATAAGATCCGATTATGATGTGTATTGAAACAGCACACCATACTGTCACCTTTCTAGCGTGTAAAGGGCGCTCAGAAACTTCCTTAGGATTTGTGTCTGCCCAGTAACGGAAGTTCTGCTTATTTACGTACACTGTGAGATGAAAATAGGCCTCATCTGACAACCACAACTTGCCTAGAAATTAATCGCCATTGTTTATGTTTGTCATTTGTTGACAGAATTGTAATTGTAACTGGTAATCGTTTTCTGCAGTTATTGCACTATCTGCAATATTTCAAATCTAAATGAAGAATTCTGCGAACACTCTCCAGGGACAATCAAAGGCAGCTGCTTGCTTACGAATTGAACGCCGTGGGCTCCGTAAGACAGACTCGCGTACATCAGTGTTGTGTGGAGTCGTCCTGTTGGTTTCTTCTTTAGGGCAGATCCAGTCTTCAAAGTTATTAATCCAACGCTTTATCGCGTGTTTTGACGGAACGACACCGTGACGTTCTAAGTTGTAAAAACGTCGGAACTCCCTCTGCGCAGCTTGCTAACTATCACCCCTTTTATAAAACATTTTTGTGGCTAACGCACGCTGTTGCCCGTTCCATTGATCCAAGATTACTAAAATGGTTTACTTGTGCACGGTCACTGTCCCGCAGTTCTGCTATCTGCCCATGGCTGCCACTACGCATTACAAAAATTCCCGATATTTTGTGTCACCTTGTATAATTAACTGGCTAAAAATGATATAATCTACAGCATTGACGAGTGATTTGTGAGTAACAGTAACCGTATGGTGACGGTGATCCAAAAAAGTCAACCATTAGAGTATTGTCAGTTTTTCAAAAACTACTTCACGTAGTTGTGATTATATACTGATTTCCATAAAATATGCAACACCTAGAATTTATTGAACGATTTTATTGAAGTTTTCGTCAACGATATCTTTCATTAGAACAAACGATTAAAATTTGAAAACAAAAGAACAAAAACTAAAAATGTTTTTTTCAATAATGGGTTGCTCCGACACGATTTGTAATGCACTCATTTAGACGGCGTGGGATGCTATCAATCAAGAGATCTATAGCTGCCTGTGGTATATCAACCCAAGCTTCTTGAATCCGTAGCCAGAGAACGTGTAAGTTATCTGGAGGGTGTGGTAAGTTACCCAGTCGCCTACCGACCTCACCTCATACATGTTCAATGGGCGACTAATCAGGCGACCGAGCAGGCCATGGGAGGACGGCAATGTTAGCTTCTTTCAAAAAACGTGTTGTAGCCCTTGCCGTATGAGGGCGCGTATTATCCTGTTGAAAAATGGGATTTTCCGGCCCCTGAAGATATGGAAGCGCAACGGGTTTTAGCACATTGGCAATATAACCAGCGGCATTAAGGTTGCCATGGATGAAGACTAAGGGTGATCTGCTACTGTAACATATTGCACCCCATATCATCACTCCGTGTGAGGGCTATGTTGCGTTCCACAAGAAATGTTGGACTTTTACGTTCTCCACGCATCCGTTTGACCCTCCTAGGACCATTGTGGGCCCACAAGCAAAATCGGGACTCGTAACTAAACTCAATTTGATGCCATTCTTGCGCCCAATTCGCTCTTTCGTTGCTCCATTCTAGCCTGCGTAGACAGTGAAGTGGTGTAAGAGAAAGACATAAAAATGGACGATATGAACGCAGCCCATAAGACCTTATCCGGCGATAAACAGATGAAATTGCCATTCTGGGTCCTACACCTCTCATCCAATCATTTGCAATCGATCGAGTTGTTGAAAATCTGTCTCTTGTGGCCAAAAGTATTAAGCAACGTTCTTCGCGATCTGTAGTCCTTCGGAGACGTCCAGATCTAGGGCGACGTTGTTGCACCCCTTCCTCGGACCATTTAGACCAACATCTCAATACCGTTGTAACATTTCGGTTTACACGACGAGCAATTTCTCTTAGCGAAGGTCCGGACTCTTATGCCAATAATACGACCACGTTCAAAATGGTTTATGAATTAGTAGTCCAATTTTACCTTTACAAGTACTTTACGAGCAGTATAAGTCAAATTTTTCTAAAGAAATGTTTTATTCTGGATATTCATGACATGCCAGGGTATTTTATAAGGCTTCTTCAATGCGGTTGTACAGAAGTGGCTAAAAAGAAGGAACTCTAAGACATTGTGCAGAAGAACTAGTAGCATCTTGGACAATAAGAAAGCAAATTTATATTCAGAACGAAAGAAAGGTGCATAAGTATAAGTGGCTTCACAGACCGATGCCCTATCCGCAAGAGATCCTAGTTACGCCCATCCACTCTTACACACTCCGCCTTAGGAAAACCATGTGTGTACAGTGTTATGTTTAAAACAAACCAAAACCAGGTCCAGATTACGATTTTTTATTTCTATAATAAAAATCCAGATATAAAATTAAGTTTATGCAATAACGGCGTTCAGAATGTCAAGCCCGATCAATAGAAGAATTTTGGTCATTATTGTGTCGAAACGTTTATGAAAATGGTCGGGAGGCTCAAAATGAACAAAGCCGCGGGCAAGAATTTTTAGAAGGAAGATGAGACAAGTGTTAACCAAATTACTTGCCATTGAAAAGCATGGTCCGCTATCAGTGTTGTAGATCTGTTTTCATGTTGTCAAAAGATGTAATATTAATAGTTAAGCTTAAATAAAATTTCGTAATTTTGGTGATTGTGCCTGTTGACTTTCTTCGCAAACCTTATGTATTTCTTTCTCAAAACTTATGTCCCATACGTTATTTACTTAAAGCAAGTTTCCGGATTTATAATTACTTCTATGACAAAGTTCAGATAGAAAATGCAGTCTTATCTTAACCGATGTACCAGAATTGAACTCAAATGCAAAAGTAGAAGTAAAAACTTGTGAGTCCTCTTAGCCTTCATTCCATTAAAATAAAGTCTCCTGCTTATTTTTTTTAAAGATTCAATTTCACATCTATAACGTTTTTCTTAAATCAGTTTCCGTATCCGTCCGTTCAAAAATTGTAAAGTTTATTATTCAGATATCCAATTAGATCAGTGCTAAGTAATTGTTTATTAAATAAGGTCGTTAATGTGAACTCTGTTCTTAATAAAAGATAAACTTTCTGTTAATGTAAAATGACACAATGGAAAAAGTCACTGTGTACTAATCCAGTAAGCGTACAATTATTTATTTATATATTGTAATTGGAACTAAATTTGTTTCATTAAAAAGACTCGAAAACTACGAAAATGTTAATATTTTCAATTATCATTTTGTAATTATCAATTTAATATATTGTATGTAAGTTCGTAATTATTTTAATTAGTATTTCTAAGTCTTGACCAGCTTATAAAAGGTATCAAATTCATACAGCTCTTGCATTCCAATATTCAATGGATTAAACTCTTTTAAAATTATTTTAAAAGGGGAATAACCATGTATTTATAAAACCGTTAAATAATAGCGTTTTTACTAGATAAGACTGTATTCCGAAGCTTTAAATGAACTGTCCTAGTCCCTTTATCTGAGTAACGATAATGTGTACAATGCGAAGATTAAGCTATTTCGAAAGTGTGCAAAATTATAAGTTACTTAATTAATCAACAAATTATTTCAAGTTTAATATACTATTATAGCAAGAGTTTTGTAAAGATGCAACGAAAATGGAGCAGACGTGTAGCACTACAAATGTACTGCGATGATAACAAAGACGAAAAGGTAGTTCTTCCGTGATAAAAAAAAGAAACAGTAAAATGTTTACCGAATTTGTGCCTCTTGTGGTCTAACGTATTAGTAAGGGGTACGTTTTAACAGCGTAAAAGTTTACGAAAAAGTTTTACCGATCCTGATTTCAACCACTAAAATTGATTGTTGGTAAGCTTCAGCTTAGAAAAATCACCGGATGACAAAGTATCTAAAAAGCAAGGAAACTGTTTGTGATAGAACCGTTGTGTTACTTATTGCAAGTGCATCCTTAAACGATTTTAACATTGTTTCTAAAAACGGCAGCGAAAAAGTAATAGGCTGACTGAGCTAGAAAGTTAGTTACAGAATTTGTTAGACCCAGAAAGTATACCGCTTTTCTTACACTGTGATCAACGAGAAGATAAAACAGTCGTTTAGGAACAGCGTGACTGCAAATTTTACAGAAACACAACCAATGAAGAACATCAAATTTTAAGTACGTTACACGTGGTTGTACAATAGCTTGCTATATTGAAATTCCAGTATACTTCAACTTATAAATTTCACATAGCAGCTGCGTTTATCACAAAGTCCCTATTTGGAACTGGATAAAAAACAGTTGTATTTCAGATGATAAACAATTGATTAGGTAAGAACAAAATAAATAAGGCTAATTTAATTCACATAAATTATATTATTAAAGCAAAAGGTTTACCGAAAATTGTATTTGAATTCTTCGTCAATCTTTTGTAAAGATTGGAGTAAGAGATGTTATAAACCCAATTGATAGGTAAGAAAAAATTATTGTTAATTTTATTAAGACCATAAATAAAAAGTTTACTTCGAGTTGGATTTGATCCCACGGCCTGTACATTGCTAGAGTACCGCGCTAACCAACTGCGCTATCGAGAATCAAGCCCCAATCGATGTTGGTTAGCGTGGTACTCTAGCAAAGTACAGGTCGTAGGTTCAAATCCTACTCGAGGTAAACTTTTTATTTACGTATTTAATAAAATGAATAATAATTTTTAATTACATATTTACCTTTCAACTTATTCGTTCATAACAAAACTTATAATAAATTAATACTAGTCAAGTTGATTCGGAATGTGTGAATTCTTGCGATATTGCAGGCTCACATTCTATTAATACAAGTAATTTGATTGTTATCTCATTATATTTAGAATTTACATCAGTTCTACATACATAAAGACAAAATTTACGTCGATTGGGGCTTGAATCTCGATGGCGCAGTTGGTTAGCGCGGTACTCCAGCAAAGTACTCGTTCGTATTCGTTCCAAACAAAACTTATACTAAAGATAGGTAAGAAACTTTAGAAATATTCACAAACCATTGTATTAGCGTGATCTCATCAAAATTGCAAAAACCAAGATAGTCATTTTCAAACAAGTGGTAATATCATTGATCTACTCGTTTATCAAATTACAAATAGTAAATAATCACCTTATGATTTTGGTACTAAAAAAGACAAATTTGATGTTTTGGAAGCGTTCAAAACTTATAAACATAAACAGAAAGTACCTTTAAGGAACGAGCAGGTTGATGTTATAGACCTTTAACAGATATTTTAAATATAGAATTATAATTTACATCAAGTTTGCCGTTTTACCTTGTAAAGAACCAGCGTCCTTTACGTATGCTTTTTAGAATAAATTATGTGCGGACCATCCTGTATGTAAGATTTCAAAAGTTTACGCGATATTGCACAACGAATAATTTATTCATCACCGCTGACGTGTATTTCTAAGAAACCGTAAGTTTTTGCACGTCAGAACGATTTTAACCAATTGCATAACGGCATCCCCCGCACGGTAGCCGTGAAGCCGCCCACAGATGCACCTTTATAAACCCGCGACGCGCGTGAAAAGATGATGAATCGCAGTAGATTCAAGTCAAGCCGTTCAAGAAGTAAATTCCCGTCCAGCCGATATCCAGCCGCCACCGTTTGCTTCGTGTAAGCACCGACCTGTTATTCACCGACGAAGAGTCCTTCGCGATCTGGCGATAACGCGCACCACGACGCACCGGGCAACCTAAAGTTTAATCCTGTACTGCTATTGATAGACACGTAAGTTGTAAAGTTATACAATCTGACAATTTACAATCAAACACTACAGACCGTAAATCACTCCGGGCTGAGCCTCCAGGAGTTATACCAAGTACACCTAGAGTCACGCAGGGTAGATCCCGACGTAACTCGCAAATACAAAGTACACTGAAACCTAGAGTATCACGCAGGGGTAGCCCCCGACGTAACTCGCAAAGACTTGAGGGTGAAGGGTTGTTACAGGGCTGTAAAGACCTACGACCTTTCTCTTAGTATATCCAGTAAAGACAGGCCGTCGCCTACGTCTTCTGAGCATTACTGAAATCCCGCTGGAAACTCATACACTGCCTACAGACAAACACCATAACCGTACACGGTGTCTTTGATCGCAGGAGAGTACACCCGAAACCTGTAGTATAAATTTGTAGATAAATTTGTAGTCCACCTAACCATCGTAAACACCTGGTGCGAGAACGTTTGTAAATAAATTAGAGAGTACGTAGATTATTCTATCTTTACGTAAACCTATTAGAGTAGTTTTAATATTAAGTATTTTGTTCCCTTGATTAATTAGAAATAATTAAACCTAGTATAGAGATCAGTAATTAATTTAGTTAGATAAATAATCTAATTGCCTACATTAAACCGGTTATAATTAAAGAAAGACCGTCCCGAGATCTCGCGTTTGCATACGCGCATTTCGCGTGTATTATTTCCCGGGAGTAGGACATACTTGCTTCAGCGCTCCAGAGTTACTAAAGTCTAAGCACGATATCGATTTTCTCAATCCCCACAACGATTCGAGTTCATTGCGCTGGCGCCCCGACCAACAACGGTATCAAGGATAACGCTCTCGCTACTGTACATACAGGACCGTAACCTAAATTTTACCTCTTAGGTAAGGAATAGATTAAAAAGACTATCTCTGTTCACAGAAGCGACTACGCACACAGTGATCGGCCGCCAACCAGGAGAACGAGCCGCCAGGACCAGGAACAAGAAGTCCCAATACATTTGTTAATTACTTTTTGTTTATTGTTATTTTATTTAATATACATTTTAAAACGCTTTAAGGTATTTATTTAAGGTGACAGTGTTAAGCCCATCCAGTACTTACTACGAACCACACCCCGTTTATAAAATAAACACGATTGAGCAAAGCCGAGGCAAAATAAAACCGCGTTGGGTTACCAAACCAGAAGGGCGCAATATAAATATAGCACCTAAAAGTAGGTGAGCATTACAACCTTAATGATTTGTTACAATTTCTACTTGTTTGTTATTTTACTTACGAGTATATATTTTCTCTTGATAATGATACATGTTGAAACGCGTAGAGAAATAAATAATTATATAAAAAAATTATGGAATTATACTGTTTTGAAAACATAGTGCTATTAAATATTTAGTTACCGAGTTTAATATAATCCAAAAAATAAATTTAAGATTACTTACTAGAACTAAATTTAATCGAAAATTCTCCCTTACGTGGATAAATATTTAATTATACTCTTTTAAATATTTGCAGACAGCTACCTCCCTTATCAGATTGGGTCAGAACGTGTATATGAAGAATGAATAGCTTCGAGTAGTCCGTACACCTGTGAACAGGCGTGGCCACTAAGTATTCACCATTTTTTTTTAAATTCTGTTTGCACTACTTTGTTTAATAATACTTCTACTGCTATATACAACCTTAATCAAACAGGTACATTACAAGTCCCGGTAGCTCATTTGGGGTACGTACACCTATCATCCTTCAACACTTGCTTCAATTAGATTTATGAATGCGTCCAAAGTTTTCAGGTGTCGACGGAAGACGAAGTTGTGCGATTAGAATTTGCTAAGTAATTAAAATCAGACTGGGGGATGGGACGTTTCGCTGGAGCCGTTTCGTCGCCTGGTCAATTCACCGTTTGGGGTTTCGCCGCCGGCCGCTCCGCCGCCGAAATTATATTACTCAATTCAATTCAACATTACTACACTATCTTATATATTTTTAAACATTATTGTATAAAAACTCATGTATCTACCAAATGTTATATCTCTTTTTTGATTATTTCTAATGAGCAAATTAACATTATAACTCTCATTAGGCGCCCATCCTTACAGATTAAAAAACAAGATTAAAATAGATAATTTAGAATGGATTAGGTTCATTATCACATTGTTAAGTAATTCATACCACCCAATTTCTAGCAACTGTTTGTCTATTTAAAGGCACGAATCTGTAACTAGATACTTTGTGTCATCTTGTACTTGCAACGAAACACTCTAAAAATGTCGTTACAAATTTTAAGTAAACTCAGCATTGAAAAGTTTTCCTATGGCGACTTTCTATATATATATATTTGACAAAACCAGTGCAAGAGACGATAACGTGAAATATTGGCGGCGTGAAGAACAAGGGCGATGCAAGGCTCGAATCCAATACTGAATGGAGAAGTGATTGAAAGCTAATAATGTTGAAGTGAAGAGAGTTCTAATTGGTGTAAAGCAACGAACAGAAGAAACTGTTGAATCGACCAATCGAATAATTTGTTACTGAATAATGAACTTGACACGAGCTTCTCAAGCTGTTCTATCAAGTAATGCAGTATTGAGAAATATCACAGGCAGGAAACGTAATGAAGTAAACGCTGTACCAGCAGATCCCGCAAGTCTGTTAGAAATAACCATACCAGAGTTATATTAGCAATACGTGTTTGAAGTTGAAATGTAAACTATTTGGTGTGTGATTCAGGACCTGGACCAGACCAGAAGTTTTTCGGAGAAAAGATGGGCTACATTTGTTCACTTCAAATAGTTAGTACGTTGAAATCAGATTCAGAATATGGCCTAAAATATTTAACCAAGTATATGTTATTATGGCGAAAAAGTTTAATGAAGTGCACCCAACAGTATATGCTTTGCATCCCACTAAACAGGGGCCCACTCATCGGCGAATGTTTTATATGATTAAAGAAAAGTTGCCAAATGTGTCACCGTTAAACATAAATTGTGACCTTGAGCAAGGTGCCATATCAAGGGGTGTTTCTTTCATTATCTGAGAAAGCTGAGAAGCTATCGATGCTTTAGCGGATTATCTTCCTGGGGAACTTTCACCTTTGTTGGAGTAGTTCCAAGATACCTATGTTAGAAGACCAAACCATCGAGGGTCTGGAAGGCGGTTTTCCTCTGATACATAGAATGTGTACGACAGTACCCTAAGTGCTGAAGATAGCACAATTATGCGGAAATGGCATATTGTCGTTTACAAACCGAATTGGGTGTAGAGCATCCGTCTATTTGGAAATTTATTAAGAAAAAATCAGAAAGGTTGTGATGTACATATGGAGCAGTTTATGGTCGGTCAAGCCCCCCCTCAGAAGCTAAAGAAGTTTTTTAATCGACAACAGAACTTTAAGAATAGTGAGGGAATAATATAGTATAATGCGTTATGCAGTGTGTCCCAAAAGTTTGGAAACGCTCAATTATCTGTTATTTGTAAAGTGACGTACATGAAAATTGGGAAGTTTACATTAGCAATCATGCTCTATCAAACAGTGATGCAGTGTTGCCGCTTCTACTAAAAATTAAAAGCAAATTTGATAACTTAAACGGAACACCGTGTATATTATAAAATTTTTTAATGCCCGGAATAAATCTAAATACACCACATGTATCAAGTCCTACACCTATCTTCAACCATTTACGAAATAAATGACAGACCATTTCGACACTTTCACAGGTTGTAAAATCTATGATCATTTCGGTAGAAGAAACGAATTTTGTGAGACCATGATGGCTAAGAGGGACGGGAATATTGATATCCTTGATAATACTATTTTTAAGTGGGAATGATATTTGGATATGCGTCAAAATTTAATCGTTCCTGAAATTTAACGTTTGTATGGCCCAAACTATCAAAGTACTTTGATCATTCAAACGGAAAACCATGTATATTATTCAATTTTTTAATGCCCGGAATAAATCTAAATACATACCATTTACGAAATAATTGAATGACCATTTCGACACTTTGACAGGGCGTAAAATTTAAACCTTAAGAGATCAAGAAAAACGGTTTGCACATTCCTATATTAGGTTTTCATAAGCTATCGATTGACAAAAACAAAAGCATCTAATCTTACTATGTACTAAATTAGATTCTCAAAATGTTTTCTTGCACTTCTTGGCAAAAGGGTAGGTGGTAGTAAAATTTTTAGATTACCTTGTGAACCATATCTTCGGTAATAAGATCAGACCCAATTTACATGCGTTGTCTTAAATCATCGCGGTTCTCCGGTTTTGTAGCGTATACTTTTTTTTCTAAATAACCCCAGAAAAAGTATCTAATGGCGAGAGGTTGGGAGACCTCGCGCGCCACTCTATAGAAAGCCTTCTGCCTATGCATCTGTTAGGAAAAGTTATACTCAAATATTTACGCCCTATACAAGCATAGTGGGGAGGAGCTCCATCCTGTAGAAACCATGTACTTTGATTGTTTAGGCCATACAAACGTTGAATTTCAGGAACGATTAAATTTTTAAGCATATCCAAATATTTCTCAGCTGTTAAATTCCCTTCTCTGAAAAATTGCGCTATAGTGCGAGTTCCGTAAGACCCTCTCCAAACATTTATTTTATGAGGGTCCTGGGAATGCGCTTCTCTTATCCAACGCGGATTTAGTTCAGATCAGTACCTATAATTATAACGATTCATATTGCCACTTAGCATAAATGTCGCTTCATCAGAAAAAACAGTGTTATTAAAGAAATCAATATTCTCGTCCCACTTAGCCATCATGGTCTCACAAGATTCGTTTCTTCTACCGAAATGATCATAGATTTTGCAACCTGTCAAAGTGTCGAAATGGTCTGTCAGTTATTTCGTAAATGGTTGAAGATAGGTATAGGACTTGATACATGTATTTAGAGTTGCTTTTAATTTTTAGTAGAAGCGGCAACACTGCATCTCTGAAAATGTTTTTGTTTGATAGAGCATGATTGATAATGTAAAATTCCCAATTTTTATCTATGTCACTTTACAAATAACTGAGATAATTGAACGTTTCCAAACTTTTGGGACACTGCATGTATTTAAATATTTGAGCTATTGTAATATTAACATACAAAATAATGAACGTTTGTTTTTGGAAAACATGTATCTTTATTTGGAAAAGAATGGATAGTTTGTGCACGCTAAAATACACTAAAATAGCTATGGAAAGTAATGAATTAACTTAAAAGAAACAAGAAAATCCTCTGACAGGAATTGGAATAAATATGTATGTAACACTAAATCTTACTTAACACAAAAATATATTATTGTATTAGTTATTCACCTTATTCATTGTGTTAATTCTGTTAGTTTAAAACGGGCAAGCCTTAATATAGATGGAACTATTAAATTCAAAGTGTGAGACTATGATTGTATTCCCCTAAAGTGCTAAAATATGTTCTCTTTTGCAAGATGTCTTTACCAGCGTTTTGGCTGCGAACCGGTCGGAGGTGAAGCGGCCGATGGCGAATCGGCCCGTCGCGCCGGCAAAACGGCTGCGGCAAAACAACCGTTGTCAGGGTATTTTGAACACCCTGTATACGTAGTGGGTAATTTCGTTTGTAGTCTTATGCACTTAGTTAGATTCCGTATATCCATATTTTTTTTTTGTCAAATTATGTTTTATAGATGAATTTGTGTTTAACGTGTGTAACGACCTTTAGGGATGGTAGATGTATGGCGAGCTTTAGATTCTTAGTTTGTGAATTATTTTTTTTTGTAATTTAGGTTGTTTTTCCTTATTATTTCCCGTTTATAGAAGTTTGATTAACGCTTATTTGTAAATAGTTGTCTATAAGTATATAAGTATAAGGTTTATTTCGTTTGATTTCCGTAAAATATAATAGAAAATTAAGTACGTTAAATAAATAGTGTGGATTTATCTGTGTATGATGTCATGTTAGCGCCATAAAGTCGCTTAAGTATAGTTGTTCAGTGTAATAGTGAATATGCTGGTTTTGAGTCATAGAGATTGCATGTGGGCCTTATTGTTCGTACTTTAAGGTAAACATAGAGAGATTCTGTACAGAATACTTTTGCTGACGTTGAGTTTTTGAAAATTTACCTTACGGACGGAAACGAATTTGTGTATTGGGGTACCTTATTTTCCCCTTCCGTTTTTTTAATTGGTGGAATTAAATTAGATAAGATTTTTTGTGAGTAGTGGGATGCAAAATCAAAGATGGATTTTTGTGAATAATTTGCGGGAGTCTAAAACTGATCGTGCTTTCGAGTAGTATACGTTGCCGTTTATTGTTACGCTTTAAAGGGGTGGTTTAGAACGTTGAAATTTTGGACCTTGTGGTGTTTAACGAACGTACTTGTTGTGTAGTAAGGGTAGTTTAGCTACTCCTGAAGAATACCTGTGAAAGGGATTTTACTAAGATTGTTCATCACCAAAGGATTATACCTAGTGCCGATTTCGGTTTTACGTAAAGTTACCTAGAGGACATCGTCGTGTTGTATAGTGCTTCAGTGACCTCTTTGGTTTATATCGCTTCTGCGGATATTAACATCATCGTTCTTGCAGTGCCACCTATTTATCGTACAAAGCGTGTTTAAAGATAAAGAAACTTTCGCAATATACCAAAATTAACGTTATTTTAAATCAAGTTATTAACATATTGGATTATTAGTGGAAACAAAACCAATTAAAGCTAAAAGTTATCAAGTCATTTGAACGCTCACTTTATTATCATTTTAAAAAGAAGTTAGTAATTAATACAGTAACATTCTAACGAGTTTAGTCAAGAAATTGTTTGTGTATAATGGAACAATAGTCAACATTTTATTCATCATTTTGCTAGAGCAGGGAGAGTTCATTTCCGTCTTAGCCGTAACCGACCACCTGGTTATCTTCCACATATATTGTAACACAGAAGAGGTGTAATTCTAGACCGTAAGGTAATATAATATTATGTTTTTTATTGAAAATTTTGAAGATTTTTGTGTTTCGATTTATTTTTTTTTGTGTTTATGAAAGTTTGAAAGCGGGGTCATTTTTTTTGTTAAAGTAAGTTGTTGTTTAAATTTGTTTAGCGTAATTAATTATAGTTTTGACGCTCCGCCTTCACACTTTTTTATTTTGGTATTAAAGGGCAATCGACCCTATTGTGGTGTGGGTATATTATCCACGAATTATATCTTTATAGGTTAAACGATTTAGATTGGCGTAAATCAGACATCCTGTCGCCTTTTAAGTATTTGTATTTTTTTGTTTATACGCATTATCGTATGTTTACATTTTTTATATTTATCATTTTTAATATTTTATTATAGTTTGTTAGGTTTTATAAATGTGTTTAATTCTGTTAACACCCTTCTTTTGTGTTACATAACCGTTTTTTTTGCGAACTTAAAATTTATTGAGTAATTGAGAGTTTAAGTTATAACGTAACGTAACTTTTTTTTCTTTTTGAGTAATAGCGTTATTAATATTTAGTATTTTATTTGATTTTTAGTTGAGTATTAATTCATTTAGAGTTCAGTCTATAGATTTTTTTGTTTTGTTTGGATTATTATTTAATGCCTTATTATTTACACCGAGGTGTATTAACGTAACGTTATTGAGTGTTTATCACGCTTTTATTTGACAAGCGTGTAGTGTTTTTGATGCCCTATTTCAGGTGGTTTGCTGAGTTGCTGTCCGGCACACCTGGAATTGATTGCGGATAGGTAAGCGTATGTTTTTTGTATGTTTAGACACGCTATGTACTCGTAATTTTGGCACGACAACCCTTATTTTGACTACCAAACATTCTGGCGCCCAAACCTTCGATTTTGTCTTCAGCCCCTATTGTGACTTACGCACGTTTTACTATTCTGGATGCGCAAAATTTTTCAACATCTGACCTACACTCATACGCTGGCTAGTCGGGGCAAAAAAGGCCAATTTATCTGTAATCCCGTTCTACCACCCGTTTATACCGTTACACCGTGGGGAAACGTCCTAGACCCATCAATGTGCACCAGTACCCTGTCTGACTAAGTTTACCAAATTTGTCCGACACCTTGTCCCTACATACAGGGTGGCGCATTAGTGTGACAAAGTCCCATATCTCCTTTATTTAAAGAGATACAAAAAAAATTAAATACAAAAGTTGTAAGATATGTTCTGGTGCATATTTCAAAAATATTTTTAATTATACAGGATAGATAATAAAAGCTTAGAAATAATTTAAAATTTTTTTTTAAATAGAAAACCCTATATATTATTACATATTTAGATTCTACATACAATTTTAGAGACATTTTATGTATAATGTCCTATACCTAAGTCTAACCGTTTTTGACAAATTTCAAATTTTTTGTCAAAAATGACTTTGCAGGCCAAAACATAGGTGGAAATCTTTTCTAAATAAAGCCTTTATCAATTAGTTATGGTTGGTTTCCTTGGAAATGGGACCTACTGTAATGGCCTGTATTGATATTTTTGTAATACAGGGTTATCAAAAATGGACAATAAAGAGTAGATTCAAAAAAACCTATACAGTCATTTTTTTTAACGGAAACCCCTTATTTTTTTAATTCTATCTTATTTAGCATTAAAAATAAGGGTGGCTTTGTATAAGAGTGTATATTCCAAAAAATTGTAGTTTTTGAAATAATGACAATTTAACATTTTTTATTGTAAAAAGGCTATACAGCTTTCAAGTTTTGTTGTTAGTTGGCCGTGACGGCGGGGCGCGGCGAAACAAAAAAAAAATCGAGCACTTCAGATCGAAATATTACAATTTATTGAACCCCATATAAATAATTATTTTATTAAACGAACTTAAAGTAAAGACAATATTTTTTGATTCAACAAATTACGTCCTAATCCTAATCATAAACTTAAAACCTCTAATGTAACTAAACCTGTAACTAAAAGTACTAGAAACACGTCAAATTCGTACTATCTAATAAGTTGTTCGAAATGTCCGCCTTTTTCTTGAATACACAATGCAATACGTCTCTCAAATTCGCTGCTTAAATTTCTACTCATTTCAACACTAATGTTTTGAAAACAGTTTCTAATCCTAATCTTCATGTCTTCCTTTGTTGTAAGTGGTATTTTATAAACCTACTCTTTGACGTACCCCCATATGCTAAAGTACATTTTAGTAAGATCTGGGGATCTAGCAGGCCAAGCAACAGGCCCTCCCCCCCCCAATCCAACATTTTGGATATCTAGAACTTAAAAAAGTTATTATCGGACCTGTATGATGTACTGGGGCCCCATCATAAAGAAACCACATTTCTTGTTGCGTATCCTGTGGCACTTGACGCAACAAATTAGGTAGATGGTTTTGCAGAAAGTCTAAGTATACTTCCCCTGTTACTCGTTGATCAAAAAATATGGCCCAATTACATGATTACCGACAACACCTCCCCAAACATTTAAAGACCATCTAGTTTGAGAAGTATATCTTACAAAATGTGGATTTTCGGTAGAATAGTAATGAAAATTGTGTCTGTTTACACTTCCGTTTCTGTGAAATGTGGCCTCATCTGTAAATAAAATCAAATAAATAAAATTTCTTTGTTGGTTTATTTTGTTTTGAGCCCATTGACAAAATTCCAGTCGTCTTTGATAATCTTCAGGAACCAACTCTTGAAGTAGTTGAATGTGATAGGGGTGCATTTTTTGAGACTTCAATATCCGCTGTACCGTACGTCGTTCAACACCAACCTGCTGAGAAATGGGTCGTTGTCCAAGATATGGATTTTCGGTAACTGTTAATAGTACATTTAATTGATTTTCCTCAGTCTGTGCAAGTTTTTCCCTAGTATTTTTTTCATATAACACATTGCCAGTTCTTTCAAAACGCTCCAAAAGCTTTTCAAATGCCCTTCCTTCAGGTTGCCGTCTCTCTGGAAACCGTTGTTGATACAGTCTTCTTGCTAAGAGCGTATTCTTATCACTAGCTCCCAAAACAAAAATCATATCAACCATCTCGGCTTGCAAAAATTCATTATTTACAATTTTAATTCAAGTTTTAAATCAATTTGCTATAAAATACACTAATGCATCACACAAATAATCAACTGACAATGAATAATGACGTTTCTGATTATCTCACGGCCAACTAACAACAAAACTTGAAAGCGGTATAGCCTTTTTACAATAAAAAAATGTTAAATTGTCATTATTTCAAAAACTAAATTTTTTTGGAATATACACTCTTATACAGTCACCCTTATTTTTAATGCCAAATAAGGTAGAATTAAAAAATAAGAGGTTTGCATTTAAAAAAAATTTCTTTATAAGTTTTTTTGAATCTACTCTTTATTGTCCATTTTTGATCACCCTGTATGAATGTATTACAAAAATATCAATACAGACCATTAGAGTAGGTCCCCATTTCTAAGGAAACCAATCAAAACTAATTGATAAAGGCTTCGTTTAGAAAAGATTTTCACCTATGTTTTGGCCTGCAAACGTCATTTTTGACAAAAAGTCAAAAACGGTTAGACTTAGGTATAGGACATTATACATAAAATGTGTATAAAATTGTATGTAGAATCTAAATATGTAATAGTGTATAGGGTTTTCTATTTAAAAAAAAATTTAAAATTACTTTTAAGCCTTTATGATCTACCCTGTATAATTAAAAATATTTTTGGAATATGCATCAGAACATATCTTACAATTTTTGTGTTCAATTTTTTTTTGTATCTCTTTAAATAAAGGAGATATGGGACTTTGCCACATTAATGCGCCACCCTGTATGTAGTTTTATAGTCAACGTTAAAAATTATTATTAATTTTATTAAATACATAAATAAAAAGTTTACCTCGAGTAGGATTTGAACCTACGACCTGTACTTTGCTAGAGTACCGCGCTAACCAACTGCGCCATCAAGGTTCGAGCCCCAATCGCGCCATCAAGGTTCGAGCCCCAATCGATGTAAATTTTGTATTTATGTATGTAGAACTGATATTGCAGGCTCAGATTCCATTAATATAAGTAAATTGATTGTAATCTCATTATATTTAGAATTTACATCAGTTCTACATACATAAAGATAAAATTTACATTAATTGGGGCTTGAACCTTGATGGGGCATTTGGGTAGCGCGGTACTCTAGCAAAGTATACGTCATAGGTTCAAATCCTAGTCGACGTAAACTTTTTATTTATGTATTTAATAAAATTAATAAAAATTTTTAATTACCTTTGAACTTATTCGTTCATAACAAAAACTTATAGTAATTATAGTCGACATGTATATATTACACTAACTTTTCTTAAATCAGATTATATTTACAGTATATTTTTGTAAGAATAGGAATAATGAAAATAAATACTTATAAATTTGTTAAAATTAGTGTGACGAAATATTTTTTAGGACAATCACATAATGCACACACTAAAATATAATTGAGTTACGTAACAATTTTTGAAAATGGGTATAACAGTGATAAGGCAACACACTTAACTACGTATTTATAACACCTCCGTACCACAAAACTACAATTAGCCGTCTTAGAGGGTACTGGTTATAGCTTAGACAAAGTTCCACACCTTCAACTATGATAATTGGTAGATCAAATAATACCCAAATCGTACGCACAACTAGTATTAAGAAAGTACATTACAGTATCTGGTCAAAATACATAATAATTATATTACTACTCAGAACGTAATGAGGACACGTCTCAATTTTAATGAAAAAAAAAAAAAAATGGAAATCAACCAAAATTTGCCACGATTACATTAACAACCTTATTATTTCCAAACATGGCTAATGGATTTGATAGTTGCATTCACGATTAGTAAAATTAAGGACCTATCAGGGATATTAAGTTAGCGCCGTATTTATGCTAATTATCAAAGTTTAATATAGGTTTGTTTCATCGTAAGTAGTACTAAGGGTTTTCCAAATACAAAAGTTTTATGGAAATTAAACAAAAAAGAAATGCAAAAATTTTAGTTAAATAAACCATTAGCTAAAAATTAAGGGGCTTTTTACGAGTTACGAGCCATTAAGGTTTATTTCAGTAGTTTACGGGTGCTGCAATAATTATTCTTGGCAATAAAACGTGTACTGTGAACGAATCATATAATGGTAGTGAGCGTCTAATGTACGAGTAGAATTTTTACGACGCATGCAGTTTTAATTTTGCTCATGTCGTGAACATTTATGATCAAACTAGACTTGTTACACGTGTACGAAACACGTCAAGTGAACGTATATTGATATTCAGTTGGTCTAAGATATTTTCTACAAGCACCTTGATATGACACATAATTATGTATAAAATTCAAAAAGAATGTCCATGACTTGCAGCAAATTAATTCACAAGAATAACAATACCAAGTGCTTTAAATTGAAATATTTCGTTTGATAAATAATACAATTTCTTTTAATGAACCAATAAAAAAAATTAATACTCTCTAACCACAATATTAATAACAAAAATAAGAATAACAACAAAATTTGAGATACAAACTAACTGTATAATAATTTAATAAGAGTAATGAAATCTAAATCTAAATTAAAAAAATTATATGACGCCATATGTGGTCCGGCAAGCTTTAATCAGTATTGCTTCCTAATATTAAAGTAGTCAGTATTAACTTGGACTTAAATTTAATCTGGATTATGTTAAATCGTTGATTGAGGAATCGTTTTTTTTTAGTCAATGGTTAAATGTATAGTCTGCGCGGCCAAAGAATGCCTCGTGTCGCGCATGGATGTTCGTGCATTCGGCCGCACTCGTTAACGCAATAGCGACTGAAAGCATTACCAGTGGCGTCGGTGTCGCGTTTTCAATTATTCGTCACCAACCACAAGAAATTTTAAAATATTTTATTTATTTGAATTACATATGAACATTAATAGTTTAAACATTTATAAAATAAAAAAATAACCATGTTGACAAGTAATAAATTACAAATGAACACAACAGTTTAATCGTTTATGAAAATCAAAAAAGTATAAGTTCGATTTTTAATTATAGAAACCGAACATATTTCTACACTCGCTTTTAAATCACAGTTGAAAACGAACTAACTAATAAAAACATTTTTGAATATTTGCTAATCTGTTGTTAATGATACTAAGGAATGTCAACTATTAGGATTTCTTTAATGAGAATTTAAGCAAATGCCATTAGCATTACATGCGTCGCAAAACTACTTATTTATTTTACTATGTATTGTGAAAGTATTTGTTGTTTATACATAAAGCCTGTCCGGTAGAACTGAACGGGTATCGGATTAACAAGGAGGATTGTCAATATATGGTTCTATTGTGCTTGAAACCGCCTTAATGCTTTGCTGTCTCGTACTTATTGTACGTGACAAAGAAAGATGGATATATTATGAATAATGCCTCTATTTCTGCCGAACAAAAGCGTTTGCAACTTTCACACATAATGACAAGGCAATAAGAATCAGATGCAGGTAGAATAGAAATTCAATAGGTATAATAAAATGCCAGTGGTTCTCAACACTGCTTTAACATTACATTTAAAATTTATGGAAGAATGCAAGTTTTTATAATAAACATTTATAAAAGCCATTCATAATAATGAATATTCGATTAAGTATAGGTTCTTAATACGTGGAACGACGCATTAAAAACAGTTAGTGCGGAAATATGGCAAAAATGTATTGATCATACGGATAAAATAATTAAAGATACTTTTGTTAATGAAGAGATTGTGGATGAAGTAAGACCTCTTATTTTCACAGTTAACACTGAAGAAAGTGATGACGATGATCTTTTCCAAGATTTGGATGACTCAGGAAGTGATGAATCTGAAGCCGAATGACAATTATAATTTTTACATTTAATTATAAAAGTATATCTTTGTAATTTAATTAATATTTACTAACTATAATAAAAATGTATTTGTTATTGTTGTTATAAGTATAAGTGAAAGGTGTCAATTGAAATTACTTATAGGTAATTAGTAATCGATTATTATTTTTATTATACAAAAGTTGCATTTCTTCACAAATTATATAATGTTAAAGCAGTGTTGAGAACCACTGGCATTTTATTATACCTATTGAATTTCTATTCTACCTGCATCTGATTCTTATTGCCTTGTCATTATGTGTGAAAGTTGCAAACGCTTTTGTTCGGCAGAAATAGAGGCATTATTCATAATATATCCATCTTTCTTTGTCACGTACAATAAGTACGAGACAGCAAAGCATTAAGGCGGTTTCAAGCACAATAGAACCATATATTGACAATCCTCCTTGTTAATCCGATACCCGTTCAGTTCTACCGGACAGGCTTTATTTGTCTAATAAATTTGAGTATTATGAGCTTTAAAATTCACATAGGACACAAAATGGTTCACTGTCGTTTTGTTGCAATAATTGTAATAAAGTTAAATTAACAAGTACGTATGTAAATTAATAACAGAAATAAATAATTAATTAGTGTAATACATGATAATAAACGGAACGCGCTTTTGGTGGCGACGCCACTGATATGCCGCGTTTAAGAGACTTGAAGTGGGATGAATGCGCATCCAACATTCAGGCATTCTTTGGCCGCGCGGACTGTATGTGTATTAACTAATCTAACATACAATACATATTCAAATAGTTTTTGGTAAACATTGTTAAAACTGTGCATCGAGAAATATAACTGCTCAACATACAGGGTACATCATATAGTATAAGGAGAAGTGTTTTTTACTTACTCAAAAGTCTTTTCTCCGATTGTGTTGACCCAGTATATTTATAAACAGTGAGAAGAAGATAGTTTCAATATATTCATTTTAAAAAGAACAATTTTAGCAGCATCGCAGAGGGTTAACTGATTGGTATATACACTTCCCCAATAAATTAACGCACCACCGAAAAGTAACCAAAAATTTAAAGTAAATCTTTGTCAAAGCATTTGTCCGATATGGACAATATTTTTTAGTGTAATAACTTTATTCGGACAGAAACCTTTTTTTATAAATACCGAGAGTAGCAATTATCGCGTTTTTTTCATAAAATTTGTAACACCCCGTAGAGTTTAACAGTTAAATTATCAATTTAAAATTAAAATCATACTTTAGCATTATCCTTTTTTTAACATTTTGTTTTTTGATTTAGTCCATTATCTTTCTTATTACCCGAGAAACACCGTTTTACAGTGTAACATGATTTCGTTGATTTTAATTAACATTATAAGCAATAAAGTGAGGAGCAGGCTATGGAAAATCAAGGAGTACCAGTAATTGTCAAACTACTGATGTGTATGGTACGTATTTTTTGCAAGTTCTTTTATTGATCAATGTGCAACGTGAAACACAAAATCTTATACACGAAGAATGTGCTCAAGCATTAAAATTGTTTGAGGAAGGTTGGAGTTGTGAAGAATTGGTGAACGAGTTAATGTGTCATACAACCATTTCATGAGTCGTATAAAGATGTAGAGAGACTAGAAGTCATGGTCGCAGGCCAGGACAAGGATTGAATAACAACTCCGATTCGGGAGCGACTTTTAAGACTCTCAGCCTGGAAGCTCGGACCCTTTAAACTTAGCTTCGAAATGCTAATGGTTTACAAGTTTGTACAGAAACTATTCGTCAGCGACTAAGGGAACATAATTTGAGCCTTAGAATTGCTGTTCGAGGTCCAGCTTTCACTAGAGTTTGTCGGAGAGCGAAGTTAAGTTTTACCAGGGAGCTACAGCTACTGCTGAAAGGTACACCACACGGCAATGAAAAACACACCCCCGAGGCGATCTAACGTAGAAATTTTGGACACCCTTTAAATGTTAGCAATAATGAAGAACGTATTATAATACTCAGTAAATTGTCTATGATATTATCGGCACGTTAAACAACCAGTTTGTTAATGAAAGAATTCTTATGAAAATACGTAATGTCTGGTTCGAAACTGACTTGAAAATCTGTTATATAAAAAGAAGAATTATACTTTTTTATATTTTTAATGAATTTATATATATATATATATATATATATATATATATATGTGTGTGTGTGTGTGTGTGTGTGTGTGTGTGTGTGTGTGTGTGTGTGTGTGTGTGTGTGTGTGTGTGTATTTATAAAACCAAACAAATGATTTTATTTTTATTGTATTATATATTTTATATTATTTTTATATTATAAATTTTGGACACCCTTTAAATGTTAGCAATAATGAAGAACGTATTATAATACTCAGTAAATTGTCTGTGATATTATCGGCACGTTAAACAACCAGTTTGTTAATGAAAGAATTCTTATGAAAATACGTAATGTCTGGTTCGAAACTGACTTGAAGATCTGTTATATAAAAAGAAGAATTATACTTTTTTATATTTTTAATGAATTTTTATATATATATATATATATATATATATATATATATATTAAATGTGTATTTATAAAACCAAACAAATGATTTTATTTTTATTGTGTTATAATGGAATAAATTTAAATGTCATTATAGTTTACTTTAAGGAATCTAAAACAGCTCCAAATCAGTTGTTTTTCTTCACACACAGGAATTGTAATAGGAGTAATATATCTTTAATATAAATTAACTTCAATGAAATTGCTGCATAAGAATAAAAAATCAATTAATCTACGATATAATTAGATTGATTGGAAGAAATACAAGTAATAATGCAATTCCAAATTGTTTTGATTTCATTATTTCCTTGATAACACGGTGCTTGTTTTTTTCAATTTTAATTCAAAACACTACTAGCAAAAGAGGAATATTTATCAAATCGTATTATCAAGGATGTAATTGAAATTAAAGGTGTCCTAATTGATAAAATAGAAACATGTCATTTGGAATATAATTTTCCATTAATTGTGATTTAAATATAAAAAAAACCCATTAACTGTTATAGATCGTTATGTCAACAGTGATCATTCGCCGCCTTCATCATATCGATCTCGCCATCTTGTCTTTTTTAAAATTACAAATACAATTAGTCTTATACAAATCCACTTAACAAAAAACGCGCAAAAAATGCAAGCAAAATAATGTGATCAAACTATGTAGTATACGTACGCAACAAAATTACTTACCGATAGGTTACATCGACGGAACACTTCGCTTATTGAAAGTCCACTATTCAATAAGCCAAGAATATTTCCCCTTGTGATGTAACGAAAGCGACGGGGTATTTTTTCTTATTAAAATAAAGCTTCACAATATAGTTACGACAAAGTCAAGACGGGTTATAATTAAATATTTAACAATCAGATGATATCTTATTATCTTATTTATACCCCTTTTTCACGAAGCAATTTTAAATTCTATTGTTACTTGTAGTAATTACATGTAATTACTTGAACGGTATTGCAACTTAATTGATTTCCGGCTTAATCTTTGTGCAATAATCGTAATTATTCTAAAAATAAAATATGCGGAATATGCCAGAATAATAGGAAAATACATTCTTATACTTTCTGCATTGATTGATTTCGATTGCATCCTGGATAGTTTGATACGATAAAAATTTGAATTGAATTGAAAAACGTTATAATTGCTAAAATAAAACTGGCTATTCGGCATAAACTTTCCCATGGGTAGGAGGGCATTATTTCATTTACACACATCCCAAATGCCTTTCTAAAAAACGCTAAAAATGTCAATTTAGGGTTTTTAAGGATATCTTAAAATGAAATTTAATGCTTGATTATGGGAAATTGAATCCTAAACCTTTTGGTTTTGACAAAAAATGACTTAACTTCTGGTTACTTTTCGTTAGTGTGTTAATTTATTGGAGAAATGTAGTTTAATAAATACATGCAGGTATAGGAGGTTATACAATCGACTATTTTGTCACTATCGATAAATTGACTTACATTATTTTACAACAGAGTTAGGCCAAGATTTGTCTGTGTGTGTGTGTGAGTGGGTGTGTGTCTGTGTCTGTGTCTGTGTCTGTGTCTGTGTCTGTGTCTGTGTCTGTGTCTGTGTCTGTGTCTGTGTCTGTGTCTGTGTCTGTGTCTGTGTCTGTGTCTGTGTCTGTGTCTGTGTCTGCGTCTGCGTCTGCGTCTGCGCCTGCGTCTGCGTCTGCGCCTGCGTCTGCGTCTGCGTCTGCATCTGCGCCTGCGTCTGCGCCTGCGTCGGCGTCCGCGTATGCGCCTGTGTCGGCGCATGGGCCTTCGCCTGCGCCTAGGTCTGCGTCTGCGTCAGCATCTGTGCCTGTGTCCGAGTGGGCGTCCGCGTGTGCATCTGCGTGTGTGAGTGGGGCGCGTATGTGCGTGCCTACGTGTGTGTTATAATAAAATGTGAATACATGTTTGTTAAAAATAATTTAATTTCACATAGCCTTTCTTTATAAATCATTTTAATACGAAACCAAAATGTATTAAAAAAAATTAAATGGGAGTAAAATTGCTTGAACTGTATTATCGATATTTTTATAGAAGCGACCGGCTTTGGAACTTATTTTAAAGTTAATATCTAGATGTCTACTAACCCCTATCCGATATAAAAAAAATAAATGCATGTAGGAGAATATAGAAGAAATGATGAATGAAACTGAGAAGGATATTGGAATAAATGAGGTAGAGAAAACGATAGGAAGGTTGAAAAACGGCAAGGGAGCAGGCGTAGGTGAAATCACTGGTGAAATGCTCAAGTATGGTGGTGCAAAGCTTATACGAAGATTGCGTGAATTATTTAATGGATGCCTTATGTGTGGAAGAGCGCGGTCATTGTACCATTGTGCAAGGGTAAGGGGAATAAGAATGATTGTAAGAACTACAGAGGAATAAGCTTGCTCAGCGTACCTGGTAAAGTATTTTGAAGAATACTGATTGATAGAGTACGAGAAACTACACAATCTAACATGTGGGATGTGCAAGGTGGCTTCATGCCAGGAAGAGGAAGTGTCGATCAGATGGTTGCTCTCCAGCAGGTGAACGAAAAGTGTTTAAAGGTAAAAAGGAAGTTGTACTGTGCGTTTGTAGATCTGGAGAAAGCACATGACAGAGTGAATAGAGAGAAGCTGTGGGAAATATTAAATGAATATGGCATAAATAAAGGTCTAATAAATGGCATAAGGGCAGTATACAACGGTAGTCGGGCATGTGTTAGGGTGAGAGGAGATGTGAGTGAATACTTTAATATTGAGTAAGGAGTGCGACAAGGCCGTGTGATATCACCGTGGTTGTTCAATATATACATGGATGAATGTCTTAGGCAACCATGTAACGATACAAATGGTGTAATGCTTGGTGACGTAAATGTACGACTCCTGGTGTATGCAGATGACACAGTCTTATTAAGTGACAGTGCGGATGAGCTACAAACCGCTCTGAGGAAGTTTGATACAGCCTGTGAGAGCATGGACCTAAAGGTAAACGTGAACAAGATTAAGATTGTGGTGTTCAATCGGGAAGGTGGAAAGGAGAGTAGAGTATTTACTCTGCAAGATGAAATTGTGGAGCAAATGGACGAGCTGGTATATCCCGGTAGAATGTTTACTGCAGATGGTACAATTGAGAGCGAGATTGGACGAAAGGTCAATGTTGGAAGGAAAGTGATTGAAAGTATGTGGACGATAATGAAAAATGAAAGCTTGAGCCTAGCTCCGAAACGAGCAATCTCTAATGGCGTATTCGTCCCGTCAGTACTATATGGAAGTGAGACATGGGTATGTCAAAAAAAGCACGAAAGAAAAATAAATGCCGTTGGTATGAGATTCCTGAGATTCCTGAGGGACAAAATAAAAAATGAATGCATAATGAGGGAGTGTGGTGAGGAAAAGACGATGATGGATAGATATAAAAGTTGTACATTACGTTAGTTTGGTCACATTGAGAGAATGAACAACGCAAGATTAACGAAACAAATATATGTGGGTGAAGTTAGGGGAAAGGCTGGGCCTGGTAGGCCGCATGAAACTTGGCTGAATGTTGTAGAATCTATGATAAATAAAAAAAAGATAAGTAGTTTTAAAAACAAAAGGGCATGTCAGAGACTATGTATGAATCTTGCGGAAACTAGGGAGGTATGTGGAGACAGGAAAGCATGGAGAAAGATTGTGAATGAAAAATAAATAAGAGGCAGGGATTGTTTTGCCTACCCCGCAAGGGAATGGCGTGAAGGTTAAGTTAAGTTAAGTTAAGTATGTATTAGTACTACTCTTAATTCACAGCTTTTGTTTTATTACGTTGCTTAAGTTTTCTAAAACAAAGTAAAATGAAAGTCACTGGAACATTGTGGAGATTAACAAAAACACTAAAGGTCCCGACGCGAATATCGCTTCTTTACCAGTGTACTCTGTGGTGAGAGATAGGTCTGGCGCCATCTGTTAGCTTGTAGAAGTATCATACTATTGTACGTATTGTCGGCGATTCAATTTTCCATGTACAGTCGGTGGTGAACTTTTGGTAATTAAGTGTACTTGCACCTATAATTGGAAATGAGTTTCAACTGTTTATGGTACGAGATGGTCTTAAAAACCATTTACACAATTGAATTTTTTTGCAGTGGGAGTAGTTCGATACTCTCTGCATAAAGTTCCGCCTGTTTGCTCTGAACGGTAAATTCTTTTTCCTGATTTGGTTCAAACCGTTTTCCACTTAAAGTATTCTTCAGTTCTTTTAACAAATGAAAATGAATGGGTCAGGTGAGGATTATAGTGGAAAATTATAAGAAACGTGAAAATGAAAATTGCAGTTGTTTTTTATAATCCAGTTAGTGAATAGAAATAGTGCCTTTCGTCTATTGTTGTTTATTCCGGGAGTGAAATGTGAAACGTAGCTTCTACTTCTGGCACGGATTTCACCTTTGGTGGGACCGTTTAGGACAGAGTGCCTGTCACTTTTCATGTAACTGCAACAAGTACATATTAAGTCTACGTACTTTTGCAATCGTTTGTAAGCGTTTTATAATATTTAAAATTTTTCTTTGGTTAGGTGTGAAGCCACTAACGCAACATTGTGTAATAGCATCATCTCCTTGAAATTTTGAGCCACCCATTGCCTCTTTCCACAGTCGAAAGAGATGAAACCCAAATAGTGATGAATCTGGACTATAAAGCGGACAAAAAATAACCTTACAATGCATATTTTCAGTAGTCAAGGTGCTATCACACAGCAGAATAAGACTCCTGATTAATCGATTTCTCCTTTTTCAAGGAAATGCAGAATTAACCCTTTGAGTAAGCAAATAGCAATAACAGGGATCACATACAATACGTTGTACTCTTAAAAGAAAAGACCAAGAGACAACCCTTACTGTACCAAAACGAGAAGATTACCAGCTGAAGGCACAACCTACGATTTTTCGGTCGTGGGGAGTATGAATTCGCCACTCTAGACTTGATCCCTTTGGTTTTAGCCTAAAATGGTGAACCCTGGTATCTTCGTAGATGAGTATAAACCCAGTTGATGAGTGTATTATTTAACCCAAAAGAGGCGAGTTTAGCAAGTAACCATTGGCCAAATGCCTTTGAGATATCTAAAGCGACTACAATTGCTTCACCGGCTTGTTTTAAAGTGTATTTTTCCAAACTTGGGTCACATATGAAAGATGATCACTTGCTGAACGGCTTTGCCTAGAACCACATTGGTGGTCACTAAGGAGTATGTTAGTGTCAAGGAAAGAGAGCAGTTGCTGATAGATGAAATTCTCCCGAAGACATAGATATCGAATAGACCTTAGATAGGACTGGTACTACTTCGGGGGAACAATTCTTTAAGACAATAGCTGGGATACCGTGTGTGTCAGTCGCTTTATTGAGCTCAATCCTACTGATAATCGATTCTAGGAGCTTGTACCGAAAATGAATTGGTTTCATAGTGTAGGAAGAACACAGTTGACTAGGGGTACATCTTTTCCAGAACCACTGGGACACGATTTTGATACAAATAAATTCAGAGAAAGATTGCCTTTGTTTACATAATCCGCAACTAGAGAACCGTCAAAAGATATCATGAGGGGAAATGAAGATGTACCAAAGTTTTTACTGATGGCTTTAGCTGAAGAACAAAATTTACGAACGGAAACCTAGCTAGTTCATTGCATTGCCGTTGTTCAAACAACTTTTTAATTTTAGTGATAACCCTTTTGCCGGTATTACTAGCACTAACGTAGTCCGCATGACTGTCGACCATATTATTAGATTTCCATTTAATATAAAATTTATTTTTCAAAGATATTGCATCAGCGCAAACCTTATTGAACCAAGGTTAGGAACGTGAATGGCATATACGGTTTTGTCTTTTGAGAATGTATAAGATGCAAACCGAGGCAGAAGTTAGTCAACTTTCAAACTAAGGTAATCGAAGAAGTCTTGAAAGTTACTGTCGTTAGACCTATAAATGAAACAGTAGAATTTAGGACTAGAATGTTTATACCAAATCATGTCGAATGCAAGAAATACTCTTGGAAGCAATGTTGTCCTTGAGACAGGCACATACCGCCTCCTTTGTATCGAAAGTCAGAGTGAAGATTGAATTGGGGAAATTGCAACAAATCTGATAATTGTGCGTTATTCTACAGAAACTTGAATTACTTTCCCTATCCATTTAACGATCATTAACTAAATACAATTTCAGCGAGTATGACCTTGTACATGTGATTGCATGCCTGTTAAGATATAATTTTAATCCTCCTCGTAGATTCCGGATGCGTTTCGTAATATTATTTGTTCGAAAATATAATGCATACAGAAAAGAAAATCATTGCATGCAGGGTTCAAACGGACGCGACGTCAACGGTTACATCGGCTTCTAGATACTGTAACTGTATTTGTAGATTTGTAGTTAATTTATGTATCTGTTGTTAAATTGTGTGTATGTAAGGCTGATTTGTTTAACTTATATTTAAAACAACTTATAAGATGGTCCTTCGCAACCAAACTATTCCAAAAGGTTTGGCAAACGAACGAAAAATTTTTATTTTCACATCTGGCTTAGAAAATTCTTTAATAACCTACCATTATATAGATTAAAAGAACATAATGAAGTACATTGTGTAGTTCTTTGTAACGTGTTAAAAATAAGGGTCTTCCTTAAAAGACTGCAATTCCGCGACGTGTACCTAATCCGGGGCCACTATAAGACGGTTTGAAAGATCAAAGTGAAGCGAACATAATGAATCCCCTTGAACAAAAAAATAATCAAATCTTTTCCTTTTCTTTTGGGTGGCGATGTTTTTGTAGAACTCGCGACATCGCAGCTTGAGGTTTATTGTTAGTTTTTCCCGCATTACTCCGGTTTCCGGGTTTTCTTCTGTATCCTGTCTAGAAAGTAAGTGCTACTTCCTTTAAGATGCAGCAGAAAAAAAAAATACTTCCTAGAGTATTGCTATTCAAATTATTCTTTCCCTTAGTAAAACTGTCACTCTGGCAATGGACAATTAATGTGTAGTTTGCGAAATTTAAATTGCTTTTTGCCTTTAGAGAATTTGTTGGGTTTTAAGCTAGTAAAAGGCGTAACCATGTGGAAATTTTACACTATGTGACTGTTAGAAATGAACAAAACACACATATACAAAGTTTCTCCAATGTTTATACATCCGCTTGTTTGCATTTCTGTTCGTAATTTAATGACGTGTCCGCTGCTTCGTAAAGCCCATGTTCTATGTTAACACAATTAATTGTTTACATTTTAAGATGTTCTCTTATTTGATAAAAACTGTAAATAGTGAAAATGTGTAGGCATGAAAATGTATCCATATTCGTAATCTCTATAAATTAATTATACGTTTATGTGATTTAGTTAATCCCCTAAAGCTTTATTACGTTTTCTCCTCTGAAATAAGAGAAGATAAATTTTCTGTTAACGTTTTAAACTCTATATAAAGTGTTTCGCATTTTGTTTTTCTTTTTGTATCCTGTTTTGCAGCTTCTTTTCAAATTTATAAATTCTGATTTAAATTATAACAATGGTCATTATTTATACTCATTTATAAAACTGCTCCACTTAACACTTTATATTTTTATATTGCCCTCTTCTTACTAAAATTACAAAATGTATTCAGATGCTTTTGGGTAAACATTTTTATTTTGTTTTCGAGGTTGTAACTTTTACAGTATATAATGTAATGTTGATATGTTTACACATGTAAACTTTGATGTTTTACAGTAATATTTTTATACTATTAACCCATTAAACGCCGAACATTGAAATTGTTCATTTTTTATCCTTTTTTACATATAACCCAGTCTCAGTAACATATAAAAACACCTTTTTGCACTTAAAAAAAGAAGAATACATATATATATATATATATATATATTGAGATGTCTAAATTAAGTTCAAATGGGGATAGGGTTCTGTTAATATTTTTGTTAAATATTTTTTTTATGCACCGCACTAGCTCAAATCTCATATGGAGATAGAGTTCAATTTGATTTGTTGGAAAATATACATAAATATAATTTGCACTTTGAAAAAATATACATAAATATAATTTACACTTTGATGTGTATTTAAATGTTTTTATTATATGAATTGAATTGCATTCTGAAGTACTACTGGAATTATTAAATGGTTCTTTATTATGTGGATTCCACGTTATATCAAATATCTTGTGTAAGAGACTTACTAAAGTTTGCACAATGACGCATGCGTTGCGTATTAACTGAAATCAAATACGAAACTGTCAAAATTGTTAAATGGTAACTTTCTGAAAATGTGATCTTAATAATGTAATTGAAATTGAAATTTGGAAAGAAGACTAATTTTTTTATTGTTTTACAGATGTTTATGCAGCTATTGCATAAACATTTACACCTATACATAAAATGTAAATGCAGGAAATCACACAAATAATGAATACAAGTTGAAGGGTTATGATTAAAATTTGACTCACATGTGCATCGGCATAACTTCAAACGGATGTGTTCATACAGCTGGTTCTATTTCCAAACGTAGGCTCCTTCCAGTCGGTGATCGATGTTACTGATCCGTTCCAGTTGCTGCTGCAGTACTTCCAATAATTCAACAATGTCCCTCGGATAAATTGTGGCTTTTCTTGTGGTAAACGTGCTTATAATTGCTTAAATGTTTTCACTCAAGCACTAAATTATTAATTATAATATTTATTTAATTGTTGTATTAAAATGCTTCAATTATTTTCGGTTTAAATATTGTTTTAATGCTGTAAAAATTTTAAATTAAATTTACTTTTCTTTTTAGCATCCGATATGGAATATCATTTATTAATGTGTCGCAGCAGGAAATAAACATCAATTGGAAAAATTGAATCAATTTTATTTGCGACAACGTAACCAAAAATAAATTACAACAACCGAACTTTTAAAAACGTCAAACATCAATCGTAACAACTTGTTAAATTTAAATCGTAATACACTTTACGATAATGGAAATTTATCGGTAACCTAACTTTATTTAAGATTGTAGGTTAAGAACAATTGTTTCGGAACTCTCGTCTCTTCAATCAACTCGTATCAAAATTTCCGATAATAAACGTGGTTTTAAATTTACGTGTTAACACAAAACATAACACTTTGACCTTTGTCATAAAAATTTAATTTTTGAGAAACAAAAAGAAGAGAGAGAATCTGTTCTGGAACAATTCCTTATATACTATGCTGTTAGCTACAAAAATTTCAATTTTTTTTAAGAATATAAACAAGGTAACCAAGTCTGTGATTGGTTAATATAAATTTGAAAACCTATCTAAAATATAAATTATGCCATAACTTTCTTAATAAGCTACTGATTTAAATTTTAAAAACAGAAATGAAATCTGTGCAAGATTCCGCACAAAATGATACCTCACTTGATATACATCTGTTAAAAAAATGTACGATTTGACTTATCCTAAACTAAATTTGCTTATATCTAAAAAATCTTACTTTCTAAACTTAAACTAAATCCATATTCGTGATCTGTACGAAAATTTGAATTAAAAAACATTTATTTCAATTCTAATATCTTAAATTTAGAGGAAAATTCTTTTTTACATAGGAAATTTGTGTAGTTAACCCCATTTTATTAAATTTATGTTCAAATGACTTGTACAAAGTAAATTACTGCATGGAAATGAGGAAAACCTCCTATTAATCACGTTAACAATTTATTCTAAACTCAACTTACTCTATAAAACTATAAATTTGCAAAAAATCATAAAATTAAAACTTAACCTAACTTAATTTAAATGTTCATATAATTTGCGTATTTAACTCAATCAATCAAAATGTTACTTACACAACTTATAAAATCTGTCTTTAATATTTTCAATGTTCACTTTTATTGTAGCATTTAAATTTTAGTCACTTTAACAATCCATATTGTTAATCACATTTCTTTAAAAATCTAACACAAAAATGTATCTGCATGTAAATATCCATATATTAAATTGTTGTGTAAATTGTGCTTAATATTTACTATGCACTACTTTTTCTGTCGCACTTATATTTTCACTACCATTGTGAGTAATAATTAAATCATGTTCGTACTGTAACCCTTTCTCAAATTTTCACATCTTTCCTGCATTTTACCTGACTTAAAATATGTCCCTAATATAAACATAACTCTAGACTATGTGTTAAACATCTGTAAAATACTCAAATGCCAAAATACTTGATGTAAACTGTAAATTTAATGAAATAATTTATACGAACTTAATCGTGCTTACAAATATAACTTCGTTTAACCTTATTGACATGTTTCTGCATGTAAATATCCATATATTAAATTGTTGTGTAAATTGTGCTTAATATTTACTATGCACTACTTTTTCTGTCGCACTTATATTTTCACTACCATTGTGAGTAATAATTAAATCATGTTCGTACTGTAACCCTTTCTCAAATTTTCACATCTTTCCTGCATTTTACCTGACTTAAAATATGTCCCTAATATAAACATAACTCTAGACTATGTGTTAAACATCTGTAAAATACTCAAATGCCAAAATACTTGATGTGAACTGTAAATTTAATGAAATAATTTATACGAACTTAATCGTGCTTACAAATATAACTTCATTTAACCTTCCTGACATGTTTCTTATGTAGCACAATGCTTTTTATGACTGAACCAAATTCTGCAAATCTTATTAAGCCCTTTTCATCAAAACAAATCACTTTCTTTCAATCGTTTACCAAAATAATTCAAATAAATGCAGTGTAAATATACCATAATTGATCTCAAATTGTTCTACATAAAAATTACAAGCTTAAACTGTCACATCCCTGTCTTAATCTTATATCTAACCATCTCAATACAATATATATATATATATATATATATATATATATATATAAACCTTATAACAGATTATTGTAGTCAACAACGAGGAGCATCTCTAAAAATATTATTGTATATACAGGGTATCCCATTTTCGAGTACTACACTAAACTTTTGTTTTTTTAATGGAACACCCTATATATTTTTCTATGTTTTAATTCTCTGTTAAATGCAGAGCAAAATGACATAAGGTGCTATGGGTGTACGACTAACGGTTCGTAAGTTATCGACATTTCTATGTAAAAAAATTAGTCCATTAAGTAGGATCCTGTTCCGCCATCTTGAAAGATATCGGAGTGAAATTTTGGGATTTGTTTTTCCAATATGTCTAATTTTAACTTCTGCATTCAGATTGCAGACTCTTTTCTTTGCATATACAGGGTGGTCCATTTTGCTCAATGTTATTTTTCTCATTTCTTTTAAATGGCACACCCTGTATTTCATTACAGATTTGAATAGAATTTTTACGGGCTTTCAATAGATACTAACTGTTTACTACTTATTCCTAAATGTTTTGAATTATTTAGTGATAAAGTTGAAAATTGTAACATTTTTTATTTTTGTCGAATTTGTCACAATGTAAAATAAATACAGACAATATCGTAATTAACAGAAAAACAAAAATGAAACAATGCTAATTGCTATAAAACCGTGAAGCTATAGGTTTATGACACAATTCATCATGTTGCACTGTAAAAGATCACCACTTAATAATTATTTACTCGCAGAACTGCATAACTATAAACCTTAAAATGGAATTAAAGAACACAATAAATAACAGTAGGTTGGTTTTCGATTGCATTTTTCTGTTTCTTAACAACTTAACAAATGGAAGTCACTTATTATAAATAATTCGTGAAAAATTGTCAGATAAGTATCTGATAATGACTAGGTATTTACTTAGTGTGCGATGAATTTTTCAAAAGAAGAGCTGATTAGTATGATCTATGTTTTGGGACAAGCTGGAAGGAGCTGTTTGTTGGCATCCAGGATGTATAAACAAAAGTACTCTTTAGCTAGAAATGCAAGACCTGAAGCGTTTCAACTGCTTCGAGAACGATTTGAAGAAACAGGAAATGTCATATAGAAAAAAAGAGACGTATAAAATCGTACAGTTGCAAACGAAGAAAACGAGTTGACAGTTTTATTAAATTTAGAAGTAAGTGTTCGGCAGATTGCGGTACAAGTAGATTTGATTAAAAATTCAATACAAAGAATTATAAGCAAACATAAATATCGCCCATACGATTTGTGCTTGGATCAAAGCCTACGACCGCAAGATTTCGCAACTCGTATCGCATTTTGCAATATTATTCTGGACAAAATTAACAAGTCAATTTAGCGCCAACTCAAGTTTTAATAGCATAGGAGTCGTTAATAAACATAATAGTCACTATTACTCCGTTGAAAATCCACACTGGGTACGACAAGTAGATTACCAGCATCAGTGGATTGTGAATGTGTGGGGTGGTATTATCAATACTAATGTAATAGGACCTTTCTTTTTCGATGGTTCCCTGATAGACGAAAGATATCTGCAATTCCTTCAAGAAGATTTGCCACGATTGCTTGAAAATGTGAATCTACATACACGACAAGTTATGTGTTACCAACATGATAGATCCCCGCCGCAATACCATAATCGAGTATGTCGGTTTTTACAAAATTGGCGCTAAGATCGCTGGATAGGTCGCGGTGGTCCCATTGTTTGGCCAGCGAAATCACCCGATCTCGCTCCCCTAGACCTTTTTCTGTGGGGATGAGGTGTATAGGGGTTTTCCTACTACACAAGTCAATATGAAACTTCGAATTACTGAGGCTTTTCGAAGTATTCGAAGAAGCACCCTTCAAAATGTCAAAGCAACCTTTACTAGGCAGTTGACAATGTACACTGCTGCAAATGGAAACATTTTTGACCATTTAATATAAAATTTGTAATTCACTGTGTTCTTTACTTCCAAGTTAAGTTTTAAGTTAAAGTTTATAGTTATGCAGTTCTACGAGTAAACAATTCTTAACGGTTGCTCTTTTATAGTGCAAAATGTTGAATTGTGTCATAAATCTATAGCTTTACGGTTTTATAGCAATTAGCATTGTTTCATTTTTGATTTTTTTTCAATTATGATATTGTCTTTATTTTGTATTGTGACAAATTCAACAAAAAAAAATGTTTACAATTCTCAACTTTATCACTAACTAATTCAAAAACACTTAGGAGTAGGTAGTAAAAAGAGAGTATCTATTGAAAGCCCTTAAAAAATGTTATTCCATCTGTAATAAAATACAGGGTGTGCCATTTAAAAAAAAATGAGAAAAGGAACATTGAACAAAATGGACCACCCTGTATAAGCAAAAAAAAGAGTCTGCAATCTGAATGTAGAAGTTAAAACTAGACAGATTGGAAAAACAAATCTCAAAATTTCACTCCGATATCTTTCAAGATGGCGGAACAGGAACCTACTTACTGGACTAATTTTTTTACATAGAAATGTCAATAACTTAGGAACCGTTAGTCGTAGACCCATAGTACCTTATATCATTTTGCTCAGCATTTAACAGATAATTCAAATATACAAAAATATATTTAAGTATATTTAAGTTTAGTGTAGTACTCGAAAATGGAACACCCTGTATATACAAAAATATTTTTACAAGATGCTCCTCGTTGTTGACTACAATAATCTGTTATAAGATTTTTTATTAAATCAACAGTATAGGCGTAATCTTCCACCCGGGACACCCTGTATATATTGCGTGCTCGCGTGGATAAAATATCTCGTATACGAAAGTTTGGCGGAAACTAAAACTTTGTAAACTTTGGCGGTTTTATTTTGATTTTGATTATAAGTATTGCAAAATAATTAACAAATATTAAAAGAATAAAAGGATAGAACATTTAAACCGACATAACCCCTATTCCACGGCCCCCTACTCAGCGGTCCCCGTTTCAGCAGTTCCCGTTTCGCCGGTGCCCCGTTTCACGGGCCCCGTTTCGGCGGTGAAAAGTGGACCTAGTTGCGTTAGCGTAACGTCGGCCAAAAAAATGTACCAAGTCATCAAGTAGGTACATTTACAAATTTAAAATTTTATTTTCATAATAATTTTGAAATAATTAATTCCCATAGGTTTAAATAACTATTCCAGTTTGCATGTAAAATTTTTTTGTAAAATTTTGAGATTAGCTCGCATAGTGTAGTGGTAAAGCGTTCGCTTTACAATCAAGCGGTCGTGGGTTCGAACTACGGAACAGGCGCAGCTTTTTTTTTCTTTTTTTATAGTGATTATTTAGATTTTTTAAATTAATAATTAATAAATGGATGTCTACTCAATTTGTTACGATAAAATATTTTTTTAGGTTATTTTGATTATGGGCGTTATAGGTGTCTGCAGACGAGACGAGTTACACAAATTATGAAGATTTGGGATCCGCTGTTCTTATAAAACTACCTAAAACGAAAACTAAAATTAGTAGAAACTTTACCATAACAGGAAATTTTTACCACATTTTTAAAAAATATGCAGATCTTCGTCCGAACAATTGTCAGGAAAGCTACTTTTTTGACAAATACCAGAAAGGTAAATGTACTGTTCAAAGAGTGGGTATCAATAAAATTGGCTCAGTCTGCAATAAAAATTGCTACATTCTTAAAAATTCAAAATCCGGAATTATACACTGGACATTGCTTTCAAAGGTCGTCAGCAACAATACTAGTGGATTTCGGTGAAGCTATATCATTAAAGAGACATGGAGGTTGGAAATCAACTACAGTCGTCGAGAGCTACATTGAAGAGTCAATGAAAAACAAACTGGAGGTTGCAAACAAAATCCTGGGCTCCATAATAGATGAAAATTTGCCATCTACCTCAGGTGTTACAACTAAACAGACACATCACAAGTTGTACTTAATAATTAGCAATATAACCGTTAATATAATTAGTAATAATTTATGTTATTCAAAACTTTTTTGGGTTTATTTCGTTTATACTTAATTAATTAATTAATAATCCTTATGTCAATTACTTATTAAATAATATAATAATAGATTAACATTTTTATTATAATTTTAATTATTAATTTTAAATTATTATAATTTATTTTTGTAACAGCCGTAGAAAAAGTATAGTGCATATTTCGCACGGAATGCTCATTTCCCACTCGTGTGACTTGCAACTGTCATACTCGTGGGAAATGAGTACAATTCCGTGCTCGTTAAGCAATATACAATTAATTAATAGTTCACATATTAATATTTTCAAATATTAATGAATTGATTGAACTTTTTAGTGGGATAATCCGCGTTCTTAGAAAATCAAAAATGCCAAGCGCTTTTGAAGATAAACGAAGGAAACCGAAAAATTCATTTTTGAAAAAGTTATTTCATTTATTTTGAAAGTTACAAGAACTTTTTGATCTGAAAGTTGCTTTTATTTTGGCCAATTTAAATACCATTTGTGATAAAAGAAATATTTGTAATAAAACTACACAGTACGGCATTATGTGAACGAGAGATGAACAATTAAACGGTTATTAGTGTAGAGGATTATAACTTTGGAATGCTATCCTTGACTAATGCTAATTGTGTAACAGCAATTATTATTTCAATGTGGATGTTTGAAGATTAATTAGGTAATTACCGTAATTGCAGATAGTTATGTTTAAGCTTTCTTAGAACGTTATGTTGTTATTTCTCTAAATTGGGGGGTGATTTAGCAATTAGATATAAATAGTTAATATTCTGTCTTTGTATTTTCCGCATTAGGTGCATTAGGTTCAGTGTGTTGCTATCGATAAATTGATTTCTTTAAAACTATAGAAATCCTGGCGCTATGTAGTTACCGCGGTTTTTGTTATCGCGTGGACTAAGTTTCAGAAAATTGAAAACGTTGACGTTGCTTGAAGGAGGGATGCAACGGAAAACGTTGGAGTCTTCCAAACAACACTATACCACAAGAGAAAGGAGAACATAACCACCTAACAGATCCTAAAAGTGCTGATTTGAAAAAGATTCTGAGTGCAATGAAAGACCGTACCGCACCGTTGCTTACATAAAAACATAGTGCAATTGTGGCAGACTCTACCTATTCTTGGTTTTTCTTAACAAACCAAGACCTACGTACCACACAAAATTAAAAAACACCGAACTCGTTTTTCTTCACATTTTATAATGATAACGTTATCATATCGAATTTCTAGAGGAAGACTGATCTTGATGGTCGACCTAAGCCTATGTTTCTCGAACAACATGGCTCATCTGGAACGGATACTTTAGCTTCAGCATCCATCAAACCCCTTTCAACATATGAAGGAAAGTTTAGTTGCGACATCTTATCTTCATTGTAGACTAGCGTATGTATTTTTCAAGCGTTAACTAACCTTTCCAATTAGATTAGTAAAAAGAGCCACCACCATTTTTTACCACAAATTCTTATGCGATAGTGTACCACGCCATTATTAAGCAGGTCAACGCCACCTATGTTGTTATTGTAATCTGCGATTACGTTTGGTTGATCAATGACAATATCATTTTTCTCTGCTCTGCTGTATCGTTTCACTTTGAATGTAGGTTCGATAGTCCCAATATTCTTTGCAATAGTCACAGTAGAATTATCATTCCAACGTACTAAAGTTATACCTAATTGTGAATCAAATGCAGTGTCATAATAACCTCTTTCTCTTTAGGCTATAGATTTACTTGCTTGCAAAGGGCATGCAGGTATTCGATTATCTCGAATTGTAGCGAAAAATCCTTTTTCTTTTAAACTGTTTAGAAGGGAAAATCCCGTAAAAAGGTTATCAAAATAAATTTTGTGGGCGGTTGGAGTATTTACAACTGACAGCAAATTTCTAACCCCAACCCTAAATCAACAATTCTAGTATTCTTACCGCCGTATGGTTCAAATTTATGGAAATAACCACCGGGAGATGCTAAACACCAAATCTTAAATCCGAATCTCATCGACTTGCCTCTAATGAACATTATTGCCGAGTGCCCACCTAAATAAGGGACCATTTCTTCGTCAATTGACAAGTTATCACTGAATGTTCTAAATTCTAAAAATCTTTCCTTCATAACATCATTTTGTAAAGATTAGTTATTCCTTTTCTCCACTAACAGAAACCGACATCAAGTCCGAAAATTAATTAGTGTGAACCGCCAAATATGGATGCGATTAACGAATAATAATTTATTTTGTATTAGAGTGCATCTTTTGAATGGACAATTGCAATTAAAACCTTTATATTGGTATCAGTTGGAAATAAGTACACCGCAGCATTCAAAAGTAGAACTAACACCGTTCTTGTAAATTAATTGATTTATTTCTTAAAATTGAATTGTTGAATGGTAATATAATTTTACCATCTGTAACTACCGTTTGGGAATAAATTTGATCCTGTAATTATAGACAGAGTAAGTACATTAAATCACTTCCGAAATTAAAAATCAAAGTTAAGTATGAAATAACATCTATAAAGTTGGCCAAATAACATTAATACAGCAATGGAATGTAGTCTATTTAGTAGTATTTTAACAATGCATCCAACCACAAACACATGCGCAGAAGGTAGCAGACTTCTGAAATTTGAAATTGTAAACCAACAAAAGTGTTAATAATTAGTAAGTACGCCGTTATGTAAAATGAGTTTTTTTTGTAGGACTTGGTAAAATTTTTATAGCAATCACTCTGTTATTTTATAAATAATAATTTTAGCACATCGTGGTAAGCATTAAATCAATAATTGATTTAATTTAAATTAAAACAACCTTTAACGATGCCGCCTGAACATAGGAAAACTGGGAATTTCCGAGACCCCACCGCGAAGGTGCCTACGTTATACATATATGCAGGTACGCGGTCATATCATTATCTTTACGTTTTCACTGCATATTTGCATAATCGAAGCATAATCTATAATTAAACCTGAAAGCATTTAATTTATTTCAAAACTATAGCAAAATTTTCTTTGCTACTGATAACCGTCTATTTAAATTCTAACGGCTGCCGTTGAATTAGATTTGAAGGGCTCGTATCTGTTGAACAGCAATTATTCATTCACCATCACCCATTGGTGAAGGACTTTTGTTTGCCAAGAAGACCTGGGACCTTTGTCTACCGTATCCGCCGTCGTCCCAATAAACTCTGCTTTACGAGCAACTTCTACCACCGGATAAGACCCTGAATTTATCCTCCACTCGGAGACCTGGAGCAACCGTTAGAAAACGAACAAGCTCAAGACTAGCCCCAAAGAACACCTCAAAGTAAGATAATCTTTTGCTGGAATTCGTTTCTACCCCTGGAACGAAGAACTGAATATCCGCAACTCATCCAGGAGTGGTCCCGAAAATAATACAAATACATACCGTAAATTATAATTCCGATTAAATAAAATATTTCCAAACGAATTTAATTTTTGTATAGGTGCTCTTCGAAGGCAGGCTTCACTTGCCACCACCGAAAACCCGTTACATTTTTTTTTATTTGGCGAAAGAGGTTCCTTAACATGGTCTTTCTTACTAGTAGAATTCCTTCATCTTCATCGAAAGACCAATATAAATCCGTTTGAGGTAGTGTGTGGTAGAACAAGAATTCCCAAAAACTTTTTCAGATCAACCACGTTAAATTCGAATCGATGTCGATTATTCCCAGCTGCATATTTCACAGAATAGTTTACTGTTTTCTACAGTAGGTCATGATCAAAATAAAGTGAAAATGTGTCCAGTGGGGACATACAATCAACCTTTTCTTTTATTAGACTGATATTTTCCTGTTCATTAGATATAGGCTGTGAAGGATATGTCGGTATCTTTCTTATCCAATTCGGTTTCAATTCAGATATTTTGGTAATTCTTAGTCTTTTTTCGGGCTGTTCATCCGTAAGCGTGTCTACGTCGGGCGGTACATAAGTAATATCCATTTCGTTGTAGAATTTTTCAATGCATTCTAGAAGTTCTTTCACCGTCAGTGGCCGTTTGCTATCATTATCCCTAGTCTACATTCCTAAGAGTTATTTTTATTGAAAAATTACTTTACTAGAATACTTACCATATTAGTTTTATGTTTACACGCCATTACGCACAAAACATACAAGACAAACACTTCCGTTTAGGCACAGATACACAAAAGACATACGTGATGGTTCCAAATTAATGTTTTTTGAAAATTTCTTGATATTTACTTATTCTAGTTAGAAATCGAAAAAAAATGTTTTTGAACTCTAGAACCTTCTATTAAAACAATGGTAAACAAATAAATCCATACAAACAATATTATTTCTAGAAAAAATTTGTTGTGTAAAATGTTTCGTTTATGAGACGTTGCCAATTAATGGGTTAACGTAGAAATCCATTTGCGTAATCTGATGTTAATTACATACCATAACAAAATTCTAGAACTATGCAGAGGGAAACAGTCTAATACAATTCCAATATTATTATAAGTTTTTGTTATGAGCGAATAAGTCCAAAGGTAAATATGTAATTAAAAATTATTATTAATTTTATTAAATACATAAATAAAAAGTTTACCTCGAGTGGGATTTGAACCTACGACCTGTACTTTGCTAGAGTACCGCGCTAACCAACTGCGCCATCAAAGTTCAAGCCCTAATCGATGTAAATCTTGTCTTTATGTATGTATAACTGATGTAAATTCTAAATATAATGAGATTACTATCAAATTACTTATATTAATGGAATGTGAGCCTGCAATATCGCAAGGATTCACACATACCAAAGCAACTTGTTTGGCTAATTTACATAAAACCAGTTTTAAAATGATTGTAAAAGGATTGATAATGAAGCTAGCATAGTCTGCATAAATTTTTATTGCATTTGTTAAAACTGAGTTAAATCCACAAATAACAACGTATAATAGCAATTCACTTTAATTTTTCCAATTCTGAATGTTAAAGCACCACGTTATAATTAAACTAGGTTGTATATTCCACATCTAAAGTAGGTACTTGAAGTTCTTTTGGTCAACTTACACCAATAACAGTGTTTACCTGACTTTTTTTTTATGTTAGACGAAGCTTGGGAAGCTTTTCAAAATAACAGTTGTACCTATAAATGTTCTGTTAGAAGTACAAATGTGAAATTTTTTCCAATTTATACTGTTATTTATACTTTCTATGTAAAATTTACCGTCTATTTTGCGCTTTCAATGTATATTTTTTGAGGCTGTGTTTATCAAGCACGTGTTAAGCCATGCGCATTTTATATCTTCAACACGAAATGTTTATGTAATGTTTTATTGAGATAACTTTCATCCGACTCTCAGTACAAAGTTCTGTCAGTCTGTAGTACTTTAAATTTATTATGTACACCGTAAGCGGTAAAATTAAAATTAAAATGCGGTCAAGCGTCGACAATCCGAACTAATTGATACCGAAGGTGGTTCGGATTATCAAATTGTTGTTATTATTAGATATTGCTGTTAACTAATGGAATGTGTATTAGGTACAATAAATATTAGAACTCCAATCATATATTCAGTAAACACAAAATTAAATTCAAATCGTTAACAAAAATATGTAAAATTGACAGGGTGGCCAATATAAGACGCACTATCTCCTTATCTGAAGAAACGCTATCAACGATAGTCTGTCCAATCATCCAAGTGCAGTACGGGCTCTTATCGACTAAACGTCTCTTTTACGAACTTTAGTCATCTACAAATAACGCTATCCCTTTCTTTCATGGCAATGTTGCCAAACTTAAAATATCATTTAGGAACACACAACCTTTTTATACTTTCATATTATTGTTAGTTTGCACTACGTTATTTTTGTAATTAAACCAACTCCATTTATTAAAAATCTTTCTTTTCAGAACTTAGTACAAGCGACTTTTAAGGTAATGATGAAAATTTTTTATAATTCCGTTCTTGAACTTACTTACGACTCGTTCTTAATGTACTTAATTATTTCTTCGACAAGCTGAACGTCAGTGCAGCCATTAAAGAAGCGAGCAACGCTTTATGTTGTTCAGAACGAAGTATCTATGCTATTAAAAAGAAACGTCAAACTAAAGCAGTAGTTAGTCCTAAGAAACGTGCGAAAAGAAAAGGTGCACAAACAAATGATCGCCTTCATGTACATGACCAGAATATCCAAACTATTATTCGGCGAAAAGTGCATGATTTTTTTATTGCAAACATTCCGCCAACGATGCAGTACCCTTTGTACTGTTAATAGTGAAGATGATTTACCGAATTTTAAACGCAGTACAATTTTCAACTTCTTGAAAGATATTGGTTTTGAATTTCAAAAGATGGAACGAAAAAGTACTCTTACTATGTGTGATATTATAAGATGAAGGCATAAATTCTTACGATGCATTAGAAGTTCAGAGAAGAAGGTAACTCACAGTCATTTTATTATTATTATTAAATTACATGCTTAATAATGTCGAATTTCACGCAATTAAAAATGTTTCCTTTTTAGGTAGAAGTATTACATATACCAATAAATCGTGGGTTAACGTAGAAGTTGCAGTAAGTACAGCATGGTATAAGACCACTATTGAAAATGGTCGGCAGGCATTCATCCGCGGGCTCTGTACAAGTTTAAAATCACCAAGTGGCCATGGACACCGATTTGCCTTAGTGAACGCTGATGGGAACAATGGTTTCATGTCAGGTCCAGAACCAACTTTCTTTTGTAAAAAGAACACTGCTGATGTGCATAAGGAAATGGACGGTGATGTGCATAAAAACTGGTTTGTCGACCAACTTATTGCAAATACACCACCAAAATCAGCAGGCAGGTAGAGAAAATTCCAACAATGGCATGGTGACAGAACAAATTGTTGATTGGCTTAGTGAGAAAGAAATGCCCATTGAAGAAAACGTTGTAAAGCGAGACTTACTGGCTTCTGTAGCTCAAGTGACGTATCAATATGATAAAAATGAACTTAATGTTATAGCACAAGAAAGAGGTCATGACGTGCTTCGTTAACCTCCATACCATTGTGAATTAAACCTGATACAAATGGTATGGGCACAAGTTTAAGGTAAATGACATGAAACAGTTACTGAAATCTGGATACAAAGCACTGAGAATTGAAAACGTGAAGACTATTGAAGATAATATGTGGATAGCAGATAATCTACTGGTTGATATTAAACAGTTGATAATCAACGTTACACAAACTTCTTCCGAAGAGCCAGAGGTCAACTCCAGCGACTATACCAAATTAGCTGGAATTTTTCATTTGTGCGAGCAATATTATATTATGTTGAAAATAAATGATGTATCTATAATAAAGTTCTAATAAAATTATTTATCGAATGTTTCATGATGTTATAGTGCTTCTTTTACATTAAAGTAAATTCTACAGCTGTATCGATTTCATGTAGCAGGTAATCCATTTATTTAACCATTTATGTATTTAACCTATATATGAAATTTACAATCCACATTTTAAAGTTTTGATTTATATAGTAATGTTTATTTGGCGCTGATAAATTATAACTCTATTGCTGTTAAAATGCAGAAAAAGAACACTTACAGAGTTCAAAACAACTAAAATTTATTACATTAAGGTTAAATTAAATTAAATGACTGTGCTCAAAACCATACATGCATTTGCACCAGTCGAGGAGATACTGGTATATATATATATATATATATATATATATATATATAAATAATATATATATATATATATATATAAATTGTAATGTTATAATTAGTTTAATTTAAGTTATCAAAATGGGGATAGGGTTCAAGGATTTAGTTGAAGATAATATATTTTGTATAGGAAATATCCTATACTTAATTGAATTTAACGTATAAAATTTGCTCAGAATAAGTTTTGCTTTCTAACGCATGCGTTACTGACTTTAAGTGAAAATAATTAAAACTGTCAAAAATGTCAAATAATTAAGAAATTTTAATGTTTGGATCAAAATGTGAAAATTTAGAAAAGAAAAGGAAATGATTTGCTTCACAGGTGTTTACCCAGGTAAATAATTGAAAATTCTTAATTAATAACATATAACAAATATTATTTGCAGGAAATACCAATAACAGGGTTATAAAAATTTTAAAACTCACAGATACAATCCTCCTGTCGATTGAATGATGTCTTCAAACTTCAGCTGGAGGCAGGCAATGTTCACTCGGATGTTGTTGTTACGAATATCCAACTGCTATCTCGGTTCTCGAAGACTCCAACCTCCAAACTTCAAGATGTTTTCTTTTCCAAAAACGGCAACCTCCAAACACTTATTTACAATGGTAACTTTTATTAAAATGGTTTTAAATCCTTATGACTGATATCGATTAGAATGTATTATTAGTATCCAAGATTTTTATTAACACAATTTTATTTTAAACACATCGTGAACCAGATTTATGTAAAATTGTGTCTCGCACTTGTCTCGAGCCAGAAATTACCCTTTTATGACCCAAATGTCATGTAAGCTGTCCGATACTTCTATTACCTCTTTCTAAACATCTCAAATTCCCCAATTTAAGAATGAAGATATTTTTGTACAAGAAAATATTAAGTTCTTTAATTGACCTACCTATTAAAATTAAATTTTGAAATATGGATAAATCATGGAGATATGAAATTTACCTCTACTACTACCATCCTTTATATTGACTAATTCATATGTAGTACCCCCAAAACATTTTTTTACCCTATACGGACCTTCATATGGTAGTAAGAGTTTTGCACACATTTTTCGTGCCCTATCTGCAACTGTTAAACGGCGTATGATTACTAAATCTCCTTCCTTAAATGTAACCTTCTTTTTAATTTTGGCAGAATGTTTCTTTTCATAATTATCTAAAATCTTCCACAACCTTTCTTTGACTTCTTGGAGCAAATTTTCAACTTCAATTTCTTCTTCTTGTTGCCTCCAGGGTCTTTCTGGTATAATCTTTTTTATTAATGTTATCGGAGCTACCTGTGTTCTAACATTCGGTACTTCATTGATGCACTTCTCTATGACCTTAAGATACTTCACCCAAGCATTATGTTTCTCATACGTGAATATTCTTAAAATTTAATCACTTCTTTGATATATCTCTCGGCTGGGTTGCCTTGAGGATGTCTGATCGAACAGAAATATATCTTTATTCCCATCTCTTCGAACTTCTTTACAAATTTGGCAGTTCTGAAATAAGTGGCATTGTCGGCTAATATAGCTTTTGGCTTTCCTGTTTCTTTCATAAATTTCTCGATAGAAATCGTGGCTTGTTTTGCTGTGCATTCCCTGCTAGGGTATAATTTTATAAATTTAGAAAAAATATCAACGATTACTAATATATTTTTATATCCGTTCTGACCAGGTACTAAATTTCCAATATAGTCAATTGCTATTATTTCTAAGGGTTTACTCACTTTTATACTTTTGACAAGGTTGAAATTAGTGTGGTTCTTCTCTTTAGCTAATATGCAAAGCTCACATTTATTTATAATATTCTTGACATATGTTAAATCCTTCTTTGCATAGAAATTTTCTCTAAAAATTAACCAAGTTTTCCTAATTCCTAGATGTCCGTACGTTTTGTGTAAATCCGTTATGATAAATTTTGCTATATCTTCATTTACTACAACTAACTTTCCTGTATTAAAAACTTTAATAATTCTATCATTCAAAATACAGTAATCCTTATATATTTCTTCTTTAGATTCCAAAATCTTCTTTTAAGTTCTAAAATTGCGTTGAATTTTGTAAATTTCTTAATTCTTGTGCCAAAATGTAGGTTTAATTTGTTCAAATGCGCATAAAACTCTATTTTCCTTAATGTCTATATTATCCTTCCTGCTTAACGCATCTGCTACCACATTATCCTTGCCTGGTCTATGAGATATGTCGAAATCATACTCCTGCAGAAGTAACGACCAATGGTACATCCTATGATTCTTAAAATTAGTTGTTTTCATAAAAGTTATTGCAGAGTTGTCAGTTTCAATTTTGAATTTGTTGCCTAATAGATAAAATTTTAATTTGTTTACTGCGTAAACAATGGCCAGTAGTTCCTTTTCTGCTGTAGTGTATTTGATCTCATGCACTTTTAAAATTCTCGAAAGAAAACAAATGGGTACTTCTTCGTCTCCTTGTTTTTGACATAATTCTGCTGCTATTGCATAGAAAGATGCATCCGTCCTGAGTATAAATGGTAACTTAAAATTAGGGTGTCTTAAAATCATATTTGTAAACAAACTTTCCTTAATACTAATAAATGCTTCTTCTTTTCTTCTATCCCAACTCCAACGTACGATTTTTCTTAACAAGTCTACCAAAGGAATAGATAATTCAGCATATCCGGAAATGAACTTACGATAGTAATTAACTACCCCTAAAAAGCCTCTCAACGTTCTTAAATTTTTAGGACGAGGATATTCTTTTATTTCGGCCAATCTACTATCATTTAGTTTTACTCCCGTCTGCCCTATTTCATAACCCAAGTACATGACTTCTCTCATAAAAAAGTAACATTTTTCTAAATTTAATTTTAAACCATTTGTGGCTAAAGCTTCCATGATTGTTTTGATGTGTAGACAGTGTTCTTCTTCGTTCTTACTAAATATTAGAATATCGTCTATGTAGTGCATACAGAAATGTTCGAATCTATTTAAAATTTCTTGCATAGCTCTTACTAATGCAGCAGACGAAGAACTAAGTCCGAAAGGTACCACTTTAAATTGGTATATTTCTCCTTCGATACTAAACCCTGTGTACTTCCTACACGACTTTTCCAAAGGTATTAGCCAAAATGAGTTCTTAAGGTCTAATTTAGTAAAGATCTTTTTCTCCCAAATTTTACTAAGGAGCACGTCCATATTTTGTGGCGTTTCATATTGAGGTTTAGATCTGGAATTGAGCTTCCTTGCATCAAGGCACAGTCTAATGCTGTCATCTTTTTCTTTACAACAACCAACGGATTTAGATAACTGGTCTTTGATCTTTCTATGATACCATTTTCTAGCATTTCATTAATTTCTCTTTAACCTGCTCTCTTCTGGCGTAGGGAATAGGATATATTTTGTTATGGAACGGAGAATCGTCTGTCACTTCAATTTTATGTACATATTTACTTGCTACGCTAGGTTCTTCATTTATCAACACCAAATTTTCTTGTATAATGTTTATAACTTCTTGCTTGTAACCAATGTGATTGATATCGAATTGCTCATCCTTTATAATTCTTTCCACCTTCAAATACTGGATATGCGGTTTATATAAATTTAATCTTTTATTGTAGGGCTGTACCCAGTTTAATTCATCTTTACCAATTCTTATCTTCATATGTTGCGCATCGATAATCAATTTTAATTGCTTAATCAAATCCATTCCGATTATTAACTCCATTTTTAAATTGTTAGTTATAAACCATTGTGTTTGAAAAATCTGTTCCCCTACCTTAGCTTCAGTATGTAGCATCCTATTTATAGTGCTAAGCTTCTTATCCGTTGCTGCCATAACTTCTATTTTGTTTATTCTGATGATCTCATCTTTAAATAAATCGTTATTCTCTACGATGATTTTTTCCTGTATTAATGAAATTTCTGATCCGGTATCAACTAATCCTAATAAATTTAAATTCTTAATTCTAATGTTAACGAAAGGTAATAAAATGTTTTCAATATCTGGTTCTAAATTTTGTTCAACTTCTAAAAATTCCGTAGGATGTTGGTAGTTTGTCTTTACATTGTTGACAAGGAAGCTCGTATTTAAAAATTTTGAACGGTGATCTTGTCAAAGTCCTTTTGTGTGTTCTTTTCTTCGTCTTGGGATGCATGTACGATGGCATTGACCCAACTAATCCTTCCACAACTCGGTTCCTCCTTCTCTTCTCGTACCTGGATGTTATTCACCCTCCTATTCTGATCATCCACGATCTCTTGGTATGGCCTTCTATTTTCTTTTTGCATATCATTTCTACGATGATCCTTTCCTTCATTCTCTCTATTATTCTGATGTTCCCGTTCATTATCCTTGGCTTGATTGTTGTAATTAAATCTGTTCCTGTCGTAGCCATTATTGTATCCACCTCGTCTTTGTTGGAAGTTGTTCCTCTCTCTTCCCGATCTATAATTGCCTTCCCTATTGTTGCCATTTTGGAAATACTCTCTACGATTATCAGCACGATGATATTGATTTTGATAATCTCTCCTGTCATTTCCATAATTCTTATTATAATTGTCTCTCCTATTTTCCTCTCTTTCGTGCCTGTAATTATATTCCCTTCTGTCATTTCCATAATTCCTAGGGTTAAATTCTCTCTTTTCGTAACTGTTCTGATGCTGTTCGTATGCATCGTATCTTCTTAAAAATTGCAGTAGTGATGTTATATTATCTATATTTTGCAGAATAATGTTTTCTGCCACATTATTCTCCAGTTGCCTTGCTAAATATTGGACTATTTCTTGTTCATTCATCGGTGGTGTGAAGTATCTTGCTATTTGGTATTTCTTCATTACATAAATCTCCCTTGAAGTGCCATAGTTTTTGTCATACTTCGCCCTTGAAAATTCTTCCCTTATTACATTTTGTTGGACATCACTCCAATATTGTTTGGTAAATAATTCCTTGAAGTGCTTATAATCGGTACATTGCTCTTGTACTAAATTGTACCATAGTTCGGCATTCCCTTTAAGCATCTTTCTCACCAAACGCATTCTTTGTTTATTGTCCTTGATGTCGTTAAAATATTCTTCTATATTTTTCAAAAATAGCATTGGCGATTCTTGCTTCTTGCCTTCAAATTTATATGGCATCTCTTGATTCCACATGCAATTTTCCCAGCCGATTTGAAAATTTCGAGGTGTTTCACGTTCTTTCAACTCTTCTAGGTCATGATCGTACCTTCTTAGTTTATTGCAAATTTCCCCTATCTGTTTCTTGTTCTCATCCTTATTCTTATCCACCTGGAAACATATTTGTTCGTGGATGTCATGTATCCTTCCTACTCTATCATTTATTTCGTTAGAAGCCTCTTCTCTTAGACGGGTTTCAGTTCTAATATTCTTGTCCAACTTTCCTATCTTGTCATCTACCTCTTCCTTATTGTCGATAATCGTTCCCCATAACTTATCATTTTCTCGGTGCATGCTGTTACTTAATTCTTCCTTCGTTTTGTCCATTCTATGCACCAATTTCTCTTTATCGTTCTCCCACTTACTTAGTTGTCTATCGATACTTTCTTGTAGCCGTCTCATATCCTCCTTCCTTTCTTCCTCTGCTTTTCTTCTATTTTCTTCCGCTTCTTTCCTATTTTCTTCAAGCTTGTTAAATTTACTGTCAATATTTTCTTCGGCTTTTTTTCTGTTTTCTTCAGCCTTGACTAACATGGCTACAATCATATCCACGTCTAAGCTTTTGCTTTCCCTAACTGGACTTCCCCCTTCTTGCTGTCCTTCAACATTCTTTTCAATATCCTCCATCTTTGTAACTAGATCCTGTCTTCGCTCTTTTACCTCAATATCTTTAGGTCCGTAAACTTTACCTGATCTAGTTACCCTACGATCTTGCATTCACTAGTTGTATTAACTAAATTTGCCCCTTTTTATAAAAATCCTAACACTAATAAACACAATAAACAATAAACAATAACTAATAACAAATAACAATGAACAATAAACGAAAAATAAAAACTAAATATCTATAAAATTTTTTTGTGCTTTTATATCCAAAAACTTCAAACTAAATCGTGCCCACACGTTGCGGTGCCAATAAATTGTAATGTTATAATTAGTTTAATTTAAGTTATCAAAATGGGGAAAGGGTTCAAGGATTTAGTTGAAGATAATATATTTTTGTATAAGAAATATCCTATACTTAATTGAATTTAACGTATAAAATTTGCTCTGAATAAGTTTTGCTTTCTAACGCATGCGTTACTGACTTTAAGTGAAAATAATTAAAACTGTCAAAAATGTCAAATAATTAAGAAATTTTAATGTTTGGATCAAAATGTGAAAATTTAGAAAAAGAAAAGGAAATGATTTGCTTCACAGGTGTTTACACAGGTAAATAATTGAAAATTCTTAATTAATAACATATAACAAATATTATTTGCAGGGAAATACCAATAACAGGGTTATAAAAATTTTAAAACTCACAGATACAATCCTCCTGTCGATTGAATGATGTCTTCAAACTTCAGCTGGAGGCAGGCAATGTTCACTCGGCTGTTGTTGTTACGAATATCCAACTGCTATCTCGGTTCTCGAAGACTCAACCTCCAAACTTCAAGATGTTTTCTTTTCCAAAAACGGCAACCTCAAACACTTATTTACTATGGTAACTTTTATTAAAATGGTTTTAAATCCTTATGACTGATATCGATTAGAATGTATTATTAGTATCCAAGATTTTTATTAACACAATTTTATTTTAAACACATCGTGAACCAGATTTATGTAAAATTGTGTCTCGCACTTGTCTCGAGCCAGAAATTACCCTTTTATGACCCAAATGTCATGTAAGCTGTCCGATACTTCTATTACCTCTTTCTAAACATCTCAATATATATATATATATATATATATATATATATAAATAAATTTTGATGCGGTAGTATTTAATTGACCGTGATTGATGAAATTGCAAATAACTCGTAAACCGTTCACTTTATCAACTTCAACCAAGAGTACTAAATTTGCAGAAAATTGAATACCGGACGCAAAAAAAAACCAAAACATCTGAAAAATCACTCACAAAAAAGTTGGAATAGAAAGTATTCGAGAATTATGTGAAAACTAATACTTCCAGTGCATTCATAGACAATCCAATCAAACCAGAAAAATCTTTGTCAACAAAGAAATAATTTTCATTGCAAATAGTATTTTCAAATTCCTAAAGGTTTTCGAGTTATTTGCGAAAAACGATTTGGCCTGTCACTTTGTAGCCATACATTTTAGAGAAAAATTTTATATGACCTTTCGTCTTCAATTTCACTTGATGCAGGGGTACGTTTTTTTGGTTCACGTTGTATATATATATATATATATATATATATATATATATATATATATGGTTTTAGGCTTAGGCTAGGATCTAACATTTTGTATCCAAGTAAAATATTTTCAAAATGGCAGCAGCATTTCCGAATTTCCGATTATACCGGAAGTAGCTACCAACTTCGTTATTCTAAATCGAGCTTGTTTTTGCCATTTTTGGAATTCTCGTTAAATGTTAATGTCAGTTTATGTAAAGCGTCTTATATCTAAACTTACCGTTCCGAGTCATTTCGAAAAATAAATTTTTGTTACACTTGCTGTGGCTCGACAGAAACAATTCTACAAGCACGGCTAACTTCACGGAACCGCAAACTTTTGGATAGATAATTTTTTATACAGTAATTAGATGCCAATTAAGCGCCATTTTGCGCCGTTAAAATAAGATTTTAGGCATTTATAGGAAAGAAGTTATGGTCTAATTACATTGACACGACTAACTTCATAGCCGTGAACTTCTGCATTAATAATTTTTTTCTTATTTAGGAATTATTAAAGGAATTATTATTTAACTTTGCACCTTTACATGAAATAAATTATTTCAAAAATTACATCTATAAAGCTATCGTAATGGTCTTATGAATGAACTAATCTTATCTTGCGCGAAATCATGAACCCATTATGCACCGTTAAATTTTATACCCGTATAGGAATGAAGTTGTTTTAAAACTCATAGCGACAGGGCAAACTTCGCAGTCGCGAAATTACGTAGCAAATTAGTTTCGTAAAACAGGGCATAATTCGTGTCTAATTACAACATTGTAGTCGAAAGCAACGTTTTGAATTTGAAACGTTGGTGGGTTTTAAAATTAAACAGGAATTTGTATATTAGAATATATCATAAATGAATTATAACGATAAGCATGTTTAAAGGAGGGCACACGAGTTCGAGTTCAGATGGAGTTAAGACTAGTAAAAATAATTTTGCGCCGTCAGAATTAAATTTTGCACCCCAACAGAAAATAACTTGTAGCAAAGATTCTATAAGCACGGCTAACTTTACGGAACAGCAACCTTCGGATAAACAATTTTTTTCTTATGCAGTAACCAACTAAGCGCCATTTTGCGCTTTTTAGAATAAAATTTTGCGCCTTTATAGAAAAGCACATGTCAAATTACATTCTCTGGGTTAATTCACAGCCGTAAACTTATGCATAAACCAATGTTTCCTATGCAGTATTAAGCATCAATTATGCGCCGTTTTGTGCCGCTAAATTAAATTTTTGTCTTCATAGCAAATAATTTATTGCTAAATTTACATCGTTTCTTTCTGGCAATTAGGCACCCATTATGCGCCGTGTCGCACCGATCAAGTTAAATTTTGCACCCCTATAGGAAACAAGTTACTGTAAAAAGTACTCCCATACGACTAACTAGAAATTAGCGCCACTAAAATAAACTTCCGCGCCTTTACATGAAATAAATTATTGCAAAGTTACATCGACAAGGCTAACTTCATGATCTTATCAATGAACTAACCTTTGTCTTGTACGATAATTAGGAACACACTGTGCGCGGTTTTTCGCTGTTACGGTTAAACTTTATAGCCTTGTAGGAAAAAAGTTATTGTAAAAACTGTAGCGTCAGGGCAAAGTTCACGGTAGTGAATTTATGTAGAAAACTAGCCTTTCTTGACGCGTTACTTAGATACTAATCATGGGAAAGTTTGAGTAAAACAGGGTTTAATCAGTGTCTAATTACAGTAATAAATTTAAAACGTAGGTGGGTAGCTTTAAAAACTAAATAGGAATTTGTGTATTAGAATACATCATAAGTAATTTATAACGATAAGTATTTTTTAAGGAGATCACACGAGTTTGAGTTCACTTAGAGTTAAGATTAGTAAGAATAATTTTACGCCGTTACAATTAAATTTTGCGCCTCAATAGGACATAGCTTGCAGTAAAAATTCTATAAGCACGGCTAACATAACGGGACCGCAAATTTTGCGCCTATATAGGAAATAAATTATTACAAAATTACATCGACAAAGCGATAATTAGGCACCATTTATACGCCATTTTGCGCGGTTAAGGTTAAATTTTACATCCTATTATCATATTAGCATTAACGCGGGCGTACCACAGTGATCCGTTATAGCGCCTACACTTTTTCTGCTGTACATAAATGATCTTATTTCTTCAACAACTAACCCCATCCATTGCTTTGCTGACGATAGCACTCTTCACTGTAGTTCATCTCAGTCTACTAATAGTGATAATCCACCTTCTATGTCAAATCAAGGAATTAAAGCTGAAATGGCAAATTCAATCAACAAAGACATTCAACGTATTCTCGTATGGGGAAGCAATAATCTAGTTAAATTTAATGCTAACAAAACTCAGTGTCCGCCAAAAAAGATCGATCATTTCCTGTTGTAAGTATGAATAGCTCAGTTCTTAAGTTTTCAGACTCTATTACTCTGTTGGGTATGACTGTATCTTCAAATCTCTCATGGGTTAACCATCTTCTGTCAGCTACCAAAACAGCTGCTCGTAAAATAGGCTTTTTGTACAGATCTAAGCAGTGCTTGACCTCTCGACAACTCCTTCTGCTGGATAAGGCCCAAATTCGGCCTCATTTGGAATATAATTCTCCCCTCTGGGTTAGTGCTCCCCAATACGCTCTCGATATCGTTGATCGTATTCAAAAGAGAGCGATTAGGCTTATAAATGACCCGTCCTTAACTTCTCACATACAGTCCCTTGAGCAAACAAGGATGGTTTCAGTTCTTTCTTTGTATTATCGTTATTACGATGACTATTGTGCTGCTGAATTATATTCTTTGATACCATCTTGGGCTATCTTTGCGAGAAACACTCGGTTCGCTCATTCACATCATCAGTATGCAGTACAAATCTCCACTTGTCGTACCACACGGGCGCAATTCACATTTTTCTACACGACTTCTAAACTCTGGAATGATCTCCCTAGTTCCTGCTTTCTACTCACTTATGATATAGGCATCTATTGGCAATTCATTATCCCTCTATCCATCCTCCTAAGTGTTCCTGAGTGGTTTAGCACGATAGGCCAAATTTAGCCTGTTCAGGTCCACAATCATAAAAAAACAGGAAACAAGTTATAAAGATTACATCGACAGGGCGAACTCCACAGTCCTGAACTTGTGTAGAAAGTCAATCTCTCCTTTCGCGTTAATTAGATTCTACTTAAGGGCCGCGTAAAGCACCGGATAATTTGTGTCTAATTACTTCAATGTAGCTAAAGAGGAGTTTTAATAATACTAATACAATAAAAATAAGAAAAATATAGATTAAGCAAATAAATAGGTAAACAATAATAGATTTAAATAAATCCATTACAGTATAAGAAAGAAGTTAACCGTGTCGATGTAATTTTAACAATGAGGCGTAAAATTTAATTGTAACGGACCATGACAAGCGGTATCGTGCAGGAAGAGATTAATTTATCCATAAGTTCACTACTGTGGAAGCGCAAAATTATATTTTACGGTCGATTATTGGCACCTAATTACTGCGTAATAGAAAATGTATTTATGTAGAAGAACTACTTTACTATAAGGGCGAAAATTTAATTTTAATGGCAACAGCAGCACATAAAAAAATTATTCATTCAAATGTTCGTGGTTGCATAAAAGGCGCATAATTGGCGCCTAACTAACGCACAAGACTATGAAGTTAGCGTTGTCGATGTAACTTTTGCAATAACTTATTTCCTAACAGCGCTTAATTACTGAGTAAGAAAAAAATATTTATGTAGAAGTTCACAACCGTGAAGTTAGCCACGTCGTACAATAGCTGGTTTCCTACTGGAGCGGAAAATTTAATCTTAGCGCTGCAAAATGGGCTCATAAGGGTTGCCTAATTATCACGCAGGAGAAGATTAGTTTATTCATACAGCTATGAAATTGTGTAGATGTAATTTTTGTAATAAACATTTCTTATAGGGGCGCAATATCTCATTACAACGGCACAAAATAGCGCAAATTACTAATTAAGAAAAAATGATTAATGCAAAAGTTTACGGCTGTAAAGGTATCCGTGTTGATGTAATTTTTATAACTTGTTTCCTATAGTGGCGCAAAATTTAACCTTAATGGCGCAAACAACGCATAATGGCGCCTACTTATTGCAAAAAAAATTGTTTATTGCAAAGATTATCGTCGTAAAGTTAACAATAATTATGTATAAATTTAAGATAAAAGTCGTAAAGGCGATTACGAATATATAATGATGCATGAGCATGATTTTTACCAAGGGGTATATTTTAAAACGTTTCGTTAAAGATTGGTAAATACTCACTTAATAGATAATTTCTGTTTAAAAAATAAGGGGAAGATTAGGTTAAATCATTGTAACTCAACAATACTGTAATCAATGAAATAAAAGTGAAATTTAAAAAATAGAAACGTTAGGTTATCAAAACTGACGACAATAATAAAAGAGATTTGATAAATAAATATTAAATTAAATAACTAACTCTAACTCGGAAATTTAAATTAGAAAAAATTAAACCATTTGGTCGCAAATAAATAACAGGAAATCCGGTAAGGAGCACGAGAACCAAGAATGGCGTAGGGAACAATCTAAGTGAAACATAATGTAAGTAAAAAAAATGTATATGTATATGTGTTCATTTACATATTCATACGTTAAAAATACACTCTATATTATTAATATCTTTCTTGACTCTGTCTATATATATCTACTTCTTATTTGCTTACGTGTCGGGGCAGTAGGTATACTATCCGACACCGTTAGGAGGGAACGCTACATCGTCCGGGGCACCAATTGGTTAGTATCCGATCTGCCCGCTATGTAATTACTCAAAAGAACAACACAATTTCCCCTTATCGACCAAAGGGCGGTCAAGGTCGAAACAGATAGGCCCCGTTGCTGGCGACTGTTCAAGGAATGAATGGCGAGTCGGTGCGTGAAATGTTAGAGGTATGCATTGTAAGGAATTTGAAATTGCGAATGTAATGTACGAAAGTCAGATTGATATTCTGTGTGTATCAGAGACAAAGCGCGAAAGAAAGGATACTGTTGAGATGGAGGATGGTAGCTTAGCACTATGGTCAGGAGTTGAGACTGAATTGCATGACGAAAAAGGAATTGAGGTGATCGTAAGTGAAAGAGCGAAAAGATGTCTTAAACAGTATCTAAGTATCTCCCCGGGTAATGTGGGTTAGAATGAAAGTGGTCTTTCGAAGAATTTTTCTTATTACATGCTATGTACAGGTGAATGGAGAAAGATACCAATAGTTTGAGAACTTCTGGAATGATGTAGAGAACCTGTTGAACGTACACTGACTTCCATAAAAATTGCAACACCTAGAATTTATCGAACGATTTTATTGAAATTTTCGTCAACGATGTCTTTCATTAGAACAAACAAACGATTAAAATTTGAAAACAAAAGAACAAAAACTAAAAATGTTTTTTTCAATAATGGGTTGCTCCGTCGTGTTTTGTAATGCACTCATTTAAACGGCGTGGCATGCTATCAATTAAGTGATCTATAGCTACCTGAGGTATATCAACCCAAGCTTATTGAATCCGTAGCCGTAGATCGTGTAAGTTATCTGGAGGGTGTGGTAAATTATCCAGTCGCCTACCGACCTCATCCCGTACATGTTCAATGGGCGACTAATCAGGCCATGAGAGGACGGCAATGTTAGCTTCTTCCAAAAAACGTGTTGTAGCCCTTGCCGTATGAGGGCGCGCATTATCCGGTTGGAAAATGGGATTTTCCAGCCCCTGAAGATGTGGAAGCGCAACGGGTTCTAGCACATTGGCAATATAACCAGTGGCGTTTAAGTTGGCATCAATGAAGACCGAGGGTGATCTACTACCGTAACATATTGTAGCCCATATCATCACTCCTTGAGTGAGGGCTGTGCTGCGTTCCACAAAACATGTTGGATTTTTACGTTCTCCACGCATCCGTCTGACCCTCCTATGACCATCGTGGGCCCACAAGCAAAATCGGCACTCATCACTCAACACAGTTCGATGCGATTCTTGCGCCCAATTTGCTCTTTCGTTACTCCATTCTAACCTGCGTAGACGGTGAAGTGGTGTAAGAGGAAGACGTAAAAATAGACGAAATGAACGCAGCCCATAAGACCTTATCCAGAGATAAACAGATGACATTGACATTCTGGGTCCTATACCTCTTACCTAACCATTTGCAATCGATCGAGTTGTTGAAAATCTGTCTCTTGTGGCCAAAAGTCTTAAGCGACGTTCTTCGCAATCTGTAGTCCTGCGGGGACGTCCAAATCCAGGGCGACGTTGTTGCACCCCTTCCTCGGACCATTTAGACCAACATCTCGATACCGTTGTAACATTTCGGTTTACACGGCGAAAAATTTCTCTTCGCGAAGGTCCTGCCTCTCTCATGCCAATAATACGGCCACGTTCAAAATCAGTCAGTTGGGAAAAATGTTGATGTTGACGTACTCTTGGCATTGTTCCCAAGTTCAGTACAAATTGTGAACAAACAATTTGCAAAATTGACAGTTAATTACACACTGATTGGTTTATTTCTTCAAATTTATTGTTATTAAGTGCAAAGGAAAAAACAAAAAAAAATACTACCTAGATTTTATTCAAATTTTAATCGTTTGTTCTAATGAAAGACATCGTAGGCGAAAATTTCAATAAAATCGTTCAACAAATTGTAGGGGTTGCAATTTTTATGGAGGTCAATATATATATATATATATATATATATATATATATATATATATATATATATATATATATAAGCCAAACGAAAAAGTGATAATAGTGAGAGATATGAACGGATGGGTGGGAAACATAATGAACGCGTTCTAGGAAAGTTCGGAGACCAAAGAGTCAATGAGAATGGTGAACGGTTGGTGTACGTCTGTATGAAGAGAAGCCTCTCTGTATCTAATACGTCGTTTAAACATAAAAATGTGCATATGTATGCATGGCAAAGAGGTGAATCCAAAAGTATGATTGACTTGATAGTGTATGATGAACGACTTAAAAACCTGGTGAAAGACACAAAAGTAATGCGCGGATGTGAGGTGAATGAAACAGTATGGAACGAACAAATAAAAGACACTGACGTTGAAAGTGTATGAATAAGCTTGAAAAACTGTGTTGTCAATCGTGGCATGTGGATATGTGGAAGAGCGACTGTAGATAGACTGAAAAAATGTGCTTGGTGGAATGAATCGGTAAAAAAGGCAGTAGGTAAGAAAAAGATGCGTACATGGCAATGATTGCTGCAAAAGATGAGACTGAGAAAAATCGATTGTATGGGGTGTACGGATTAAGTAACAACGAAGCGAAGGAGGCAGTGAGAATAAGTAAGTTATTTTGAGGGAAACAAAAAACTCTTCTGGAAATGGATAAAAAATACAAAACGTGGGGTATAACAGAACGCTGCAGGAGTGGTGAATACGAACAACGAAATAGTATGGGACGATTGTGAAGTGAGGAAAGCTGTACATTAGTCAGGAAAGTAAGACTGAAGGATTAAATAAGGAGAATGTAGAAGGAATGGTGAATGAAACAGAAGGATATTGGGATCAATGAGGTAGAGATAACAGAGGGAGGTTGAAAAATGGTAAAGGCACAGGCGTAGATGAAATCACTGGTGAAATGCTAAAGTATGGAGGTGCAAATCTTATAAGAAAATTGTGTGAACTATTCAATGCGTATCTTAAGGGTGGAAAAGTGCTGAGGGATTGATAGAGCGCGATCACTGTACCACTGTATAAGTGTAACGGGAACAAGAGTGATTGCAAGAACTGAGCGTACCTGGTAAATTATTTGGAAGAGTACTGATTGATAGAGTACGAGAAACTACATAAACTAAGGTTTTGGATGTGCAGGGTGGCTTCACGTCAGGGAGAGGATGTGTTGATCAGATGGTTTCTCTCCAGCAGGTGATCTAAAAGCATTTAAGTGTAAAAAGGAAGCTGTACTGTACGTTTGTAGGTCTGGAGACGACAGAGTGAATAGGGAGAAGCTGTGCGAAAAATTAAATGAATATGGCGTAAATGAAGGTCTAATAAACGGAATAAGGGCAGTATACAACGGTAGCCGGGCATGTGTTCGGGTGAGAGGAGCTGTTAGTGAATACTGTAATATTGAGCAAGCAGTGCGGCAAGGCTGTGTAATGTCACCGTGGTTGTTCAATGTATACATGGATGAATGTGTTAGGCAAGCACGCACCGATACAAATGGTGTAACGGTTGGTGACGTAAATGTACGAGTTCTAGTGTATGAAGATGACACAGTCTTATTAATTGACAGTGTGGACGAGCTACAAACTGCTCTGAGGAAGTTTGATAGTCTGTGAGAGCATGGACCTAAAGGTAAACGATGGCGAGATTGGACGAAGGGTCACTGCTGGAGGGAAAGTGATTGGAAGTATGTGGAAGATAATGATAAACGAAAGCATGAGCCTAGCTGCGAAACGGGAAATCTGTGATGGCGCATTTGTCCCATCAGTACAGTATGGAAGTGAGACGCGGGTATGCCAAAAAAGCACGAAAGAAAAATAAATGCCGCAGGTATGAGATTCCTGAGAAGCGCATGTGGTGAAATGAGAAGGGATAAGATAAAGGATGAGTATATAATGACGGAGTGTGGCGAGGAAAAGCCGATGATGGAGAGATATAAAAGTAGTACGTTACGTTGGTTTGGTCACATTGAGAGAATCAACAACGTAAGATCAACGAAGCAAACATATGTGGGTGAGGTTGGAGGTAACGCCGGGTCTGGTAGGAGGCGTAAAACTTGACTGAATGTAGTAGAATGTATGATAAAAGAATGAAAGAGTTTTAAAAACAAAAGAACATGTCAGAGACAATGTATGAACCTTGCGGAAGCTAGGGAGTTATGCGGAGATAGGAGAGCATGGAGAATTATTGTGAATGAAAAATAAATAAGAATCAAGGATTGCATTGCCTACCCCGCAATGAAATGGCGTGAAGGTTAAGTTAAACAATAAACTAATGAAAGTTCTTAAACATCCAACTTTCTTTAATAAGATTGATTACTGATGACCTAGATGACTTTGTTTGCTGACCAGAAAAAATTGAAATGTTAAGCCCTAAAAGGAGCTGATAAACTTTAAGTAGCTGTAAATATTGTTCCGATAATCTCATAAAATATATATTTTATCAATTTAATGATCTTCGTAAAAAGTTAATGTTTTGCTTTCATAATTCAATTTACATTTAGAAAGTTTTCGATTTGTCCCGAAAAATACGTATATCAATTTCCTTTGTGATAAAAAGCTTGACGCGAAGCATTATATACCCAGTAAACGTGATTTTCAGATATAAACGTATAAAACAGTAAATAAACTCTTTATCGCATCGCTTCGTTGATTTTTCATATAAAACCATATATACTTGATAGACAAATTCATAACTAAAAGAAAATGCTCGAAATTCTCTTGCATTTCGCGAATAAGCGAGTGTGAAGTCATGTCGTATGGGGGCCAGTAATGTGCACGTCTCTCATATTATATTCAAATATTATTCATCAGCAAATACAATCGAGGAATTTGAGTTTCATTCAAAGCTTTAAAATATTCCGAGCACGTATGAAAGTCTTATTTTTTCATCCTCTTTCGATTTAGCAATCTATTCTGTTTTTATCGCACAATTTGAGTGTCCCACATCATGTTTCTGCTTCTACACTAACTAAATTATTTTCTCGCTTCCTCTGATTGATAAATTCGATTTTGTCTCTCATACGTTAGTAAAAGCACGGTTTTCTCACCGCATACCTTGGCTACGTATTCCAGCTTGCTTTAACGTTGTTTTTATTGGAAGCGTTTCTTTTATCGACACCCTTTGATTACATCTTGTATACTAACACACAAAGCTGTATTATTTAACTTCCCTCTTCAAGATGAACCATAAATGGAATTTGGAAATAAAAATGATAAAGGGTAGAATATTATGTTGTGGAGCTTAAGCAAACAAAATTATATACAAAAACTTCTATCGAATTCACATAACTCGAAAGAGGGCATTAGACTGCGGGCGGTAATCGTACTTTATATAGTCTCATTTTCCAAGTTTGGAAGCTTTAGGAAAGGGCCGAGAAATGAGCAGTAGGCGGTGCTACGGTCATAAATTCACTAAATACGTGCAAGATTAAACCACAAATCGCTGTTGTCTTACGGCTAATTCATTTATATCGATTTAGCAGAGAGCTGAAGATCACATTCGCCAGAAAATCCTCATTTAAAATCTAATTCTCTCCATAAACTGTGGTTCACCTTTAATTAAATGCCGTTCTTGGTGTTTCCGAGATCTTACATGATTTTAAGATGTTAAAATCTCATAACAAAAGAGTTTAAGAGTATAGCTTTGATACCTACGTTATATCGTTCGAGCACGTGGAGTCAGAATCGTTTAGATATCTACATTAATATAATATACACCATCAAATAACAAAGCTAAAATTTGAATTTTAAGCTTAAACATTTGATAACACACAGAAAGCATATATTTGTTTAATTATCAAGACAATTAATTTTATATTAACCTCTATTGTATTTTACTGCAATCAAGAGATTTTGTAAAAAAGTGTAGATCTGAGAAAGTACATTTATTATTTACCAAATTTATCGCGTATTGCAAATCTTTCTCGCTTGTTGTGAATTTTGTCAAAATGAGATTACACATTTTCGGATAATTGATATAACCTTGTGATGTACCACAACTGGTGCAACTTTATATGTTTTATTTTATAAATTAGAAGGCGGGTTTAATTGGAACTATCTAGTAAATATGGGCGGCTGTCGTATATTTTGATAGTAGAAATCAGGTGTGCTTGGAGATAGGTGATTAGGAAAATAATTGACGGGGTTGTTCATTTTGATGTTTTGAAAAAGAATGAATGTTTTTGGTCTTATAAAATAAATAAAAAGGTATAGTTCAATTCAAACTAAGTTGGGTATGATCGCGGAGTACTCTATACCAGACGGGAATATACCCCCACTTTCAGGTTCGACGATGATGTCAGTAGGCCGATTGCTGCACTGAAAGTGTTGAGACAGGTACAGATTTCCTTATTGTTAATCAAATTTTAACGACTAAAAACCAAAACTCTGGTCTCAAATGATCGGAAATTATATTTTTGATAATAACAATCCAAACAAAAAAAAATGTTAGTAATATTGTCTCGTTTAGAAGTGTTCCTAGAATTGAACGCTGCTTGTTATTCTTTATCTCTAACGTAAAAGTGATTAGGATACTAAATGTTCTATAATTTACTTGTTTAACTGTAATTATCTAATTCGCTAAACAAACTCCAACAACATCAACTTGATTCTACTCGGACACAGACTACAGCTACAAGGCACAATCATATGCCTAGGCATCACGTACTCCGGAATCATACACTGGCAACCCGTCGCTAGCAGCGTTCTCAATAAGATACGCAAACGCGCAACACTATTGAAAATGCTGCGAGGGAACGTTAGAGGTTTTCGCCCCAAAACCCTACAACACACATACAAAACTTGCATCCTACCAATACTCGACTGCCGCACTCCATTATACGCAACCCCAAAAACCAACCAACTACCATCCCTCGCCTCCTGCGAACGGAGAGTACTACGCACCATACACAAACTACACCATAGATACCCTAACCAATTAACCATACATCACGCCAACATTCAACCAATAACCGACAGACTAGAAACACTACAAATCAAATACACAAATCGCAGGGCAAACGGTGACACGATACCTACTAAACAAATATTGCAAATCCCATTCTCCAACAATCCCCAGCTACCAAGAAAACCCAAAACCAAATTTAGACATGCTGGCAGATCCTACTACAACGAGTAAGCAATCTACCAGAGGAGTTCGAAGAACTCTTCGACACCACTCCTTACATCCCAAGATAACACCCACCAACCAATCCTCAAAGAGAAAACGATGACGACCGCCACAATGAAAACGGCCAACTCTACCCATCCTGTGACCATTACACTCTAACCTTAAACATGCAAAATACACATTTTCCCCCCACAAAGTAAAAACATCAAAACTGTTACCACTTACAATACATAAATAAAACATATCATAAACACATAAAACCCAGGGCTAAACTGCCCAAAGATCAAATATGGAAAGAAACCAAGAAGAAAGAAGAATCCCTGAAGAAAGAAGCAAACGATTAAAAAAAACCGCTAATGCAACAAGAATAATAAAATACTCGGGAATTCATTTCCATGTTTTAATTTTCATTTTGACGACAAAATTGTTTTGCGGTCTGCAATTACATTGTTTCTTAATTTTTTATAGTTAGACAAAACTATATTACGTGCATTGCAAACAAATTGCATCAGCATGTTTCATGGATATTGTATCGATCCATTAACTGATAGAAACTGTAGGTAATCCTATCCCTATTATTAATCAACCCCACTTCTTAAAATTAGTGAAATATCCATGTATTTTTGCAATTTCTGATATTACTAGAATTTGTTGGTGTAGACTAAAACTCCACGATTTCTGTATGCAACTGCATGCATTTCATACCAGCTCTAAGCCTACTGACGTCACATCTCACACTCTTACATTCCCGCCTGGTATAGAATACGCCGTGGTACGATTCATCGTTGTAAAGTACTATACCAACCTTTTGCTCTCTCTCTCTCTCAATAGTACACATTCGAAAAGAAGGGAATAAAAACCTAAATCTACTATACTAATAAATAGTAGCCTGGTAAAACGTAAGTCGTATAGAAATCACGTATTGTCAAGTGTTAATTAATCCATCTGTTATTTTTTTCTGCAGATTACTGTTCAAGTCAAACAGTTTTTTTTCAAAAGTAACTAAAGGCGGTGTAGCAGATAATAGATAAACAGGTAACTATTTCCCACCATTTATGTTAAATGTACAAAATTTTTAGGTTAGTCATACTACTACATAAGCATCTAAATTCTCAAGCACACCTGTTTGTCATGAACGTGCACGAATATTTTCAACGTGAGCGCGGTAATCAAGGGTCTTTGTACCATTTAAATCAGTGATGCAGGTAAGATTCTATACTATTTTTAAACATGAAGATTATAGGGCTCTTTGTAGCGTACCGCTGAGGCTTGTGGTGTTAGTATTAACACTGTTAGTGCTATAAGAAAACGAGTCGCAGAAGCCCAAAGAGAAAATAAACTTCCCTAGTCACCTGCTAAGCGAAGAAAACACACAAAATGAAAATTTTTAGATGTTCAAAATTGTGTGATAGATGCTGTTAAACATAAAATTTATGAAATACATTCAAACTGTACGTATGTTATTTGGTAAAAGATGTTTATATAAATATATTTATTTTCTTGGGTCTCCGATTTAAATGTAACGCGAAGTGAATCCGAAAGGCGCCTTAAACTGGATTTACTAAAGCAGTAAACTTCATATTCAGCTAATTCTTTTTTGCAATGATGCCAATGTATCATCGTGTACGTTTCTTTAGGGAACATTGTAAAATAAACAGGAGAAACTGTAAAAACCTGTATTTCTTGATGAAACTTAGATTTTCAGCAGAGGATCTCACAAAAAAAGCTGGCATGATAAATCTAAGGAAAGCCAAAGCCAATGGGCGAAGGAAAAAGGTAAAGTACACCACAAGAATTATGTTAACTTGATTAATTATTAATTTTAGATTTATAGTCGTGTATGAGGATGGCTTCATAACTGAGGCATCACTTCTGTTCTCGACAAAGTGGCAAAGTGCAGGTTACCATGGAGATATCTGTGCAGAGTTATTTGCCAAATGGTTCGAAAATACATTGATTCCAAACTTAAAAGAACCATCCCTTATTACTCTTGATAACGCTAGTTATCACTCGAAGATTTTAAAAAAAGTTCCGAATACATCGTCCAAGAAAGAAAAAATATGCCAATATTTATTAAAACACAACATTGTGTATGATTCAAATACGTTTAAGAAAGAACTGTTGCGATTAGTGAACAATAATCCAAAATAGATGAGATAGCAAACAAGTTTGGACATAAAGTGTTACGATTGCCTCCATACCATTGTCAATTTAATCCAATTGAATTGGTGTGGGCAAACTACAAGGAATACTGTAACTAAAGCATTGCAAGAAATAACTCAAAATTTTCTGATGGGCATGTTAAAGAAGGTGGAATCTCTACAAAGAGTTGATGCATCATGTTGGTAGAAATGTACTTTCAACATGCTGAAAATAGTATTTTTTTGAATTGTGGCAATTAGAAAGACATGTTGAAGTTGTGAATCGTCTGTCAACGACTAATCTTCGCAGAGTGGTACAGAAACAGAGCGATTGCTGTAAATAATGAGTTTTAATTAAATATGTAACCGCAATGCAATGCAATGTAAATTATGAATTTTGCATAATTTGTTTGTTAGTTATTTTATTATAATAGGAACTGTAATGTGTCGTCCACTCATGTACGAGGATGTATTGATATCTAGTTAGCTTAGACCGGTTCCGTGGACAAAGAAAATATTGAACGAAATGTGAAAATTGAAAAATTGGGGTATCGGGCCACCATCAAATACCTGTATTTGAAGGGGTTAAGAGGTAAGCATAATTACGAAGATATGCTTAATACTCTTGGCGATCAATGTCGTATGCGACCGTGAAAAATTGGATTGCAAGCTTCAAAAGAGTTAAATTTTCGATTGAAGGTGAAAACCGACCGGGAAGGCCAGTCCACCCCCCTAATATCGTTGCAGTTCATGACATGAATTGGACTAAAACAAATATCTGGAGCACTGAATATTTCATATGAACGCGTCCATCACATAGTTCACGAAGATTTGGACATGAGAAAAATTTCTGCAGAATGGATCCCCAAATGTCTGAATGTTAAGCAGAAGCGTGGAAGGGTAGAAACATCGCGGCCGATCTGTGCTCAGTTTGAAAGTTTGAAACAAAGCAGCAACTGGTTCCCCAATGCCTAACAAATTTCGTGTTCAAAAATCTACTGGAAAAGTTCTTGCTTCAGTTTGCCAAGGAGTAAGCATGATTGATTTTCTGCATAAGAGTAGAACAATAACTGGGAATTACTATTCGACGTTTATGATCACTTTACGATTATGGAGAGAAGACGCTGAAAGTTGTCCAAAGGTATTCTGTTTTTGCAGGACAATGCCCCTGCACACAAGTCGCATGTTGCCATGCAAAACAATTCGTGATTTAGGGTTCGAATTATTCGAACACTCCCCTTATTCACGAGATTTAGCTCCGTCCGACTATAATGCCTTTTCTCAACTGAAAAAAGTCTAAAAAGTCGTAAATTTTCTTCCAACGAGGAGGTGATGGAGACCTGGTTTGCAGAACAAGATTAAATTTTTGTTTTGAAAAGTCTAGATGCCGTGTAGGTTCGAATTTTTCTATATATCATCGTATGTATACTGTTTTTAGTAATTGCAATACAAAACCCATTGAAGTGCCTAATTTTTTCAAACTTCATTGAGCATAAACTGTATATTTATCAAATACTACATCTCTTTTTTGGAAAAATTGAAATTCCGTTCCACTGTAAGTAGGTGTCGAATATGAGTATACGTACAATGCTTTTAGACTTGTTAGAAATGTTCTTACTTGAGAGTAACATATTTTCTTCCTAAAATGGTATGTGTTTAAGTAAACCGAAAAGTACTTACTTACGCAACGTGTTTATAGGTTACGTTAACAGAATTGTGATCTATAGAAAAATCATTTAAATTCGTCCATTATAACAACGCTATGGCGTTAATAATAATTTATATCAGTTAACAGTAACTGTTAAAATTTTGTTTGATAGTAATTTTGTTAATTTGACATATTAAAAACACACAATAGGACAAGTTTAAGCAGTGACATCTAACAATATTTATACCGACCAAGAATATTAACTAGCAGATTTAATCACGACTTAAGTCGCGTTAATATTACTTCGTACAATATTGAAAATGAGTCATACCCGACTGAGTTTCGATCAAACTATAATGTTGTATATTCACTAATTGTATTTCCTTTCAATAAATGCTTATAATATTATGATGTCAACAAAAGGGTAACTTAATTATAAGATTATTATAACTTGATTTGAAGATAGAAGGTTCTTTTATTAAGAGTGATTATTTCATCTAATATAAATTAATATCAATGATAATTTGAAAGTGAATATTACATCACAATCTTGTTATTTAATGTAGAGGGGTCTCTTGATTTCATTCTTAATATACTTTATTTTGACATTTCACATCTATAATGTAGCGTATTTTAGGATGGATGTTGCGCTGTAAATGTAGTGGAACCATAAAACGGGTCACGGGTAGAACTGGCATAATTCTGATCTTGGGGAGATAACCGGTGCAACACTAAAGCATGTTCTCGTTGGAATACTGTGTGTATGTGTGTGTGTGTGTGTGTGTGTGTACCTGTCATAAAATATGTTACCTTTTGGTTCGTTAATTGTAAATGAAGACTCTTAACATGTGATGTTTTTTTCTTATACTGCAATTAGCCAACTGTATAACCTGGTGATCACTATTTAATAAATACAGGCCTGTATTAAATTATTACTGCATTGATTTATGAAGGTTAGAGCAATTTAATCTTGCAATAACAGTAGAGTCTAAATTCGTATTGATCTAAGTATTTATAACTAATACTTATACTTTATTTATGTTGTTATTCTTGTTGTGGTATGCGGCGGTGAGGTTTTTCTTTTGTAGTTATTTTCCTCACTCCGTAATAAAGATGACAGAACTACATTGCAATTGCTTATAAATTTAAATACTGTGTTTTATTGTGTTACTTTTATTTTATCCTCCCTTAGATACCAGCAACACATATCCCGAACAATTCCTTTACACAACGTAAGTGGTCCTACCTGGTTTTTCATAACGATCATTTAACTAAAATAAGTTCGCGCATTAACATTGTTCTTGCATTCGAGTTGTGCAGTCGTTGCATTGACCTGGGTACATTACAACCTCTTATCCATTCATAAATAAGTTTTATTCGCAATCATTTAATAATTTACGGCTTTTGAGCCTTTAGACCTTAGTAAAGAAAGTCGATAAGTTTCAAAACGACAAAATACAACACTTGGTTTGGAAGCGTTGTGTGTGCAAACGAGAATAACGTATGAAGGAGCGCTGTGTTCGAGTGTTAGAGGTTTTTCAACAGAGTAGGAATAGAATTTGTCTGAATCGGTGTAGGATTTGAATAACCATATTTTGGTATATTCGGTAACAATAGCTGTTACCTTCTATTTAAGTCAATTGGAAATATTGAAACACTTCTATAGTATACATAAAACATAGTTTTGGTTTGTTTTTTTAAATTTAGATTTAAAGGTAGTTATTAGTATCCCAAGAATGGAAAATGCTACTTTGTACGGCCGAAAGGAATATTGGCAGATTTGAGGCCATCAAAAACGTTTTGCGTCCGTGGCGTACACAACATTTTTTGTGCAAACGTTAAATAAATATAAATACATAATTAAATTCAAGTTATTTATGTGCAAAATCAGTACTGAAATTCTCAGTGTCCTACGATTTGGGGTAGAGCGAAATTTACCTAGCAACGCAGATACGTCAGATAGCAAAGAACATTAATTATCAAATTGGATTTTGCAATTAAGCTACATTTCTTGTATGCAGTTTCTGAAGAATCAGCACAAAGCGATACCTATCGCACGGATAGGTGTAATTGGGCGGACAGAAAGGTATTTTGCGACAAGAATATATTTTGCATCCGTTGTCCATGGTAGCGGACGCAAAATTTCACTTTTGCGGAATTACTGAATTTAACATTAGTTAACTCTTGGTTACTGTATCGTAGAGTAAACAAAGAGAAAGGCATAAATGAAGGTCTTGGACTTGCTGAATTTCGAACTGAGGCAGTCGAAACGTTCTGTATGATGGGTATCCATCAGACTGGCTCAAGAGGCCGAAAATCATATTTTGAAAGGCATCTCAACGAAAAAAGAAGATCTAAGCAGTGCTTGATCCCTACCAAAGAAGTTAGAGCGGATGGAAGATCCCACTGGCCGGTATGGACGGACAAACGTCTTGGGTGTGATGGTTTCATCTATGTTTCCTGTGAAAAATGTTCCACCGCACTTTGTTTCAATAAATGAAAAAACTGCTTTCGACAGTTTTGACAGTTGATTTTTCTGTATATTTTAAGTGTTAATAAAAATTATACAGTGTGTATAGGTTTTTTAACTTCTCGTAACATATAACCCGAATGTGCATTATTGCATATATGCTACACTCAAAAATAACATTCAAAAACATATATTCATTTTGACTTTAAGCTTTTTCAAGATTTTTGCAAGAATCTAGATTTGAAAAGGCATAGAATACTATTTTTTCAGCGAAAGGGTTAAAGCTCCTTAATCTTGTAAAATGTCATGTGTAAAAACTAATGGCGAGTTGTAAAATCAATCTAGCGATATTTTGGTTTTACACTCAATCGAAATCAATTTCTTTAAGTCCAATTACATGACTATTTTATTGCTGGACTTCATTTTAAACCATTAATAGTTGACACAATATAACTAAACGGTCGATTGCTTACTGCGACTATAAATTTTAAAATCTTACCAAACTTCTGTCGTGCTTTGTAACAATTACAGCATGTACGAACCTGAAACAAAAGGAAAAGATTAATATACTTAGTAATGTACTAATCACAATTTATGCACTAATAATAAAAAGTAAGGCGTTATAATATGATTACTTTGTCTAGTTAAATCGATATCACGGCGCATATTTGTATAGGACACATATACTCTATCGTCGATCTCCATAATTTCAGTAAAACAAAAATTAAAGAATGGTTCCTAAATTATTACGATCAAATTGGGTGGCTCCTTAGTATATGCTACTTATAACTGGTGTTTGGTTTTTGATAATTTGAGTTAATTTTCATAAAATAATATAGCTTTGCGTATAATGTATTGTCGATAGTTAGTTTTAATTTAGACATCAAGGTTTATTATAATATAATATTATATGTACAGTGTGTTCCAAAAGTTTGTAAGCGCTCAAATATCTCAGTTATTTGTAAAGTGATATAAATGAAAATTGGGGAGCTTACATTAGTAATCATGTTCTATCCAACAAAGATGTTTTCAGAGATGCAGCATTGTCGCTTCTATTAATAATTAAAAGAAACTTTGATAATTCAAACAGAACACTATGTATATTATTCGATTCTTTAATGCCAGGAATAAATCTAAATACATCTTATGTATGAAGTCCTGTACCTATCTTCAACTATTTATGGATTAATTGACCGACCACTTCGACACTGTAAAATCTAAACCTTAAGAGATCAAGAAATACGGTTTGAACATTCCTATCTTAGTTTTTCATAAGCCACCGATTGACAAACACAAAAACATCTAATCTTTTAAAAGGAATTTATTGAAAAATGCTTTAAAACATAGGTAATACCGACCTTTGCTACATTAGAAATGAAAACCGTGGAAACGCATCATACTTGACAGACATAAAAGTAAAATTAGATACTGTCAATCCCACCCGCTGAGCCACTGAGTAATCCAATATATATTTTTAGAATATATATATATATATATATATATATATATATATATATATATATATATATATATATATATATATATATATGTATATACATATTTGAATGTGTATTAAAGTAACACTTTGTTATAAACAATCTACGGTTCGGTAGTTTGTCTTTACTATCTTTATCAAGATCATAAAATAATATTGATTGACAATATATGTCAAGTCACTTGATTATCACTAGATCTTAATATTTATATTTTTGTTCTGCTGCGGGTTGTAGGTACTATATTTAAGGTACTGGTTTGGAAAGGGTTTAAACGAGTGTTGGATAGTGTTAGATGGTTATTTGGTTTAATTTGTCGTATTATAGGCTTCCATATTGGTGATAATCTAGAACCATCATCACGCTTGTTTAAAGCCAAGGGCCGTTTCTCAATTTCAATGGCTTCGCTTATAATCCTTTCTTGCAACGTACATGCTGATGCAATTAATTTAATTTTGTTAGAATCAATATTGTGTCCAGTTTCTTATGTTCCATATGTGTTGCTAAAGAGTTGGAAGCAGCATGTTCTTAATATATATATATATATATATATATATATATATATATATATATATATATATATATATATATATATATATATATATATATATACATATGGATTAGTCAGTGGTTCAGCGGTAAAGGTGTCAGACTTGTAAGTGAAAAGTACCAAGTTCGAATCTGAGAGTTGTCAAATGCTTGGGAAAAAATCATAACATATGAATTCGGCTCAAGTGCGAAAACAGTCCTTCTCAGGACTAAGCCTGATGACGGATGCAAAGTCCGCTTCCGAAACGTCGCGCTCAAAAAGCGAAAACTGTGGAAATACCACAAAACAATATTTTAGAAAACACAAGCAGCTTATAATATATATCACGTAAGAAGGATGTTGATGTTAAGTAGGGTAAGGTTGCTTAAGTCGTACTCCTTAAGTAAAAATTATTATTATATTAAGATTATTTGAAAAAAAAACTAAATCTTTTTCTTGAACTGGATCTTTAGTTATCCAACTATCGACAAGTGGTCTGCATTCTAAACGGTAAAGAATCATACTGCTTATGGTGCGCGGTTACGGAGATCGTGTGAGGCCGAATAAAGAGGTGGCGGATTTATTCAATAACGATTTTCCAAACCGTCCCCCAATTGCAAAATCAACGGTACAGAAAACAGGTGGAAGATTTGAGGAAAAGGGAGACTGTAAAGAGAGGTTTAAATTGGGACGGTCCAAAATAGCTTGAACACATTGCTCACATTTATTGAGATTTGTCATAGTTCCCTGCGGAAGTCAGCAGCAGATAAGTCGTTCATCAGTGTCAAAAATTCTGGAGGAAAATAAATTTCACCCATATAAGATTCATCCTCTAGAAGAAACGAATTTTTTGAGACCATGATGGCAAAGTAGGACGAGAATAATGATCTCTTCAATAACATTGTTTTTTCTGATGACGCGACATTTATGCTAAATGGGAATGCGAATCGTCATAATTTTAGGTACTGGTCCGATCAAAATCTGCATTAGATGAGAGAAGCGCACCCTCAGAAAATAAATGTTTGGACAGGGTTGTATGGAACTCGCATTTTTCATAGAAGAGAATTTAACAGCTGAGAGATATTTGGATATGCTTTAAAATTTAACAGTTCCTGAACTTCAACGGTTGTCTGGCCCAAACTATCAAGTACATGGTTTTAGCAGGATGGAGCTTCTCCCCACTATGCTCGTGCGGGAATATTTGAATACAACTTTCCTTAACAGATGCATAGATAGAAGGTTTTCTGTAGAGTGACCAGCGAGGTATCCCGGCCTCTCGCCATTAGATTACTTTGTCTGAGGGCATCTAAAAAATAATGTATACGCTACAAAACTGGAGAACCTCAAGGATTTAAGACAACGCATACAAATTGAGTGTGATCTTATTACCGAAAACATGGTTCACAAGGTTATCGAAAAACTTTACCACCACCTAACCTTTTGCCAAGAAGTGCAAGGAAAAGCTCTCCTGACCTCGCGCCATTAGATTACTTTTTCTGGGGGCATCAAAAAAATAATGTATACTCTACAAAACCGGAGAACCTCGACGATTTAAGACAACGCAAATAAATTGAGTGTGATCTTATTACTGAAGACATGGTTCACAAGGTTATCGAACAATTTTACTACCACCTAGCCGTTTGGCAAGAAGCGCAAGGAAAACATTTAGTTTAGTACATAGTACCACTGATTGATAGTTTCGTAATTTTTTTAAACAATTTTTCAATACATTCCTTGTTAGAAGATTAGATGCTTTTATGTTGGTCAATCGATAGCTTATGAAAAACTAAGAGAGGGATGTGCAAAACGTTCTTTATCTCGTAAGGTTTAGATTGTACAGCCTGTTAAAGTGTCGAAATGGTCTGTCAACTATTTCGTAAATGGTTGAAGATAGGTGTAGGACTTCATACATAAGATGCATTTAGGTTTATTTCGGGTATTAAAAAATTGAACAATATACATGGTGTTCCGTTTGAATCATCAAGGTTGCTTTTAATTTTTAATAGAAGCGGCAACATTGCATCACTTTGTTGGATAGAGCATGGTTGCTAATGTAAACTCCCCAATTTTTATCTATTTCACTTTACAAACAACTGCGATAATTGAGCTTTCCTTTAAACGTTTGATTTGAATTCCATCGAGTCGTTTCTTTTTTCGTTCCTTTATTTAATTCAAATTTAAATGGTATGATCTTACATATCCGTTTGATACACCAACTAATTTTTTTAGGAGGCAGAGAGGTATTGTATTTCGTCTAATTAACATGTAGTTAAAAATTTAATTTATGGAGAGTGAATTACGGCCTTTCCACATATGTGGAATGTCTTCAAGAAGTGATAAACGATTCATGTTAGATAGCTTTAGCAGATTTAAAATTTAAATTTCGCATAGTTAATTATAATGATTACCGCAGAGGTAATTTCCTCTTTGAGCTATGTAAGATGTGAAGAATTTGGTACTAGCTTATTTGGTTGGTAATTTGTTTATTCATATTATCATAGTTTGTAAATAAAAGATAACTAAAAGAGAAAGATATTTATCAGCATTATTATTATGTCTAAGACTAAACAAATTAAAAATGAGAAATTATTAAAAAAATTAATGAATAGATTCTATTAAAAACCGTACATACCACAGTAAAACCTGTATACCTTCTCCTCGTGGTTTCTTAATATTGCATGCAAAGGAAGGTTGTATACGTGAACTAAAAAACTTAAACTTAAACCTATATTCGAAGCAGGATATCAGTAGATCGTACAGTTTGAAGCATGAATTTTGGAGTTTGTATTATTTAATCAAGGTTACGAACCAATTAATATGCCAACCTCTCATTCAAGGTTGATTTTACAATATTTAAACCACGGCGCGAAACGTAAATTTTCTTTACAGATGGGATTGATAGATACGCATAACTTCAGGGAAGGTGTCGGAAAAAAACCAATCGTGACCTTGGATTTAATTTTTTGTTGTTGTTTCTGCATTAATTTAAATGTAAATGTGATGCGATTGGAGCAAAGTGAAGCGATATAAATAGTAAACGTAGAGAACAGGTCGGGGGAAGGTAGACCTGTTTTATGGGGTAGATTGACTCAAATTATAGCAAATTACTCTAATTATTATGGCCTGAATGGGATTGAATAATTTGATGTGACAGTGGTTGTAGTACTGGAGGTAGGAGTTAATTGCAGGTTAACGGAATGAGGAGAAGATCTTCCTGGTGATCACTACATAAGGGGGAATGGTGTATCCTCTTTACAGTCAAAAACGGAGATATTTTCTCCCAGCAGAACCAAAACCACAAATAGGCTTCAGACTATGACTAAAAACAAATAACCCAAAAATTTAGAACCAGAAACTTGATACTCACACTTGAGAAATGGAGTGGGGGTTTTTAAGGGCGATAAAATTAAAAACGGTTCAGCGTTCCGCAATCAAGGAGAGGGATATTTTTACGAGCGAGACCAAAACCAAATAGGATGAATAATTTTGTAAAAGAAACTACCCAACTGCCGTTTTCTTGCTTACATCAGGGTCATTAACCATCCAACTGGGGGCCCAGACTCATATAATTGATAGGAATTTTTTATTATAAAATTATTTTTATGTATGATTACATTACAGTATTACAATTATAACCAAATTACGTCATTATGACCCAGCAGACTATAATGAAACATCAACAATTGAAAACAATAAACACAGAACTATGAGTTTAAAATTATTTACAATGTAATTATTACAATTAGTCATGTTTACCTGTACTAGGTGATTTCTGAATTTCATTCATCTAATTTCTGGAAATATTTCAGTTATTGCGTTTAAAACTGACTAAACCATGACGTCAAATGAATTATCAATTTGTCAAGCCTGCTTTGGTATTCGTTTTCATGGCAAAGCACCATATCTTCTATCATAAATGATTAATGTATTTCTTTTGACAGCAATAAAGTTATAATTCATTGTAAATATTCAATACATTAATCGTGTATAAAATTTTGCGGGTATAACGGGTTTTTATGGGTCTACGGCGCTTTAGTAGTCCTAGCGCTAGAGCGTTCGGGGACCATTAAATAAAGCGAAGTAGTTTAAAATAAAGCAAATATATATTTCTGAAAAATAGGATATGCGAAAACAGCGTTTGTAAAAAAATAATATAAAACATGCACGGCCGGTTCGCCGCCAGCCGTTTCGTCGCCAGCCGTTTCGCCGAAAGCCGTTTCGCCGCCGGGCCAGTTCGCAGCCAGAACAATTTTAATATTTGAAATAACATATACACCATTACGGAGTTTTCTCTGTGCGTATTAAAAAAAACGGCTTGTTTATTGTTTCTTACACCAATTTTTAATCCTTATTAGAAAATTAATATGGTAACGCTTATTTTTTATGCCACTACGCATTTAGGTAGGCGATAGGTACAATATCTTAAGTTTCCCTCTAATTGAATACAAAAATTCCAAGAATCCATTAACTTAAGTGGATGTCTCGCTTACTAAAAGATGTTAGAACACGGATTTAATGTATATAATTTAAGTATAATTACCTAGATAACTAGGAATTTACATAGGCCATAGTTGATAATTGATTTTCACCTCCTACTCAGAAACTGAAGAAATTTCGTTTCGCTGACGAGAGAATTTTAAGAGTTGTGAGGGATGTAAATAACAGAACAACCTTGGAGTATTATATACCCCACAATTACCAATTACATTACTATAAGCTTACCGTTACCTAGTGTACATGTTATTCCAAATATTAAAATTCTTCTGGCGGCGAACTGGCCCGGCGGCGAAACGGGGCGACGGGAAAACCGGCCGCTGCAAAACGGCGGCCGTGAAATGTCCCATATCGTGCAACAAATACTCTACAGAATGATACTATTTATTTTGCAAGTGTGTTATTTAAAACTCTTATTGTGAATACAGATTTTAAAATATGGTTCCATGCATGAACCAACTTTAAAATCTTCCTAACAAGTTCTTGTTCCGTCTTGCACTTTTTGTTCCATCTGCATCTCGTTTCGAACAACAAACCACACATCGTGGGCTTCTTGATATTTGATGGAATGTGGGATATAAAATGACGTCTTGTCAGTTGGGTCAGATTCGAACATGAAACACCCAACATACTCAAAGCTTCGTATTCAGTTCTAATAAACTAATAGACTTTCCTATCTTTTTTTTTTAAACTACGAAATCATTGTACATATTTTGGTCTACAAGGTGGCGAAAAATTTTTTATAATGCCTTTTTGTTGCTTTTTGGTACCTTTCTTTACCTCGTAAAATAGTACATAATCATCTCATTGTAACTCATATTTTCATTATCTACACTCTCCGATATACGTTTGGCTATTTGATTATCCGTATCAGTTCGTTCGAGATTACCTAACATATTGCATGTTGATTAAATAAACCAATATATCAATAAAATGTACTTACTGATATATTCCATACCCATATGTAACTTGTTTACTTATTTGCTGTTAGTTTACATTTACGCAATACTAGTCATTCTCGTTCCGCTTGTAATCTATGGTGCCTCAGCTTCAGTTAGTATTAGCCATAAGGAAAATCGATGTAAATGCTACTGCTCTACTATTTGTATTTATCATTTATTTAGAACAGAGTATTTAGGCCACGACCATTTATTTCTTTATTATTAATTTAGTATTTACTTCCATGAGCTCATTGGTGTACGTTCTTTCAGTACGTTGAGTAAACAATAAAGTTTACAAATAACAGATTACTTTGATGTGTTACTGCTTTCTGCAAAACTAATAATTTCAGTAATCTAATTTTTGATGTCTCGCTTCCTAAGCTAATATTCGTGATAAAAATCTATAGTTTACAATAATTTGTGTCTTGAATAAAAAAAAAAGTTTAATTATTAAATACTTAATTCCTTATTTTGAAAAGAGGAGTGTTATAAGTATAATGTGTATATCAGTGTATCTTGTGACTATACCACATCGTGCACGTATCCGAAGCTCAGTTTTAAGTCGGGAGTCGATGGGTATGGGTTCGGTTTCTTTGTTATTAGATTTTAATCAAAGCTCAACGGAATATGCAAAACATTTAAAAAAAAAAAAAAACAATTTATAAAAGAAAAAAAGCAGCTAAGCGTGTGGAGACTACACATCACAAGCTGAAGCGTGAGATAATGTAAGCCAGTTGTGGTTTTTGAAGATAGGATAACCACAAGGATAAAGCCAACTCAAGCTTTAATAAAAGCAAACTAATTTCATGCGCAATCAATTAATAGTTTGTTAATACCGTAGAATCCTGAGATATTTACACATATGCGTTTTAATAACAACAATTTCTTATATAGTGAATCCGGTACCTTGTGTAGCCTAGCACATAAGCTAATAAAAAATACAGTTGAATACAGTCTGCGCTTTAAATGGTGACGCGTTCCACAAGATCGTAATTCTGTGGTTCAATCAAAAGTGTGGGTTTAGCCACAACGCATTTATGATCATTGCTAACACAAAACATTAATGTACACAGTACAATATAGGTTAAGCCACATTTCTTTTATGTTATGTGAGTTAAGCAAGTCTCTGGACAACAATACTTTAACAACAAGCCTCAAAATGCGTTTAGCTTTCTCAATTAGATAATGGAAGTGTGTATAATACATCGTAGTGCTATTGTAATCAAAACAGTTTGGCAAAAATGTTTTACAGTGTATTAACTATAAGCTCCTACACTTTTGTTACGATAACTGCTAAGGATTAGGGTTAGTGAATGTTTAGATTCCCCAACTTGACAAATGAGGTGAGGGAAAGAGAATAAAAGACAGGTGAGTTCCTTATACACCATAAGCCAACTTTGACCTTAAATAATTGATTTATTATAGTGGTGATTGACTTTGATTGTCCGATGTTGGGTTATGAACAGTGAGGGAAGCACATGTTCAATAAAATAAGTTATATCTTTGAACTTAAGATGGGTTGTGTAGATAGAAAACCTTGCTGTGGATGATGGTCCTATATGTGACCTCCAACGATTAAGTACGCAGGCCTCGGTAGCTGCTTGCATGTGCGAACCAATTCCAAAGCAGTAGCTGATAATTCCTTTGGATTATTTATCAATTTAAATATATTTCCAGTGATCGTCCAATCAAATAGCAAAATGAATAGACACCAACGTCTCTCTCTAGCACTATCCCATTTTTGAACTAATTTTACAAGTACTCAACAACTGTATATAGTTTGGACAGTTTCGCTTATGGATGTTTTTAATGGATCAAAACATTCATTAGGTAGCACTAAAATGTATATATTTTACCAAGAGTCCAAATCTGCCTGTTCACATAACATTTCCGAAAATAGGCGTCTACATTATTTCTCTTTTTGACCCATATCATTTTTGTGCGAGGTTTTCAACTATACCTTGCATTATCAAAATACCTAAAAACACTTTAATTTCAAATTCACTGCTTTCTTCCATGGAATCTTCTTGATAATGGACCTTCGCTTACTTATTTCGCTTATTGTGCATCACACCGATTTGTTTTACGCAGAAGAATTTCAATGCAAAATACTCTAATTAAGTGATAATGTTATCGGCCTCAATATCTGCATTTATACGAGGTTTTTCCAAAAAAGGATATCTAGGTGAAAGAGGATTCACATTTTCTAGATTGATGGTTACTCAAGCTCGTGCAATATGTGTTTGAATCTCGTTTCGAAAAGACAGAAATATCCGATTTACTATCTAATTGCCCACTAGACAAATGAATGCTTTCATCTTCATCTGACGTGTTATATTCAATCATTGAAACGATACGACGTTTTTTTGGCAGACGACATGATTAATACAAAGACGAAAAGAATTAAGTAGTATGCGGCATAATAACGGTTAATGCCGAACATTTTAGAATAATCTAGTATAGGTGCGATAACAGCGTTCCCCGCAAGTACAGCCTAAGAACAGCACTCATCGACGGGAAAGTGCGGAGCCTGCACGTAAGTTTCACCTTTATTACTCCTACACGAGAAAATCACGTACCGCTCAAGCATTTACAGTTTATAACGGGTGCGGCAGTAAATCGGGTGATTATGAAAACACAGTAAGTAATTTTAAAAATAGAGATTTATTAATTGAAACTTACACAATTACAATTAAATAACATCCCGAAGATGTCCTCCATTTTGTTCGACACATTCCCGCAATCGTGAGCTAAGCTTATTCATCACATTTTGAAGTGTAGCTGTAGGAATTGTTGTCACTTCTTCGCGAATCCGTTCGTTAAGTTCCCGGATATTTCGAGGCAGGGGTGATTGAAAAACACGTTATTTCAAATATCGCCAGAGGAAGTAACCACATGCAGAGAGATCTGGTGATCTCGCTGGCCAAGGAGTGTCTCCGTTCTTAGAAATTACGTGATTAGGAAATAAGCGTCGCAGAATAGCCATTGATGCATTGGATGTGTGGCAGGTAGCACATCTTGGAAAAACTTGTTTTGGTAATCAGGATTACGAGCTAATTTAGGTCGAAGAAAGTTTTCCAACATGTTAATATAGCGCTAAGTATTCACTGTAACTGCACGTTCATTATCGTCGTCAAAAAAGTATGGTCCTAAAACAGTCCTTGATGACATGGCACACCAGACTGTCACTTTAACACTGTGAAGCGGATTTTTGCATATTGTTTGTGGATTTGCTCGTGACCAATACCGAAAATTCTGCTTATTAATAAAGCCTGAAAGATGGAAGTGTGATTCATCACTCATCCAAAGATTGTTAACAAGATCTGCATTGTCATTCATCATGTCCAATATCTGCTTACAAAAAGCGAAACGGATTCGCGATCACAATTATTCAGAGCATGCACTAACTGAATTTGATATGGATGGTACTGGTTATCTTTGTGTAAACTCGTCCTCACACTACGATCAGAAATGCCGAGAGTGGACTTCTTAATACAGCCGTTTGCACCTTGTCGACGTTTTCTGGTGTACGGATACTTTTGACTTTTCCACTTTGTCTCTTCAGCGTTCAGCCTGTTTCTTCAAAGTTCTTAACCCATGTTTTTATTGCATAAGTAGAAGATAACGAATCATTACGCGGAATATTAAAATGAATGCGAAATGATCGCTACGCGGTCTCATAACTATCATTATTTTTATAATACGCTTTAACCGCGTACGCTCGATGTGCAACGCTCCACGACTCCATCGAGGCCGAAGGGTAAGGCAGACGCAATAAGACGGCGTCAGCGTCGTTCCCCCACCTTGATTATAAGAGACTGTTTGCAGTGTTGCCAAATCGCTCGATTCACTGCCGCACCCGTTATAAACCACCGACGCGATTTGGATGTCTCCTGCAGTCCTGCACATATTCACAGAGAGGCTTGAACGCGCTATCAGCGCGGTTAAAATGCAAACTTAATATTCTACGTTCATATCCTAGGTTTTAAATACAATAGACAATAAAGCACAGTATTTAATGAATATTAAAAAAATTATACCCTCGAATGCGTGAAATTTTGAAAGAACATATTTATCTAACGATTGGTGAATGATTAGTGACAATATAGTGGGACCCAAACAGTTTATTTGAATGTAAATAAAATAAAATCTGTAAAATTTCATTTTAACACCTTCGCCTATTTACGTCAATTTGAAACCAATTCTAGCATTTCAGTTCATGTTAAAAATGAAAGTTTTTAGAATTTTGAAATCGAACTAAAGTTTATTCACTTTTATACCCAAAAGAAATAAACTAAATACATTGCAGTAGTTGGTTAATTACATTTGTACCTACCACTAAAAGTTAGATTGAATAAGTTAACTTTCCTTAATAGAAATTCGAATCAACAATCATTCAGCTAATAATTTTCATCTATTGTTATTTAATAATTCTGCAAATGTAGAAAAGGCGAGTATTATAGAAAAGAAACTCTGTAAAGAACGAAAAAGTTTTCTTGTCTTAGAAAGTGTAGTCTGGAATAAGTTTTCTTACAATAAAAGAAATAACTAAGAATTTAATGAACTTCATGAACTCGGATTTAATAAAACTTTCTATATTATACGACAAAATCAGAATGTGAAATAACGTTACAAGTCGCTTATTAGTACTAATACTACTTATTATAAGACTATTCTTTCTTTCTTGCTGCTAATTATCATAAAACATTCAGTCATTCATGTTTCACTAACTAACGCCAGACGTAGAATTCAACTAAAAATTCTATTAGTTTTATTAAATACATATACAGAAAGTTTACCTCGAGTAGGATTTGAACCTACGACCTGTACTTTGCTAGAGTACCGCGGCCAACCCACTGAGCTATCGAGATACAAGGCCGAATCGATGTAAATTTTGTCTTAATGTATGTAAAACTGAAGTAAATCTAAAAAAATCTATAGAGATTACAATCAAATAACATATATTACTTGAATGTGAGCCTGCAATATCGCAAAGATTCACACATACCAACGTGACTAATATTAAATTATTAAGCTTTGTAATGAACAAATCAGTTCAAAAGCAAATATGTAATTAAAAATTCTATTAATTTCATTAAATACAAAAAAAAAAAAAGGTTTACCGCTATTAGGATTTGAACCTACGACATGTACTTTGCTACAGTACCGATCTAACCAACTGAGCTATCGAGATACAAGCCTCAATCGATGTAAATTTTGTCTTTATGTATGTAGAACAGATAAAAATTTTAAATACCGGGTGGCCACTTAGTACGTGGCGATCCATATCTCTGTTATTAAAGGAAACATAGAGAAATATTATATAAACAAGTTATAGGATTCGTGGAGGTACACAGTCCTAAAATATTTTCTAGTATACAGAGTGTTTCAAATAAGCGTGGCGACAGAAAGGTATTTTTTTACATGGTAACCCCAATCTTTTTACAACATCGAATTCAGCATACAATTCTACGTCTAGTACAGTGTATTAATGTAAGGTTTGGTGCGGTGTTGCCAAGTTATGTGTAATTTACAAAAAATCTGGACAAAATAACCTATTCAAAAAGTTGTTAAAAAGACCACTAGTTTAAATGTAATAATACGGTGTTGCGTTTTTATAAACATCAGAAATGTCGGAATAATTCAATAAAAGAAAACTGGTTATAACTTATACAGGGGGTTTTTTACGGCGGTGCCAATATTGACATGTTTGGAGTAGCAGAATTTAATTTTTTGAAATGGATCACTATGTATTTTATTCCGGAATGTTATACAATATGTTATGCTTTATAAATTTGCAATTGCAACTAATATTCTAATTTTTCTATTTTTTGTTGTTCGATTCCCATGGTATGCCGTGACTTGAACACAAATGGCCATTATCAGACGTTAAACATGTGGTTTTAATTGCATTTTATTAATTCGTGTTTATAATATTATTAAAATATTTCTTCCTAAAAAACGGATTAACGGAAATGGAAAACATGCTTATAGAAGAATGTTTAGTTTTTTGAAAGAAGTAAATGATAAGGGAAACAGAACAAAAGTAAATAGGTTAGGTACTTGTAAATTTTACTGTCACTGTTGCGATTATAATTTAGTGAGTTTAGCTATTTTTTCATTTAAAATGCAATTTCCAAGAGAAGAGTCAGTAAATAGGATTTTTATTTTGGAAAGTGTAATAGAAATTATTTGCTAGGTTCAAAAGAAACGGAATCGTTTCATATGAAAAACCCGAAAGAACGAAAACTATAACCAATGAAGAAAATGAGTTCAGTCGTGACTCAAGCAAAAATTTCGAAATTTGTTGTACATCAGTTCAAAAAATGATCAACAAGAATACGTTTCACCACCATATTCAACTCCATCCTTTCATAAAAACGGCACCATAAATAAACATAATTTTCAGTATTATTCAGATCACAATCCGTATTTTATGTTAACAGCAAACAGTCAACACAGGTGGTCTATTAATGTGTGGGCCGGAATTTTAGATGAATATCTTATTGGTCCCTACATTTTTAACGATAATTTGAATGGAGAATTGTATTATAATTTGTATTATTTATTCTACTTTAATAACAAGTTGTAGACTAGGCCACCTAAAAGTCATACCATTTTCTAGGTTGTAGTTTCTAACTAGTCGCCCTATCTTTTCTGCACAATGTTGGTACTTTTTTCGAGTTCATGAATTTCTATTCAACACACATACACACACACACACACACACACACACACACACACACACACACACACACACACACACACACACACACACACACACACACACACACACACACACACACACACACACACACACACACACACAAAATTAAGATTAATTTAGTGCTAACTCAAGACTTTCAAAGGATTAGCCATCCTACATTAGTAGATGAAAACTTAAAGAAATGATATATCTTTATTAAAAATTCGTATCCTCCATCTTTCTTAAAAGACACTAATTCAGTGCTTAGTAAGGTCCCCACTCATACACATAATATAATTGAAACAAAAAATTCTAACAATAGTAACATAAATAACGAACAGATACAAGTTACATCCCAAAAAAGATGTAATATATTTGCCCTTATATTGAAAATACGTCACAATATTAATTAATATTTTTAAGGACTAACAATATCTTCGATGTACACATAAATACACCAAAGTTATCAATAATAATCATTCTAACATAAAAGAAAAATATATTCCACAGAAAAAATCAGGAGTGGTATGTAGTGTCCCTTATCATAATTGCAATCAAACATATTTAGGTCAAACATCTCGGGTTTTAAAAGATAGAATAACGTCATATAACAGTGACATAAACTTAAATAAAAAAACATGTACATTAATAATGTAGATACAGATACGTGAAGCAATTTGGTTCCAGCAAGACGGCGCACCACCACGTTTCTGTCGAGAAGCACGTGGTATATTGAATGGCACTTACCCTAACAGATGGATTGGACGTGGGGGACCAGTAAATTGGCCTGCAAGATCGCCAGACTTAACCCCTCTTGATTTTTTCTTGTGGGGTTTCGTCAAAGAGAAAGTCAATCACCCCAGATATGTTATTCAGAGCGCGGAATTCTTTTCGAAAGAGGGTTGATAAATGTTTAGAACAAAATGGTCGTCATTTTGAACACCTATTATAATAAAATAATGTACCTAATATCAGTTCTTTCTTTAGTTGATTTTATTTTTAATTTTGTTAAATTTAGCGTAGTGGCATTGACATTGGCATTAAATTATTCATTGATTATAACGTAGTTTTTTCTGGAGATTACGAATCTGGAAAGAAAGCTGCACCCTTCCATTTAACATTTAAAAGTTACTCCCCACCCCTAAAAAGTGGAAAGGGTTAACACGTTACTTACTCTGTCAAAAAGTGTCCCCCAACGACCCATTGTATCCCTAGTTATTTCATTTATTTTCGTTCAGCCATTTTCTCAATATCGCTTTGTAACACTTTAAAAGGACCACCCTGTATACATATATATATATATATATATATATATATATATATACAGTTCTTGGTCATTTCATTGGATTAGCATTCGTGTTTTTTTTATAAAATATGTCCTCTCGTTGACTAAACGCGTGCTCTACCTACTAAGCCACAGGAATTCCATTCGATAGAAACTTAATATGTATATCATTTGTTAACAGGACATTGTGTTAACTTACATTGTAACAGTTACTATGTGTACTATTATCATGTGGCCCGCATATCGCTAAGGTTGCACACAGGACAGGTACGTAACTGCATGTTTTAATAATAATTGAATATAAGCAATAATAACATGGTTCGAATCCCATTCGGTAGAATCTTTTTATGCATATAAATTTTTTTAATTTTATATTTTGCACACACGCACATACGCACACACGCACACGCACACGCACACGCACACGCACACGCACACGCACACGCACACGCACACGCACACGCACACGCACACGCACACGCACACGCACACGCACACGCACACGCACACGCACACGCACACGCATACGCACACGCACACACGCACACACACACACACACACACACACACACACACACACACACACACACACACACACACACACACACACACACACACACACACACACACACACACATACACCCATACACCCACACACCAACACACACACACACACACGCGTGCACGCACACACACACACACGCGTGCACGCACACACGCACGCACGCACGCACGAAGGCATGCACGCACGTACGCACGCGCATACGCACGCACGCACGCGTAATTTTCACATATTAATAATAAACACAGAGCTATTAAAACCCGGCGTAGCAATGTTGCATGGTTGCAGAGTTGCATTATCAAAGTTTTTATAAGGAGTATAATAAAAAAAGAGATTGAATATGTGACGACTGTGGGTGAATTGTGATTCGGTGAACTGTCTATTCGACGAAGTGTTCTTTCAGCGAATTGTTGTTCCATACACTTTCCTCCGCTGAATTATTTTCTGTGAACTCTCCTAGAACCTTGTAGGAGTAGTATGTTGATCAATATAAATAGGATGTGCTTTTGACGCGTTATCTCATGAAATTTCTAATTGGCACACTTTCAGCCTTACTTCTTCTGATCTATAGGAAGTACTGAAATACTTATCGTAAAAATGAGCCTTGCGAAGGTGTTTAGGACTATTAGGTTTATTTCGCACTATTTCGTACCGTGTGTGTAATAAGACCTTTGAGTCGTATAAAAGAGTGTTTGTAGCGGAAATGTTTCCTACGTTACAGATACTTTATTGTACTGTATAATGTAGTTATCAACTATATTTGAACATTGTTGATTAAAGAATTATTTTTAAGTAAAATGACAATTAAATGCCAAAAAGCTACGCTTATATTTTTTATTGTACTTGACTACCGGCCTTTAGGTTGTGAAGGCGCTAAACAGTACCGCGACAAAGTATATCGAGGGTGCACATTCACTTAAAATTTTTATTGAAAGAATGAATAGACTGGCAGATAATGACACTACACCCATTCAGAAACGTATTTTCTTACACGGCCTCCACCATGTAAATTACTTACCACGGTCGCTCCACCTAGTGTATGAGGTAGCGAAACTAGGTAAGTGTAAATTGTTTTAAAATAATTCATAATTTAATTAACGTTTATTAGTATAATTTAGCCTGATAAAAAATTTAAATTGTTCTCAGTGTATCACAGGTTAGCTTAGAGTTTCACAACCAGCATTTCAGTTTACGTTATCCGACCACTATCAGAACCACTGTGAACGCTCAAAAGTACGGGTACATAAAGTACATAACTTCATTATGAAAACATAATTCAATTTTTAAACAATATGTCAGGCTAGTATACTACACATTACACGACCGTAAACTACTTCAAAATCGAATAACTCAAAATACCGACCAAAAATAATTATAATTACAGCTAACGACAAACATTTTGATAATGATGAAAAAGTACGTTACGTTAAAATTTCCAGTTCATCATCCGTTAGTAAAATAATGATTCGTTAGTGTCATTCACACTTTCAACTGCAAACTTTTCCGACCGTTCTCAATTAATTAAAATATAAACGTGTCGTCATAGAAAAGCTAGAAATGCGACCTTATAATTAATTGAGCAAAAGTATATTCCGTTTCAGTAAAGAGGTTATAATTGCAGCTTACATCATTCGTTTGAGTGAAAATTAAAACCGCTTCATGTGATACAAAACTGAAGAATAAACCAAAAAAGGTTGTAATGTAGCGAGTGAGTTAGAAAGTTGTCGACACTTTTTCGTTCTATTGTCTCATATTTAATCCTAAATCTGAAATGGCTTCATTTAATACCATTTAAAGTAAAAGCACTGTTTTTAAGTTTTAATACTCACCATTTCGCTGTCTGAGCACTAAGTTGATAAAGTAAATTTAATCAACGTCACCATTCACACATGTACGTCCTTCTCAATTCACAGTTTCCAATAATGGTGTCTTGCTTATAGTAGACGTGCACCTTAAAAACTGGTCGTTTGGAGTTGAAATATCATTAGCGATTGTGTATCGCAAACCATTAGGGATAATCTTAAAATCGTATATTTAAGCCAAATGGGTTGCAGTGTGATTGTGTAGATTGTGGAATAGCAGCTGTAAATAAGGCTAAGGGAACTGAAGAAATCGGAAGGCCATGACTATAACGCTAACAGACAATTATCTCCCCTGGTTCAATTTTCCTTTTAACGGGAGCTCCGTGTTTCGACTTTTAAAGAACATAGTTAAGTTAATTTTGTATTTCAAAACAAGATACTCTCTCTTCAATCCTTAATAATTAACGCAAGAATTTATATAACAAACAGCGTGAGCTACAAGTCGTCGAATTATTTATATTTCTCTTCTTCCGATTTTGTATTAATTAAATTTTGATGCGCATTTTAAAGGAACAATCGGAAAATCAAGTGAGATTGTTGTGTTGTTTAGAAAGAGCTTTCGTTGATAAAGAAAACAAAAATGTTCTTCGCCCTCAGACAAAGGAAAAGATATATGTCCCAATTGAATTAACTTTTATTTTCCCTAGTATTTACTGTATTTTACGTTAACTTTTTAATTTGAAATGGAAAAGAGGGCGTTACACAAGAAAATAAAATGCTTAAATTACCTTTCATTCTAAATATAGTCCGAACGCATTTGAATAATTATATTTAAAGAGTGTTTTCCTGGTTAGAAAACTTGTGTATCTGAGTCAACTTTTTTACTTAAACTGTAAGACGGAACTAATTACAAAATTAATAGGCATTACTTGCTTAAAATGGTTAAAAATCGCGTAGCTGCAGACGTTTCTGCATTTAATGAGTTTTGGTTTGACACGATCTTTTTAATGGGAAATTGCTTTACAAATATTTCTAAATAATTAAATCGCAGCTTCGACAAAACAGCAGTAAAACCGATCGAAAATGGAAAGTTTTACGTTGTTTGTTAGACAGTTAATAATAGTTCTTAAAAATCACAAAATTGATGTATTTTTTCAATTTTCGGTAGTAAATTTGGTTTCTCGTTTTAAAAATCATACCTATTTCGTACAAATTGTTAGTGTCGAAGTATGTGTATAACTAAATCAAAAGCAATTTGCTATAAGAAAACAATTTGTTGTAAAACTTGCATTATTTATTAGACATTATTAAGCAATTTTAGCCAACAAGTTTGCATTAGAAAAATGCTTTATATCTCGCAATTGATTTAAAATATACATAAATGATCATAATATAACAGATTGTAGAATACAAGAGCAATTAGTGGGAAGATGACTGTTTAACAATACCAAAACCGTTTTCAATTTAAAAGGACATTCACACTTACTTTTTCCACATGCGAAAATTGCATTAGAATTCTCGGAACGGATGAGAAAATCCTCCGGTAGCTCAGTGGGAATGGGCGTCGATGTAAGATTTGGTTTTGTGGTTAGTATATGACAAAACGACATGAATTTGCAGATAAAGCCGGTAGAAAAACGGGAGCCACCTTATTTTTTTGTCTAAATCACAGTACACAGAAAAATCAGTGGGTAACTTAAGAATAAAGAAATAAATCGCTTACCCCTTGATCTGCTTTTTCTACAAGTCAAATTGCACAAGTACGTCTCTAGATGTGTGCAATGAAGTTAAGTGTCTAATTTCTCAACACAGCTAATAAAGCACCGCTTTTATTTAACACTAATTTATTTAGTGCTCGTAACCCTAACTCTTAAATTCGAGTTTTCGAGTACGATGCACAAAACTGTCCTATTATGTTTGATTCATATAACTATTAGCTTAACCAACTGCGATCCAACTATAAACATAATGGATAGATTGGCGCAAGTATCTTTATATAATCCCCAATACTGGTGATCCATAAATACAATAAAACCATACGGATCAGGCAGAAATAGCGCTATGTAACATTCACAATAAAACAAACCACTCAACTGCCGTGCCACGGACCGCGCTAACCCTTACGTGGTTTGTACACAAAATCATATAGTAAATCGTACAGCTCCAACCTTACAGTCGTAGTCCAAAAAATAATACTTCTTATAGCCACCAACGTGACTAACGTATAGTCTAAAGCCTTACCTAAAATGTGATAGAATCATCGTAAACTGTAGGAATGGTCCTATAATACGGAATTTCGCAACGCAAGTAATATTAACGTTGATCGGTGTTGAATTTAATTAATTGAATGTGAGTTAATGCAAAAATCTGCTAAATTGCACAATTTTCCTTCAGAGTATTCAACTAAACCAGATATTCGTTAGCGAAATATTTAAGTTCCCACCTAATTACATTTTCCCACCACAATAAAATTAAACTGACGGATTAATAATTCACAATTATGAATTTATTCAATACTACAAATTGTAACTACTCCAATAGCAGAAATTAAGCACTTCAGCAGCACGAAACTTTTTACTAAGTCACAAAAATTGTACCAATCTCACCACAACATTTCGGAAGACGTTTGACTATTTATACTACATCCACTATACGTGAAGGTAAATTGAAGATAGTTAACCGTGTTCATAGATGGACATCTTGTCGGTTTGCACCGGAGCGACAGGGTATGTGAGCACCCTTTCCCGGTCCAGGATTAACTGACTCAAAAGGAAGCGTAGCATCCCATACTCTCTAATCTTTTAATTAGAGCTATCTAGTTATTAATTAAAACTTAAAAAAAAAACACTAATATGACAAATTCAAAAAGAAACTTCGTGCGGATCCACACCGCTAACCTATTAGAAACGCCCCATCTCACAATTAAAATGAAATTAATTAGATAAGACGTCTGTCATCACAATGGGCCATATGAATTTATAAATACTCCAAAGAGCTTTCAACCCATTCCTTCACCAGGTTCATTATAGAACACCCAATTTTAAAAACAACTGGCCCCGCCAAATTACCGCGACAATAAGAAAAAATCGGCTCCGTTAATTACGGATCCATCAAAACAAAATATATTAAACTTACTCAAATTAAACTTGATAACAAACCTCACATTTGTTTTCTAAATTTCAATTCTTTTTGCCACGATAACCAACAACATATTAAAGCAATAAACAATTCATTGTATACACAAATTCGAGCAAATTCGACATGTTCCAACAGACTACCATCCAATCTTTCGCCATGATTAGAACCGTCTACCACCATTTCTTTCTTTCTCTCTCTCTCTATCTCTCTCTCAAAATTAGTAAAATTGGGCTGCAGGCCCTCAAATTCATGCGTAGCGGTGCGAATTGCATACTTCACCTAAACCATATATTTCTTTGGTTATCCTCGATACCTTACGCTCGCATGGTGTTCGTAACTCTGTAAATTCTGAAAGGTACGTCTGAGAATAATAATAGACCTTACAAATAATTTTAGGCTAATCTGAAGCAACTATTTTCTAAAAACAATGTTACGATATTGTGACCCATTCTCACACAACACGTCGTACGGAACTCCAAACATCAGAAAACCGTCTTACTTAATATTGTTAAGTATACCGTAGCAGAAGGAACGAAAAAAGGAGAACAAATATACAGTAATACTTAGCTATAACTAACGTATGAATAACGACTAGTCGACCTCCCCACGAAAGTAGTAATCATGTATACAGCTGCAATCAAACAATACGGAATACGACTCTCATTCCGACTTCACAAACTAGATTGCAAAACATATCTCGATATGCAGGTCCGGATACTACAAATTTTTATATATTTATGTGGATCAACTCCATCTACTAAATTACATACTCGCTTAGAAACACTTTTTTCCTTGGATATGCGTTTAATAATAATACGCGAAGCCAGTAGGAGGGCGAAACAGGTGAATAATAAATACAACCAGGATAAGCCAAATACGCAATCTAGAGAATCGACACCTCTCAAATTCGAAGAGTATGACGAATTTTTTGGTATACTTCTAATGGCGGGCGTTCATAATTGTAATATGAATGAATACGAATTTCTGTAGCTGTTATGATCATCCCAAACGTACACGAAGGTTTAAGATATGAACAGAACTATGACGAAGAAACTATTTATAAAGCTTAAGAGTAAATATTAAATTATGGTTTGTTAAAAAAACAGCTTCAAAAAATATGGAACACCACGTTCAACACTGTAGCTTCGACTCAGTCAAAAATTCACTAAAACAACATTTCGGTCAAGTACAATTCTTTCAAATGAAGAAGAACAAATATTAGTTGATTGGGTTCTTCAGTCATCGAAAAGGATTTCCACGAAGGAAAGAAGACCTGCAGGTCAGCGTTGAATCGTTTTTGGGTGAGAAACGAAGTGTCAACCCGTTCAAAGATGCCAGGTGATGGATGGTACAAAGGGTTTTCGAAACGGCACCCTCTATTGTGCGAAAGAGTACCTGAAGCTTTGACGGCAGCTAGTTCTAGGACAAGCGAAGTAGATCTCCGAAAATTGTTTCTGGATATTGAGATATACTTAAAAGAAGAACATTACTTTGGAATACTTGAATACCCCGACAGAGTTGTTAATGCAGACCAGACATGCTTCCTGTTATGTCCAAAAAACAAGACTGTCTTGGTAGTTAAAGGTGCTAGGAATGTGTACGCGGTCGATAATGCTCCAACAAAATCTAATTTGACTGTGTTATTCACATTGTCTGTTGCAGGAGATGTGACCCCAACATTCTTTATTTACCCTTATAAATGTTTGCCTGCTTCAATTACCGCATCAGTACCAGATATATGAGGTATAGGTACCAGTCCAAATGGCTGGATGAAAACTGAACTATCCTACGAATACATAGCCATCCATCCATTTCCAGTTAAAAAAGGCACAACATTTCCGGTTATATTATTTGTGGACGGCCACAGTACCCAACTAAGTGATTTATGTTCCCAGCTGAATATTAGTCTGATATGCTTAAATCCTTCTGGAAAAAAGCGTCCTATAATGGGGAAGGCAGAACAGTTCAGAAGCACTAACCCAAGAAAAATGTGCCCCTGTCTTAGAAAAAGTTATTGACACACGAAATCTGAAATTATAAGAAACGGTTTTATAACTACTGGTTTGTGTGCGTGGAACCCCTACGCTATCGACTTACCAAATGTCTCGGAAAAAAAAATTGGTTCTAAGGAAAATACAAACTTAAAAAATCTTTAAAATACCTCAATAAATTATTTGAAATTTCAAGAAATAGTTGGTGACGCTTACTAAGGGAATTGGAAACTGCAGATGAAATAACAATAAGTGATAGATCACGAGAATTTTTGGCATTACATAAACTGTGACAGAAATACCTTATGACTTTAACAATTTTAACATTGAAGAAATGCCAATGATCTTCAGCAGTTCACCAATACGAACACCGCCGAATGAAGAAATATTTGCAGTGGCAGGTAAATTTTTTTTATTTTGATATACCGAGCGTCAATTACAAACAAAAATAAACAAAAGACAGTAATAAGAAAGAAATTGCAAAACAACTGAAAAATAGTGAACAAAAAGAGAAGAAAGGGGGCGGTGCTAATACGGAGAATGTAACCCCGATAAATAAAACCTACAGTCAAACATCTAATGTAGAATCAATAAATGTGCAATTAAATAAGGCCATTGAATGAGTAAAGAAACCAAGAGGTAGAAGAATACCAAGATCCGAATCTCATCGCAATTAAAGTAATGGCTCTCCAAGAAGAAAAAGAAAACCATGATTCCAATGATACGCCAATTCGAGGAAATGTAATCACAGTTGGACTATACTACACTTGTGCTAAAAAAATTAGTATCTCTTCTCGTGGTTTGACGTGCTCTACCTGTTTTCGCACTTACCATGAAAGGTGCATTCAAAAGCATGGCCTTTTGATACTTTTACATACAGATCTTGTAAAATAAAAATAAGAAAGGGTTAAACATTTTAATTAGATTACTAACTACTAATTTACCTATTTACCAAATTTCTGTAGTATGACATCATTTGTCATACTTATTTACCTAATCTGCTAACACCCAAAAGAATAGGTAATACCTAGGTACCTCTGTATGTTTTTTAACAAATTACATATGCCAATCACTGTCTGCTCAGATGACAATGACTGTCATTTCAGTGCCAATAACTGAAATTTTGATAACATTCAAGTAATAGAGAAGTTTTGCTGATTTATTTGTAAAATTGTGAAAAATGGTGTATTTACAATGAGATACAATACAATTTTAAAGCATATGAGCCAGGCATAACATATATTAAATGTATTATAAAAAAAAGGTACATACAGATAAAAATCCGTCTCCTTCTTAAAGTGCCAATCACTGTATTGTTTACCCTATGTCTGATTTTCGTCTAGTAAGTGTGTATATATATATATATATATATATATATATATATATATATATATATATATATATATATATATATATATATATATATATATATATATATATATATATATATATATATATATATATATATATATATATATATATATATATATATATATATATATATATATATATATATATTTTTTGCGGTCGTCCAGGTACAATCGAGAAACTCAAAGTCAAAATTCGTGAAGAAGTTGAAGGAATAGACGAAGGTTTGCTACGCCGTGTAATGAACCACTTTTTATCTAATATTGAAAATGTGTTGAAGTTGGTGGAGGTCATTTAGAAGACGTGATTTTAAAAGTTAGAATTAAATTAGCCAAATATTTATAAGTTATCATAAATCCCAAAGAATTAGCTGTAATTTAGTATAATAAATAGTTTGTTTTGTTAACTAAAAAAATTTTAATGCAAATATTAAAATGGCTAGCCTATTATGGGGAACCCTGTATATATATATATATATATATATATATATATATATATACAGGGTGTCCGGCGAGGAACTGTACAAACTGAAATGGTATTATCCTTGGGTCAATTTAAGTAAAAAAAGGCCCATAAACATAGGTCTGATTCGCAATAGTTACCCAGATACAAGCGTTTAAAGTTTATAAATGATCACATATTTTTTCAAAAGTAATTATTATTAGTCAACTGGAAAAACAAAACCGAAACAATCTGTCATTTATTCGTTTCTGCTCTAATAATGACAAAGTGGATTGTAGTAAATTAAGTGTAATTTAAATTTAAAATGCCTTTTCAATTTTCTAACGAAGAGTATGCTGACATCATTTACATTTACGGATTTTGTGATGGAAATGCGAGAGCTGCCGTTAGGGAATATGAACGAAGATTTCCCAACAGGAGGATTCCAAATCACCAAACCTTTTCTTCTGTGTTTCAACACGTTCGAACTCATCTACAGATGGTTGATCGGAGTCCAAGGTTGAGTGTTAGAAGAATTTCTTCTCGAACGGGAGTCCCCCGTATGTCAGTATGGCAAACATTACATGATGGGCTTTTGTATCCCTATCATACACAAAACGTTCAGCACCTTGAACCTGGAGATTTTACTTTGCGGTTGAATTCCTGCCAGTGGCCAGGTTTGGTGATTTGGAATCCTCCTGTTGGGAAATCTTCGTTCATATTCCCTAACGGCAGCTCTCGCAATGATGTCAGCATACTCTTCGTTAGAAAATTGAAAAGGCATTTTAAATGTATATGTGTATATATATATATATATATATATATATATATAATATATATATATATATATATATATATATATATATATATATATATATATCCTGTTGCCTTAGTTCAAGCATGAGAGGCACTGACGTAAAATAATTTTCAAAATACGCTTGATGACGTTTTCCAATCAGCTCCTCAGTTAGAGTTTTAACTACTCTGGAACCTAAACTAGTTTCTGCATTTTGTCCAATTTTTCCTGTATATATTTAAAATTTTGCAACATACCCATTTTCATTTGCAAGTACCCAAACTTTGAACCCACGTTTTATGGGTTTTTGGAGCATATATTGTTTCAAACTTGAACGTCCCTTGAATTGTATCTCAGCAGGCTTGTAGCACTGCTTATATGTTTTACTCCAACTTTTCAACCAAGGACGAACCTTGTACAATTTGTCGAAGTGCTCCTCCCCTTTCTTAGGCTGTTTGTTATTATCATTCAAGTGCATATGCCAGAGCAACCATGAAACTCTATTCCGAGACATAACTGAAGAAATATACGAGTCTTGAAGAGCTAGGACATTTTTTATGTCCATCACAGATTAATGACCAAAAGCTTTTTTATTTTCTTGTTATCAGTTGCCTTGAAATTGATGGAACCGCCGAGTTTTTTCGTAGCATACAAATGTGTTTGATAGACTATGTGCTACATAAGTTCATCAGTAAATAAACAACTAAATATTTCATTCGGATTTACTTTCTCGAAAGGAATATTCGCCCCAGATTCCCCTGAAAACGTTTGCTTTGCATGCGAAAGTACCTCCTGTACCCATAACACATCTTCCCTTGTTCTTACACAGTCACCCCTATTAGTATGCCGGACCCCATCGTTATTTTGTACATCACCATTACTACTATCGTTATTCTGCTGATCCCCATCATTGTTCTGTACATCACCATTACTATTATCGTTATTGTGCTGATCTCATTCATTATTATTAACAATATTACTAGATTCAGGTCCATTTATACTTGTCTTGCATATACTTTCATTATTGTCATCATTGCATGAGGTGTACAGATTAAGAAACAAAGAAGCGAAGGATGCAGTGAGAATAAGTAAAGAGGAAGTGATGGCTATAGAAGGAGAGAAAATGCAGAATGATTTTGAGGGAAACAAAAAACTCTTCTGGAAATGGGTCAAAAATACAAAACGTGGCCCAAAACAGAACGCTGCAGGAGTGATGAATGATAGAAACGAAATAGTATGGGACGATTGTGAAGTGAGGAAATGCTGGCAAGAATATTTCGGAAAGCTGTACAGTAGTGAGGAAAGTAAGACTGAAGAGTTAAATAAGGAGAATATAGAAGAAATGATGAATGAAACTGAGAAGGATATTGGAATAAATGAGGTAGAGAAAACGGTAGGAAGGTTGAAAAACGGCAAGGGAGCAGGCGTAGATGAAATCACTGGTGAAATGCTCAAGTATGGTGGTGCAAAGCTTATACGAAGATTGCGTGAATTATTCAATGTATGCCTTATGTGTGGAAAAGTGCCGAGTGATTGGAAGAGCGCGATCATTGTACCATTGTATAAGGGTAAGGGGAACAAGAGTGATTGTAAGAACTACAGAGGAATAAGCTTGCTCAGCGTACCTGGTAAAGTTTTTGGAAGAATACTGATTGATAGAGTACGAGAAACTACACAATCTAAGATGTGGGATGTGCAAGGTGGCCTCATGCCAGGAAGAGGATGTGTCGATCAGATGGTTGCTCTCCAGCAGGTGATCGAAAAGTGTTTAAAGGTAAAAAGGAAGTTGTACTGTGCGTTTGTAGATCTGGAGAAAGCATATGACAGAGTGAATAGAGAGAAGCTGTGGGAAATATTAAATGAATATGGCGTAAATAAAGGTCTAATAAATGGAATAAGGCAGTATACAACGGTAGTCGGGCATGTGTTAGGGTGAGAGGAGGTGTGAGTGAATACTTTAATATTGAGCAAGGAGTGCGACAAGGCTGTGTGATGTCACCGTAGTTGTTCAATATATACATGGATAAATGTCTTAGACAAGCATGTAACGATACAAATGGTGTAATGCTTGGTGACGTAAATGTACGACTCCTGGTGTATGCAGATGACACAGTCTTATTAAGTGACAGTGCGGATGAGCTGCAAACCGCTCTGAGGAAGTTTGATACAGTCTGTGAGAGCATGGACCTAAAGGTAAACGTGAACAAAACTAAGATTGTGGTGTTCAATCGGGAAGGTGGAAAGGAGAGTAGAGTATTTACTCCGCAAGATGAAATTGTGGAGCAAGTGGACGAGCTGGTATATCTTGGTAGAATGTTTACTGCAGATGGTACAATTGAGAGCGAGATTGGACGAAGGATCAATGCTGGAAGGAAAGTGAATGGAAGTATGTGGAGATAATGAGAAATGAAAGCATGAGTCTAGCTGCGAAACGAGCAATCTTTAATGGCGTATTCGTCCCGTCAGTACTGTATGGAAGTGAGACATGGGTATGTCAAAAAAAGCACGAAAGAAAAATAAATGCCGTGGGTATGAGATTTCTGAGAAGCGCATGTGGTAAAACGAGACGGGACAAGATAAAAAATGAATGCATAATGAGGGAGTGTGGTGAGGAAAAGACTATGATGGATAGATATAAAAGTTGTACATTACGTTGGTTTGGTCACATTGAGAGAATGAACAACGCAAGATTAACGAAACAAATATATGTGGGTGAGGTTAGGGGAAAGGCCGGGCCTGGTAGGCCGCGTAAAACTTGGCTGAATGTAGTAGAATCTATGATAAAAGAAAGAAAGATAAGAAGTTTTAAAAACAAAAGGGCATGTCAGAGACTATGTATGAATCTTGCGGAAGCTAGGGAGGTATGCGGAGATAGGAAAGCATGGAGAAATATTGTGAATGAAAAATAAATAAGAGGCAGGGATTGTTTTGCCTACCCCGCAAGGGAATGGCGTGAAGGTTAAGTAAGTAAATTGTCATCATACATTAGACTGACTTGCATTTCTGGATCCACATACTCCGATTCACTATCTGTATCCGAAGCATCAGATTTGGAAACTCAGAGTTCAAATTTACACCTATATTTCTCCCACATCGCAATGAAGAATGTCTACCAGCCATGTGAACACTCTACAGAGAAAAAAAGGTAGTATTGGGAAAATACCACTGGTTTCAAACCACACACATGTACGTAAATATGTTTCTAAAAAATATATTATAATATTTTTTTAACACTCTACGGTATTTTATTTTAGAGATTTTAGAGTCTATTATTTTTGATAGGTTGATGGAACATGTAAATAAAAATCAAATTTTGACAGTGTATCAGTCAGCTATAGGCTATACAACTAGTGGTGTAATGATGGCGAAGGGAGAGAGATTAGGAAAATGGTACTATTGCGTTAGATTTAGATTTTAAAAGAGTCTTTGAGGCTGTCAGTAGAGATAAATTAATAGAAAAGTTATATAGGTATGGGGTTAGAGGAAATTTGATTAAGTGGATAGAAGATTATTTAAAAAATGGAAAACAATATGTTAAAGTTAATGTTGTATGTTCGGATCGTAGATATGTAGTATTTGGAGTTCCTCAAGGTAGCAAACTGGGACCGCTGTTATTCATATTGTATATAAAATGTTGTAAATAAAAGTAAGGTGCATTTATTATCAGACGATGCCTTAAGATATATTTCTGCAGACACTTGTACAGATCTGGTTATTGAAATGAACTTGGAACTTGTAAATATTGTGCAATGGCTGTGTTATAATAAACTAAGTGTCAATACTAAGAAAACTAAATCTAGGTACATAGAGAATAAGCTAAAAAAATGTGAGGTAGCTATAGGAGAGGATGTGATACAGTGGGTAGATAGTTTCAAGTATTTAGGGGTAATTATTGACTTTGATCTTAAATTTAATAAATATGCGGAGTATGTGGAAAAGAAACTAGAAAAGAAGGTTGATGTTATTTGTAGACTAAGAAATGTGTGTCCCTTGAAACTAAAAAGAAAGTTTTTACCTCAATTGTTATGCCACATATACGTTTCTGTAATTTTTACTTATTGGGTGTAAATATTTCTTTAATTGATAAGTTGGAAGTAGTAAATTGTGAATTATTAAAACTACTAACGTACATACAGTAACGTACTGTCTGTACGTTAGTAGTTTTAATAATTCACAATTTATACTATTATGACTTTGTCATTATTAGCACTTGGATGCGTTTAGTTTGTAAGTTAAATGTTAAGGACTGTTATGAATCCGATAAGTTTCCTATTTTGTACATTTACCACTAATATTTAAATTTATAAGTATCTCCGCAAATGTTAATTCCTTCTGCACAAGTTCTAAGGGTTTTGCTTTGGGGAACGGGCGCGGAGGTAGCGCTGGCATCGAGTCGTTCGTTTTTTTGGATTAACGTCGATATAGTCGCGTTAATAAATCATCGCCGCCTTAGTTAATCTAAATTTGTTATTTTACTGACTAAATTTCAAGTTGATACTCATTTAAGTTAATAGTTATCGTAAGGTTATTAGATTACCTTTTTCAATCTATATGCAACGTGTGTGACCGGATTCCTTAACCAACAACACTGGGAGCTCCCAAGAAGAAGAAGTCTCGTGGAATAAGGTTAAGTCACACACTTTCAACCTTGTTCTTCATAGTATTCATATTAATGTACATAAAACATAGACAGTCCATTTTTTCTCTTAATCAATAAACCCCCTTTTCTCTATCGAAGCGTAACAAGGACTAAATTTTATATAATGTATTAGCTTTTATTTACAAAATGTGTAAGGCACAGTTACCAAGTTAATTTAAATGTGTTTATAAAAAAGGGATCGGAAGTGCATAGTTACGATACGAGAAGAAGGAATAATTTTTATGTCGAATGGCCAAATTTAAAGAGCATAAAAGATAAGGGTGTAGTTACTTATAAAGGAAAAGGAAAAGGCCACATATTTTAAACCCTCCCCAAGAGGAAAGACGGGCTGCTCGAGCTTTACAAGCTCCTTCAGCCACAATCTTGGATTCCCAGCACACATACGTACATTACATACATATGTATAGCGGGATTAAGGATGGGTGTGATCAGGATAGGATTGGAAGGAACGAAGTTAGGGTTCTGAGGAGGAAAATACTACCCCAGCATTCGCCTAAGTAGCCGCACGTGGTGTGCATATACGCAGTGACCATGCCGCTACATGTGTATGAAGAAAATCTCCTGAAAAAACCTCGAGACGGTAACGGAAATAGAGCCCATTACCTCCCGAATGCTAAGAAGGTCGTGTCACCACTACGCTACTAGCTCGGTGTAGTTACTTATAACGAATTACCAGTAAATGAAGTTATTAACTAGAAATGCGATATGAGCAGTATATTTGTTGTGTTTACTATAGGTGAAATATTGTAACTGACGAATAATTAAGGGTCCAATTGTTTATTAATTAGCTTTCAAGCTAGCTTGATTAAATAAATAAAAAATAAATAAATAAAGAGACGTTCTACCACTTGCATCCCGAAGTTCAACAGACGCACTATGTGGAAAGCGTTCCAAATAAAATTTTATTAAAAAATTGATCCCAAATTAAATTAGTAATCCGACAAGAAAAATAAATATAATACCACATTTCTATTTCATACAAAATTGAAGATATCAAATGTAAATTGGTTATTATTCAATATGAAGTGTTCAATCTAAACGATTCGATGAATTTCAAGTATCGTGCATATCTATTTTGTTTCCATGGAAAAATCGTATCATGAGATTTGTATTGTATTATTTTACATATCTGTATAAACGATTCATCTTATTATATAACGCTAACAAAATCTTCCACATGAGTTTAATTTCAATATTTCCAAACTTTTCCTTTTGTATTCTTTGTCACGAACTTTCCTTTGTATTTTAAAAGTAAGTTGGTATGCAAAACTTATATTTCAACATACAAATCGGAAAATATTCTTATTTATATGCGTTCATGAGGAAAAAAACGCAGAAGAATTTTTAATTTCTCTCCAAATCAAATTCCTTGAGAGATAGTCTTATAAATTATTTATACAGTTCAGTGTTAAAATAAATTCTTCTGATGAAATTAGTAAACTAGATTATGGTACCGCAGCGGCAAGCTAGCTTCTGATTAATACATCTTAAGTTGCAATTTTCTTGGCTCTTGAACTTTGTGGGAATTTCCAGCGAGTAAAACATAATCTATGTGGGAGTTATAATCCCATGTATGTAATAAAGCTTCTTAACAGATAAAATTATGCTAATTAAACAAGAGACAACGAAGATGTTTTGCTAAACCAGATTCTATGTGAAAGTATGAGTTATGTGGCGGTTTTGATGCATTGTTTACAAAATTTAGTTGTAACGGACCTATTTTTTCCATTTCCTTCACTTAAGATAAGCATATATTTTGTTTTATTACCTCTGTAACCTTTTCATTTTCATAACATCTATATTTTCGCCTCTCTTTATCTTAATTTTTGTACTACTGCTTTGATAACCCGTCCTTGTTTAAAATTTGTAGTAATTTAATTTTTTTTCGAAAGCTTCTTTTTAATAAAGTAACTCAATACTCTCTCTTCATCTGTTTGTATATCTTGAATAGATACAAAGCTTTAAATATTTTTTATCGCTTTTAATTTGCTTTTTGTTTTCTTTTCTGGAACAATAACTTTTATTGTATACTTTATTCCATCAAAATATAGAACCATTTTATTTATCTGCCTTAGAATTGAACCCCTCTAGGGTATGTGAACCACATTACCAATGGCATTCGTTAAATTATTAATGCGTTCTATTTCACAGAAATGAAATTTAATTAATTGTATCAGTCTCAAGTGTCAATTTAAATGCTTAGAAAACAAGTACTACGTGAGAAACAAGTACACATTTGAATCAGTTTTAATAAAATAAAAATTCACTATATTGTATAGTTCATTTTTATCACGTTTGTAACCATTCAATTTGAAACAAGACATTTATTATTTCTCAATATTCATAAGTAGAAAGAGAACAATTGAAAGAAATGTTCTACTAGAGAAAAGAAATATGCTTACCAAAAGGCCACTGGACATACGTTAATTACCATTGTCTGCAGATTTGCATGAGGTGCCATTTTAGTAGCGGATTTACGTGATTTCCGAGGTAATTCGCGCTTCAATTAGAATAATTCAAAAGTTTTGTGTTTGATTGGTTTTTTGATTATTCTCGTGTTAGATCACTCAATCTTTGCGATTTCCGGTTTTGACTTATTAAATCGCGGTTTCGCGATTTGATTAGAATCTTTCATCAATTAATTCTTCCGATTTCCGGTTCATTGTGATAATTTATTGTGCAATTAAATAGATTCACGACTTGTTTGATATTTTAATAAATTACGTTGTAAAGATCTAGAAATCTGTACAAAAAAATCCTCAAATTAATTACTTATTTTGTTCACTTCTATTGCAGACAAATGCTCCGATGTACTTAAATAATAATTAAGTTCGAAATCATTATATTTCCGCTGTCATCCTGAACAAACCATCGAATTATCGAACTGCTGGAGTCCTGAAGCAATCATCCGCCTACCTAACCGCTTCCGTCCTGAAGTCCCCTGCGACCTACTGAACCGCTGCGTTTATTTTTACGATCACCTGCCGGTACATCTGAGTAAGTTATAATTGTTTTATGCTAATAATCTGACCAGTTGGAAAGATTTCTTTTCTGCTTTTGGTAGATTATAAATCGATCTTGCCTGTAAATGTATACACAACACTGATACTTCCTCTTCTTTACTTTTAGGAGTAATCCTGAAAAGTACTGAGGTTTCTTACGAGAATTATCCCCTATGGCGTAGGCCTAGAGCGGTGGTTCTTGTACCTGTGCTTGTTCAAAATGCGTATTAAGCATTAAGTGTCAAATATGTTTAGATTAAGTTACATATTTTAGTATTGCTGTAAATAGGAAATAAATCGTTGGTTTTGTGTGGATCTTGCAGTTGTCAATAACATAAGAATCCCCCCAAAATATACCGACTTGAAAGCTATGCCGGGCACACAGCATACAGCTGTTAAATCAATGAATCATTGTAAACACCATAACTAGGGGAGTTACAACGTCTCGAGATTTCCTACTTTAATTAAATTGAATGCACTATCACGTATTGATTGGCGTGTTCATTAATTAATTTTTAAGATTTCCAGTGTACTAGATGTTTTAATTAAAATGTATTGTGGATTGTAATTTCCCATTTCTTATGGTCCGTTGTGAAGCGATTATGTACCTGAATGTCCACAATTCGATTTTGCTGTACCACTTTCTATAGTTTCTCTGTTCTGCCTAGTTCTTTTCCACGGAAAACCACCCTTCTTGCTTGACAATCTACTGTTCTAGATTTCTTTATTTCAGTACCGGAGTGTTAGGTTTTTTATAGGACTCTCGTTGAGGACAAGCTCAACGTAAAGGCCAAGTTTAGCTTGAAACCACAGTAATGGACATCTAGCGAGTTTAGTTAGAATACAAGTATGGAAAAACGTTATTGCGGGTCTGACTTATAATAAGCTAGAAAGAAACCTAATAAGCATTATATGAGTGTGAGAGAGAAATAACTTTACCGATGTTGCCACATGTACATATTTAGATGTAGGCAAAAAATATGAACTACTTAAGTCTCCTTCAATCTAGCTTCAACATTTCTAACGAAACCAAAGCAATTCAGATGATGTAGAAAAGTCGCGTGTTCTTGGAAACTATTAAGTAAATACTTTACACTAAAACATTAAATGATAATACCTCAAACATCGAAGTATTGTAATTGCGAATTTATGACATGGTTCGATTACTACTCGTATACAGAACCAAGAAGAAACTTACGAGAGCTACAGACAAGCATATTAACATTTACATTGATGGTATAACTTAAGTTTAAGGACAGAATACACTTTTTTCAAAAAGACCTCCACTGCGAAGGAAGTAACCAAATCTGTGATAAAATTTCGTTCTGGTGTTTTCTAACATTTCTTGGGTGATGCCGTTTAAAGAGTCTGTAATTTTGACACGAAGATCGTCCAAATTGTTAGCAAGTTCATGACTTTGCCCACAAATTTGCTGGGATGCGTATCCCCAAACAAAAAAGTCGATAGGCGCGATATCAGGTGAGCGAGAAGGATTTTTAATAGTACCTTTTCCACTAATAATACGGTTAGGGAACGTAGTTTCCAAAAACTGTTGAACTCTTATTGCAGTTTGATCAGGACAGCCATCTTCTTGATACCAAATGTCATCAAAATTTATATTGAGGCGTTGAACAGCTGGAACTATCTGGTTTCTCAACAATTCTAAATATCTGTCCGCATTCAAGTTTCCGTCGATAAAAAATGGACCAATTATGGAATTACCTAAAATTCCTGCCCATACATTAACTTTTTGGGGATATTGTGTTCGGTAAGGGACAAACGGATTGTGATGACCACTTAAGTTAAAAGAACACTCGTCGGTAAACAACACGACCAGTTGGAAAGATGTCTTTTCTGCCTCTGGTAGATTATAAATCGATCTTGCCGGTAAATGTATACACAACAATGACATTTCCTCGGAGCGTAGGTCTGCGGAAAAACAAACATCCCTTACACAAACCCTCCTCTTCACTTTTAGGAGTAGTCCTGAAAAGTACAGAGGTTTCTTACGAGAATTATCCCCTAAGGCGTAGGCCTTTATCGGTGGTTCTTGTACCTGTGATTGTTCAATAGGCGTATGCCCGTTCGATTTAGTATTGCTTTTATCTAGCCCATGGGTCATATGGCCCGTTGAATTAGATATCCCTTCCTAAAAACACCTTATCCCACTAACACAACCGACCTGTAGGCATAAGATCAGATTATATAATCATCCCAATCCCCGTTTCAGTCAGATTTGTTTTTGTAGAACCACTAGAAATCCCGTCCTAAAATACTGACATTCAATTGTCTGTATCCCGAATAATTAATGCCGTCCAACCACCGCTTCCAGAAAGAAACACAAAGGAGTTGCACCTGCAACCCAGGTTTGCATTTTAAATTGTTTGATTTACAGTGAGTTTCCCTGCTACCTGGATGAAGGCGAGCCGCCTTTTGCAACCTGATGAACCTAATTTTTTAGGTTAGATAAAGTTACATATCTTAGTATTGCTGTAAATAGGAAATAAATCGTTAGCTTTGTGTGGATCTTACAGTTGTCAACAATATAAGAATCTCCCCAACATATACCGACTTGAAAGCTATGCCGGGTACACAGCATATAGCTGTTAAATAAATAAACTATTGGAAACCCCATAACTACGGGCATTACAACGTCTCGAGATTTCCTACTTTAATTAAATTAAATTCACTATCACGTATTGATTGGCGTGTTCATTAATTAATTTTTGCTATTTCCAATGTACTACCGTAATCAGATGTTTTATTTAAAATGTATTGTGGATTGTAATTTCCCATTTCTTATCTATCTAACTATCACATCCAAATATAATAAACGACATCCATCTCTAACTTAATCTAGATTTAACATACATCAGACAGGTTTATACCACAGAATAAAAAAAAGTCTCATTTAATTTTTTTTGTTTTAATAAGATGAAAACAGATTAATAATTATTTTTAAGAATGAAAATAACCTAGTATAAAAATATATAGGACACCGAATTATGATTTTTATAAACTACATTTAGAAGACAAATGAATAATTAATTTAAGAAATGAAAAAAGGAAATATTCTATTCATGCTAAATGGATAAATTTTTGTTACTTAAGAGTATACAAATTATTATATCAGTTAAAATGGAGTAAATTCTTATTGCTGAAACCAAAAGTTTCCAAATTAAATGTTACTTTATTATGACCTATCTCTCTCTAATACACACAAGCACATTCAAAATTTTTCTCACACATAATTAAAGTGAAACGGTTGTTATCGCTTACTCGAAAAAAATGATAGTTACAAGGTCAGCTAAATAGTATATTTGTAGGTTACAAAGTGGAAAATTACGCAAACCAAAATTCACATACGCTTTTTTTTTAATTTAACGTACAAAAATTTTAAAATCTAAGCATTATACGTTACAAAACCATTCTCGTTTTTATAAGAATGTTTACCGCATCAAATTCTAATAATCGCGTAATATTGTAAAACATCTTCGATGCTCAATACCGCAGTGAACCTACGTAACACAGCTCTACGATCTGACTTGCGCTATTTAACAAAATGTTAGTTTGTCTGTAATAAAAAAATAGTGCTGTCTTAGGGTGCAATCATAACTTGGCATGCACTTTGTAATGTCATATTGTGGTGTAATTTAAGCTAGTAGTGCCATCTTGTAATATAATTAGAAGTTAGCTTACATTTCGTAACGACTTCCTGTGTAATCTAAAAGTTATTTAACAAATGCACCTTTGAACTCCCAAAATTAAACGTACAAAAAATATACCAAATCAGATAATATATGTAACGCTATAGTAGAAAATAAGCACGTGCTAAAAGTGCTGCACCTACTGTTCCAGAGAGTGCGTCGTCTTTGTAACAATCTTGAAGCACAGACTGTGATGATAAAATGCTTCTGATAAGCTTGGTGTTGGCATGTTTGAAGCAGAATTGATGCCCTTCCATATGTAACTGCAGTTAAGTCAGTATTCTTTCATGGGTTTTAAAGGATAAAACTTAATTTGCGCGAGTTCTAACTTGTCTGTTCATTTCCTCAACATGCGACGAAAATGAAATTTTACGCTTTCTCCATCTATTTGACATCTATAAAATAATGCCTAGTGCGTAATATTTTTCTAAGCTGATTTGAAATGGTTTTTATTTCTGTGTCCTAACTTCATTATTCTTTCATAAAGGCGTACTATTGCTTCTTTAATTGTGAATTCTGCTGTAGAAACCCATCGGTTAGTTTTAATTTAAATTCTTGTAGGTATTATGTTTTTAGAAAGCTTCCCTACCGGGTATGAACCGTGTGCACTTCTCCTAATAGTATCGCACCATTTGAAGGAAGATTAATCTTATTCTGCTATGAGTATCTTTTATACGACTTCTTCTAACACCGAGAATTGTGTTAGGTATTCGCTCCAGGAAACCATGCTTTTATTTTAGATGTTGTTGGATTGTGATATATCGATCCTATCGGATATTATCAAACCAAAGTCCAAGACCAGCTCCAAGCTCCAAGACCAAACCCAAACTCAATCTAGAGATCTAAAATACACCCCTCACGTGAGCAAACACAAAAAGACCTACAATTATGCAATCTCTTCAGATAAAAAATGGGGTCTAATACATTTTAAATTTTTGATGTATATAAATATAATACTAATTAAACACTTGTTTTACATTGTAAACAATAACAAAAACGGTAATTAAAAAAATTAGTTAGTAGAACATATCGTTTATAAACCATTAAAACGAGAAAATGAATGTAATTATATGTGATTATTTTTAATCCGCGAACAGAACCCTAAGAAGCTTACAAACGAGGACTCCTTATTAGAATACAAACCCAGTGTATAAATAAATTCCCGCATATGTAAAAAAGTCACAATCTGTAGATAGGAGTGTGATAATTTTAATAATCATGGCAATAATTTTTTTAAAAATACGCTAATAAAGTAATATGGGGAAATGCTGTCAATTTTGTCACGCACGTAATTCTTACCTAATCAATCCTTTAAATGAGTTTTATATCATTCAAATATCTGATAAACAAGCTCTAATAAATGTTAATAGTTGACACAGATTAAATATACTATCTTTTACATCTAATGATTATTTGCGCACCCTTATCAGAATACAGATTTAAGATCATCTTATAGGGCAACAGATTAGGATCGAGAATTTCCCCCGGATTAAAGTATAATTAATTAATTAATAAAAAATGATCAACAAAAAACGAAAAATCAAAAAGGCCTTAATCAGGGTTGAATTTCCATCAAGGGCTGAAAATGACCACCGAAAAGAAACCATAAAATAAGGGTGAAAAATACGCCCCCTTAAGTAGGCGAGTAAAAACAAAAAAGGTGAAATGACGTCACAAAACAAAACTCGAGCTTCGCCCTCGATCAGTTAACCAACGCTCACCTGTAATTATGCTCTTTCTTGCGCGGTTTGCATACTATATATTTTATCCGCAATCATCAAATGTTAAAAATAAGAATTTACTAAACATTCTGAGTAATAAATATTCTGATGTAACAAATATAAAGCAAATTAAGCTGGGCGTGAAAATAAATACATAAAATTATGACTGTCAAATACCAATGTGATTGCGAATAAATGTTGATTACTGAGTTTAGAAAACACAAAAAAATTACAAAATAAAAAATTGTAACTGAATATCAGTGAAATACCTGATTTCAACTAGTAATCGTACGCCACACACATTACGGATGTGAAATGGACACAATAGTTTACATGTAGCTGTGTTGATCCTTCTATCACTAAAACACGCCTTAATTTTTGTTAAACAAAACATAAACTTCTTCTTGGGAAGATAGTGATCACTCGTTCACCTTACAGATGTTATAAAGACCCGTTTGGTTTTTATGATTAAAAAAAAGGTAAATCTCAAGCACGCTAAAATCTTGAATATAAGGAAGTTATATGGTGCATAAGACATTTATATTTCCCGAAATCAATGTAGTTTTAAGGTGCTTTGTGATCGCACAACATGAGCTCTTAAGCATATTTAAATAAATTAACAAAACAGCATAGTTATTAGGTATAGTTTTCCTACTCATGGTAAGCTAAGAGACAGAAGAGATTAGTGATATTTTTAGATAAAAAGCATGGCATACCCAAACATCGTGGCCGAAAAATATATTCTTCGAAACGTATGAATAGAAGTCAATAGAGTAAAGTAACAATCTTCAATAAAGTAAGCTTTGAGAGATCTCACAGTGAGCGATTAAGTTTATAAAAGTAGGATAATGCAAAGGTTTCTTCCTTCATTCACGAAAACCATCTTTAACCTCAAACGAAACGGAAATGAAATTGTATTCGATAGTGCGAAACGCGCCTGTTCAACTTCAACTTCCCATTTCAGAAATCCCATTAGAGAAATAAACTGCGATTTTTTAAAAAGATTATGATGCGAATATACTAAAAGTTGGAAACAATCACAGTGTGTACGATTGTATTTAATAAATAAAATGAAGTGTAACAAGGTTCGTTTCCACATTGTGCTGGTCATATTAGCTATAGTTAACTTATAAATTATACTATAAGGTGATATTGTAATCAACATTTGCAAAAAGGCATTTGTAACAAAAAGTGATTTTAAGAAATTAATAATTTTGAAATTATCCTTTTTAATCTATTAAATAAGAATTAAATAATCAAAATGTTTTCTTTGCAAAGAAAAAGTTAAGTGACACTGAATACTGCTTCAAATGAAATTAAAGAACCTCTCATGGTAGTTCCCATACATCTACTGAACACGCCGTATATGTGCACTAAATTTGAAGTTTTATTCAAAAATAATGATAAACATTAACTATCTTGCAAAGAATGTGGCCTCTGTTATAATTAAGACCGTGTTTAAGCGTTAAGCTTTTTTTTGGAAAAGTTTTCTTATTAGTAGGAAGGAAACTTAATAGATAACTAAAACGATGATACCTTCGTAATTGTAATAAATTTCTAGAGATGCTTTTGCAGTTTTAAGCCGTGGATTAGGTAAGCTCAGTAGAGTGTAAATAAACGGTCCATTTTCGTCGTCAAAAATCATATTAAAAAAGTTTAGCAGATGCTTAAATTTAAAGCCGTGTTCTCAAGCGTGATGAACTTAAAAATAATATTCTATGTTAATATTCACCACTTTTCACGCTTGCATCATATTTTCGTAATCTTGTAGTTATTTATGGGGTTTAACCACAATCCAAACGTGCGATTTCGCAAATTACTTTTCATTGTGACGTTGAAAAAGGAATCCTCGTATATTGTTGGTAATTTAATTTTATGTATTTTATCGAAAAACCAACACGTTCTAATATTTTAAATTTTACAGCTCAATCTATCGGAAAACCAAATTTTCTTTGAAAACTATGAGATTATCGTTCACGATAAGGCAGTTATCAAAGCTAACTACCTCAGTTTGCGGGTAAATCGTTTGTTCAACGGCCGTGAAACGAGACTTGCCTTAACAATTTCTGTTCAATCTGATCTGCCGATTAACTTTAAAAATCACCATCGCTCAACGTGTTTATACTTTTATTATCCTGTAAGCGTTTTTAAATAAACCGTATAAAATTACCAAGATAAATTAGTACATAATGTCGCTAATCGATGCTCATTGAGAAAAGTTGATTGAATAGTCTTCGCTGACTATTCGTTTTATAGAGGGTCTTTAAAAGGATCCGTTCACGTAATTGGTCCCCGAAATTAAAGAATAGCCTCCCTGAAATTGGCTGAGGCGGGAAGGGCATCGTCCATCAGTATACCCGAACCATTCGTCCAAACTAGAATGGCCGCACTAACACGTGCATTGTTGACTTCAATCAGATTTCATGAGAGACGAGGAGAATGGCCCTCGAGTTTAGTCTTTTCAAAGGGAAGAATTACGTTGCAGACTTGATTGATTCGTACTATTAAATGCAGACATTTATTAGCGTTTTTACCTTTTAACGTTTTTCTACGACTGATTTAACTGATTAAGATGATATATTAATTTTCTTTCGTTTACAGCTTCTAAACGTATCTTATGTTTGGAAAAATATTAAACTTGCCAGACACCACGTTACACTTAGCAGATAATTTCTAAATTAATTTCGAATTTCAAACTTTAAAAATTATGAAAGCTGATACTACGAAACAGCAACTGTCAAGAAATTTAACATCAGTAACATTTTAGATAACGAAAAAAACAACACCACCGGCGATCGATACCGATAGCATTTAATTCAAATTGTATTATTCAATTTTTATGAATAGTAAGTAATTCTTAAAATAATTTTATTTACAATTTTTTCTGTAGGTACTTGTTGAGCGGTTAAGCAGAGGTTTTTTATTCACGTTAAGACAGCAAGAGTAGAAGGGGGCTACTTTATGCTAGAATCAAACCACTTGTTGGTAAATCACATTTCTGTATATAGCCGCATCGCAAATCACTTATCGGTAAAGAAGATTTCTGAATTTTTTCGGTTTGCCCATGTGGTTGGCCGACTTTTCAACTCCCCTTTTTATCACCTTCTTTTTCGGTCTATTGATTCTCGCCTGCTTTATCACCTTCCTTTTCAGTGTATTTTCATCCCTCCATAGGGTTGCATAACCCAAAGCGGTCCAGGTTCTTGCATTCTATGTTTTAATCAAAAATTCTCCATCTTGTTTCAGTATCTCCAGTGTTTTTGTGATTACTCTAGGCGCAAACCTGTATTTTATCGATAAAGTCAGTAAAAATTTCTCTGATGGTGGTGTAATTTAAAATAAATCCACATCCCTCAACGGTCGAAGGCTAACAGTGAAAAAATCATAATCATAGAGCAAATTTAACAAATTTAATCCACTTATGATATAAGTGTGAAGTTGTGAAAAACTTTTATTAGAAATTGATAAACGCATTCACAAATAGAAACTTGGCATATCAATTAGATATTTAGTCAAATCTAAGAAAATAGTTTCTTGTTAATAATTATGACTATTATTTTATACTGAAAGCACAATGTGGTACGTTTAATATGATTTTTAACTTTAATTTTAATTTTAATTTAAACTACATATGTTAAAGTATTATAGTGCTATGGTAACAACATATAATTGGTAAAGCATTTACTTCAAGGTCTAAATTTAAGAAACCAAAACCTATTTCAACGTAGACCTTCTCATGCCTATTAAGTTATTAGGATATTTATATATCTCAATAGCTTTAGGTTGTAAACGAACATAATGAATTTCTCTTAACAATATTTCCATACTATCAAATTGGATTTCATGATCTAAATTATTTAAAGCATGATCAGCTACTGAAGATTTCTCTAGTTGATCTAATCCACAAAGTCTTACATGTTTTTTACATCTTGTACCAAAGCTACATTTTGTGGTTCTAATGTACACTTTTCCACAAAAATATAATAACTTATACACCCCGGAAGGTAATAATTGGTTTGAAACATCTTTACGTGATCTTAAATGTTCTTTAATTCTTCTTGCATGTGTAAACACAGTCCTAATGCCATGGTTAATTACGATTTTTTCAATTCTATCTGTAACATTAGTTATAAAAGGAAGAAAATCAATACCAACGTCAAGCACTAGTTTTTATTTAGGATTATTCCTAGCAGGTGTAATAACACTATTAATATATTTAAGTGAATATCCATTAGTTTGTAGTGATTGTGTGAAACACAGAGAAGAAGCACTACATGAATTTTTAATTTATACAGATGGTATTCATACAAGCATCAAGTTTACCGAGAAGAAGGAAACTAATAAAGTTTACCATTTCTTGGCAAACTAATAATTCACTAGCTTATAAGGTTTACCGAAAGCCGACCCACAAATTATCAAACCACCATCCACGTTAAAAAATTGGTGTAATTAAGTCTTTAATGGATCGAGCAAAACGAGTTTGGGATCCTGAATTTTTGAAAAATAAACATAAACATTTAACAAAATCATACTATTATTTTATTATACTATAGATTTCACTAGATATTTAATCGGTATACCAAGTTTCTATTTATGAATACGTTTACCAATTTCAAGTTAAAGTTTTTCACAAACTTACACTTACATCACAATTTGATTAAATTTTGTTAAATTTGTTCTTTGATTATGACATTTCTCACTATTAGTCCTCGATCGTTAGAGGGTGTTCTGATTTGTCATCTTCAAGGCAGTTTAATAATGTTTAATATATTAGGGATCTAGTTATTCTTGACTAAAATTATGGTCCATAGTTGGCGTTATACGTTTAAGTAGCAGTGGGACACCGTAACTTTCTCTTTTTGACCTTGGAAATTCTAGAGACCCTAATGATAACGTGTAAAACAGGTATATGAACTTGCCCTAGGGCCTGATCCCCTTTGTCCTCGCCTCTTAACGATAACAATTATTGTAATAAGGGGGCTCTAATGCTAACCTTTAAGAGAGGTCTTCGGAACTTGTGTTAGGGTATGCGCCCGCCTGTCGTGCCCTCCCCCCTATTGTGAAATTTTATTTTGTTCATGTCGCCATCTAATGGTGTATGAACTAATGAATATTTTTTGTAATGGATGGGGCTGCACCTAGTGGTGCATTTTAAAAGAACATACATGCAGGTTCCTGTGATCGTTATGGCAGGAAATTTGAATTTGTATTCTAATAAGGGTCGTAATGCTAGCTTGTAAGACAGGTATCGGAACTTGTTCTTAGGTCTTCGCCCCTTGTCTGGTCCCCGCTTGTTTATGTGCATGGCTCGATATACTGATTTATTTTTTAAAACATAGATGTAGACTTCAATCATTATTATGGCGCGGACATTTAAAGTTAAAAATAGCATTCTAATACTAGGGCCTCCATAACAACTCATAAAACAGCATTAGGTCTCCAAAAAGCTGTCCTGGAGTTATGCTTACACTGCATGGACCACCTTCCTCACAGCTGATATAACGGAGATAAAACTGATAAAAAGGCTTTAATATTTTATTATATGCAAATCAATAACTACAAAGTTTAAACCCACAAATACGTGTCCGCATGATGTTATTAATTAAATAACCAAATTAACTGGGATCGAGTCTATACAATAACAGTGGACGCTATTGTAGAGTTGGTTTATGAGGTCATCCTATAAGGATAGTTATACATTTAAAATATTTAATAGTAATTTTTGTGAGCACTATCAAGTAAAATATATATTAAAAATAACACGCACACCTTCAGATGTGTTTTATTTCGGTTGCTCTAATAATAATATAATAACCATGCGTTGGAAGTAGTAATGAGGCACCTCACCTTTCACTTTTTGACGTCATTTGACCTTGGGGATTCCCCACGCTCGCTTACGTGTAGGACGTGTTTTTTCACCCCTATTTTTGCACATCCACGTGCGAGACCGCATTTTCAACCCTTATTTTTATATACCCTCGTGTGAGACCGGATTTTCCACCCTTATTTTTACACGCTTACGTATAGGACGTGTATTTTCACCCCTATTTTT
>JARFJB010002001.1:512500-757500 GCA_036346205.1 Vesta saturnalis
TTGACAGATGTATTTATTTATGATAAGATCAGACTTGCATGTAAAGTAATATAGAGGTGAAACTAACTAGCTAATGTGTTTTGCTGCTAGACGTATCACAGTATTGAAGATTCTGTTTATGTATTAGAAAAACGTGCTACAGCCTCAAAACAGAGTGCAGATAAAATTGAAGAAAGTGAATACGGTACAACTTCGGCGAGCAGACTTAAAGGTTTTTAAGTGTACAGCATTCCCAGAGCGGCGTTGAAATCATTTAATTTAGAGCTAACCTCGTGTCCATGTAATAATGTCTGATAAACTATTAGGGTTATTAGCTTGCTTTATAGGTTACAATATAAACGTTCAAGGTGCAGGTGATGAGGAGATTGTATCTCAAAAATCTCGTTTGATCTCGTGAGATGTGTATAGCTTTTCTTAAAAAATACCTGCGAGGCTGTCTCATTCAAAAAATCTCATGCAAGAAAAAACATCAATAATCGTTAGCAATGTAGCTGTATCCGCTATTATGCTTACTTAATGCATCACTAGTATAGCTTTTTTGATATCGAGAGAAGAAGCAAGATTTCGAACGGTTGTAGTATTTCCAGAGCTCTATCGAAATCAATTAAATTTAAGAATAATCCCATCTCTATGTAATAATAGACGTAGTATAAAGTTACATATTTTAAGTATTTAATATGTAATCACTGTATAATGAGTTTTATTATTATGATGCAACATTAGTGGTATTAGACGTTTTAAAATATTTGTGTTTTGAATGTAAATTTTTGTAAGTACAACATAATTATTAAATACGAATTCAGGTTTTCTGTATTACTTTCTAAATAGTTAATGTCCGGTATGTAATCGAGTGTTTTATATTCAGCCATTCACAAGCGTGTTTTAGTGAGGTACGTTGTATAAAAAATTCAGTTTAGCATATGACAGCGTTGAAGGAAAAACTTCTAAAGGTGAGCGTATTATTTTTAATCTATGTTTTTTTACCTGATATTGCTAAGAAAAATGCCGATAAAGATTTTTAAAATGTATTATCATGCTTATAGGATAACGTCATAAGATCCGCTCTACAAAAATAGTAAGTACGCATTCGTGGATTTAAACTTATAGTTATTGTTAATTCACCTATATAATAATAAACCATTAAAACCTTTTGCCTTTTATTTCCGTTATATCAACCTGATATTCTTAAAAACATGTTAATTTTAATTTAACTCTATGTTATATATAAGTAATTATTACTTTTTAATGGGTGTTTACAGCTGTTAATGAACACGTTACAATGAAATAGTTTTGTGTGTATGTAATTAAACATGCAAATAAATCAGATATGATGTTCCTAATGTATAGGTGGTGGCTGTTTAGAGGATCTGCCTATACATAAAGCATCATTCCATTAGGGTAGAAATTATTTATTATTTCACGTCATATTTAATTAAACTTGAATGTATTCAGTTTCAACTTTAATCTGATTTCCGCAAAACTGTAAGACATAATATCGGTTGATTGGTTGAGATTGATCTGGTGATCGAGCGTGCTTTGTTTGAGATTGATTAATTAATTGAATTGTTTGTGTGTGTGTGTGTGTGTGTGTGTGTGTGTGTGTGTGTGAGAGAGAGAGAGGGGAGGAAGAAACAAGATAGAGTAAGAGAGAGGTGTGCATTATCAGCTTCTGTTATAGAAAATGTTCATTAGTCTTTACGCCGCTAGATGGCACTAAAATCAATTTTTACTCAAAGGGGCCAGGGGGGCGAAGGCCTGAGAACAAGTTGCGAAGCCCTACACGTGTCGCACAAGAACCTCCTTATTAGAAATACAACGTTTTAGGTAAAAGATCATCCAGTAGCATGTGGCCATTTTAAAAGCAATAGGGTCGATAATTTTAATAATAATATCTTATTAATTATGCAATTTCCAACATTGTATGCGTGTGCATTTGCCTAACCTCCAGGGGCACTGTTCTTAATATAGCCAGAAGGTCCTTAATACCACCAAATAACCCTAAGGTTAACCCTAGACCAACCCCACCCTAAGCTCCAACCCTAAATACAGTTCTAAGCCAAGACCAGCCCCACCCTGTCCTCACGTTAGCAAAAGTCCTAGCTGTCAAAAGGTCCTTAATACAGCCATAAGGTTTAACCCCCAAAAGAAACTATAAAAATAAGGATAATACGGTCCTTCATGTAAGCGAGTAAAAATAATTAGGGTTGAAAACAAGGTCTCACACGTGGATGTGTAAAAATAGGGGTGAAAATACACGTCCTATACGTAAGCGTGTAAAAATAAGGGTGGAAAATCCGGTCTCACACGAGGGTATATAAAAATAAGGGTTGAAAATGCGGTCTCGCACGTGGATGTGCAAAAATAGGGGTGAAAAAACACGTCCTACACGTAAGCGAGCGTGGGGAATCCCCAAGGTCAAATGACGTCAAAAAGTGAAAGGTGAGGTGCCTCATTACTACTGTTGGATATTGAAGTATTTTATACAGCGTATACGTAGTCTCGCTAAATTCGCTTTCTGTGTTTTTTACTTATGAATAGTTGATATACAACTGATTACCGGTTCACAGTCATTATCGTAAAGTAATTTTGAGGATGTATAACTTAAATACACAAATAGCAAAGTACCCCTCTATCAAAAATATTGTAATTTTCTCTATTCACCTTTCGCGTTGATTAAGCTCGTTAGTACGGCCTTGTCTGATATGAATTTTATTTACACAGATTATTACAAATGATTTCACCTTGATCGTGTGAAGTTAGCCTTCAGCAGTAGTATTTTATAATGTGTATACAAACAAAGGTCACCTTGAGATTATAAAAACCAGCCTTTAACCGTGTTTAATATTGTATACACACAAATTACTTTAAAATAAAATGGTGTAGTTATGACCTCGTTAACTATCATCAAGATTTTATAACTGCTATGATACACCATTTAAACACGTGTTGAATGTAGTAAATATTTTTTAAAAGAAAACAGTAGGATTATTTGGTATTAAAAAGGTAAATAAAGCGGCATTCATTGTCAATCTTCGATGTTTACATTTTAGCAAACAATTATGTAAAGACAAACAGTCCTTGGAATTATATAAAAGACAGACAAGTCGACTTTGATTTCCAATTTTGATAATTGCTTCTACCAACCATATTCGATTTTAACACAAAAAAAAACAATGTGCAAGTCTAGGATTTGATTTGAAATCAGTTTCTCCAATCATCGATATAATACAAATACAAAAACAAGATACAAGTCTAGGATGTGGATTTAAAAGCAGCTTCGACCAACCTTATTCTAATTAAAAACAAATAAAAACAAGATGAAAGTCTAGGATGTTGACTTTAAATCAGCTTCTTTCAACCTTATTGTAGTACATAGTTGAGTCTGTCTCCTTAATTCTCTATTTGAATACTGCATAATATAGAGGATGTTGCATTTAAAAACAAAAACTTTACAATTTGCCACAGTTGACAACACTAATGCGATTCATGCATCCAACATTGGCTCCTATGAATGCTAGTTTTGCAAAACACAAGCACAAGCACAAGCACGAGCACAAGCACAAGCACAAGCACAAGCACAAGCACAAGCACAAGCACAAGCACAAGCACAAGCACAAGCACAAGCACAAGCACAAGCACAAGCACAAGCACAAGCACAATCACAAACACAAGCACAAGCACAGACACAAACACTTGCACAAGCACAAACACTGGCACAAGCACAAGCACAAGCACAAACACAGACACAGGTGAAAATACAGACACAGATACAGACATACACCCACAGACACAGACACAGGCACAAACACAGTCACAGATGCATGTGCAAAACACGCAACCAGGTAAACACGAAAACATGCAAACACACAAACACGCAAACGCGAAAACACGAAAACATTCAAACACGCGAATACGAAAAAATGCAAACACGCAAACACGCAGACACGAAAACATGCAAACGCGAAAACACGAAAACATGCAAACATGAAAACACGCAAACGCCAAAACGATCGAACACGAAAAGACGCAAACACAAAAGCATGCAAATACGAAAACCCGAACCACGCAAACACGTAAACGCGAAAACACGCAAACACGAAAACCTACAAATACGAAAACAGCTTGCAAAGTGAACCCCTTGTTTGTTATGGCAGGAGATCTTTAAAACAACATTCTAATAATGGATACCAGCTCGTAGGAAAGTGTTAGGACTCCTTGCCGGACCCACTTGGGTATGGGGCCGCTGCGGAGCCACATCTGATAGAAAAAGGGAGCCCAAGATGGCGCTAAGTGGTAGTACAACCGTATGGCATGGGGACGATAAATAAAATGCAAGCTGATTCTTAGAGGACCACCGATCAGATGCATGATGCGGCGTGAGGACTGGGGGCAGTATACGGACGAATCAGAGACCAGAATCTAAGAATGGGAGGAGTGTATCCTTAGAATCAGAACGCGCAGCATAAGGCAGTATTCACGCTCTATTTACTGCCAAAGAGCCCCAATTAATAAATACGTCATCGCCAGAAACGAGTCCGTTAAAAGGGGCAGGACCGGTAGGGTAAACGGGCGGAGCCAAGTAGCGAGGATGGGGCATCACGGGTTGCTAAAACTAATGTTATGTGTAACTAATACATTAAGTATTTAGATAATAAATTACCTTTGTCTAACATTGTATGTTTCAGAATTTTTTTTAAATATTTTTGCTAAAAGCTTTTGTGCCAATTAGTATTAATCTTAAACAGATAAATTGAGTTTATCTAATATTGCAAACTGCTACTGACATATCGTATGGGTCTTAATCATTTAATAATAAGACTTAAAATTTTTATTTCTATTTAATAATATACGGGTTAATAATAATATACTAAATTGGTGTCCGTAATGGACACTGTATCAGGTGTGGACACTATGTGCAAAAACTTCTATAAGTTCTGTGAAACTGACTTAACTGTCATTTAAAAGGAGTTCAAATGTCCAGTAGATCCGACTCTAGTGACCTTTCATGGAGGGCAGTAGCCTATGGTATAAATGGTGGATCCGCAATCAGCTGTTTGAATACTACATAGAAGCTGGCGTATTTTTTGTATAAACTGAGTAATTTTTGTGAACCGTACAATTTCTCTAATTGGGATTGTGACTACTTCTATTATTGACAAGTCAATAATATATAAATTTGAAAGATTTATAGAGGTTTAGTTTGAGGGGGGGGGGGGGTGACCTCTGCACAGATCTGCGCCACAGCACATTAAAAGAAAACTTTCAGGCTAGCAACCACTAAAGAGAAAATTAGCACCCGCTCCAAAATTAGGTGAAGTAGAAGAACCAGTATTTAAACTGGATTCTTGATATGGCCAAAACACGTTTTCCAGTCCGCAAGTCAAATTTAATTGTGTCAGTTGAGAATATCTTACAATTGGTAAAAAAACCATAAATATTAGAAAGTTCTGCACCAGACCGGGCATAGTTCAATGGTTTCCTTTAGTGACATCCCAATGTACAATAAAGATATTCAGGAACTGTTTCAAAATCACGAGCCGCTGAGACAAAGGATCGTATTGTTAAGCAGTGTGAAGAGATCCACGATTATTTAAAGCACGAAAAATTGGAAGGAATATTAAATGAACATAGTCGTATATTCAACGGGAGTTTCAAATTTGCCCTCAAAGTGGTGAGGTGTTAGGACCGTCTAAATTTACAGAGCGATTTTAATAAAGGGTTACGTCAGAGAAAGAACAAATTACCAAATCAGCGACGTTTTCAGCACACGATAAGGTAAAAATCCCAATAGCTATAATTGGGTATGTACCTGAAGTTGGGGGCTAGGAAGGACAATAAGTGTCTGGATTAATTCTAAAGTGTTTTTTGAATTCATCTCAAACTTGTTCTTGTTTTACATAAAACCTAAACAAATAACTTGTCCTGTTATATTCTTCTTTGATGGATATCGCTCGCACCTGACGCCAGAAGTAACTAAATTTTGTTACGAAAATGGGATCATATTAATTTCGCTCTTACCTAATACAATCCTAATACAGCCGGCGGATGTGTCGGTTTTAAACCATTGAAGTCGGGATGAAATCAGAAGTGAGAACATTGAAAGTTGAGAATTTTCCACAGGACGTGACACGATATCCTTTTGAGCGAATACTGAAACCGGTTTTTGACAAACACGCAACAAAAACAACAACTACACAGGATGCATCCCTGACAGAAAAGCTTTACCCGAACCAAAATAAAAATCTAAAGCCGGTACTTAATAAGGTAGAAACAAGAATTGAAAAAGAAGAATTGAGAACTTTTTGTATAACATACGCAACTAGAGAAGGGTGGAAAAAGAACCCAATAACCCAATTGATAAAGCTTTACAACCTTAGGTGTCAGTTGAAAAATGACTGCAGACAGTTAAAGCAGAGTCTAACAAAAAATGAGAATAACACAGAGCAAGATAGTCGCCAAAAGAGACGAAACAGGTGAAGACATAAAATAAGGAGAATAAAGAAAATAATACACTGGAGAAGATAGAAAAAGACAAAAAAAATCAGGTCACATCCCAATTTGCTAAAGATGGAAGTCCAGAAACTTCTAGTTCACATACCTTATCCAAAACTCCAGAACAGGCTAAACAGCGTTTAGATGAGGATGAGGAGCGAGAAAGGTTTAAAATACCTACACCATGTAAGAAAGTCTTAGGCTTCGTTACCAAAAGAAAAAAACTATCTTTGTGTGCAACCGTTCAAAAAATATCATTTTGCACTCTACGCAAAATAGATTCCTGTCCGTTGCTATGGGTAGCGGACGTAAAATACCTTTCTGTCCGCTCAATTACTTCTTGCAGTGTGATAGATGGCTCTTTGTGCTGATTTTTGAGTAACGTTGTATACAAATAAATGTAGGTACACAACTTCAATCTTTTGTACCGAATTCAACGAATTATACTTCTATACTACTATAATCAATGTTCTTCGTTATTTGACGTATCCGCGTTGTTAGGTAAATTTTATTCTCCCCACATCGTTGCACAGAGAGAATTTTAGTACGGATTATACACATGAATGGTGTATATTCACATTTATGTCACGATTGTACACAAAATTTTGTATACGCCACGGACGCAAAACGCTACTTAAGAAAAATAAGCGGGCGACGCAGCTTGCAGTCAAGCCCGACAATCAGGAGGCCTTGGCATACAAGTAACTATTCTCTGGATAATGTGATTAGAGAGACCCTACAACTAAAGTAGTTTCACAATGTTTATGATTAAAAGTTCACAGTTGGGCCGTCACATTCAAACGTTGGTGTGTTACTTTTTTATTTATTGATGATACAATCGTAATTTTAGAACTAACCATGCATACAAAATCTTAAGGTTCGAGAACCTGCTTGAGCAGAGTCGTTTGTAGGTAAAATTGTTAGAATTTTATTCAAACATGCTCTTTGAATCTAGCCAATATAAAATAAACAATAACGTTAAATTTGATGTATAAGCAAATATCTTGCCGTTTACCTAATCCAGTGATAGTATCAACAGTTACATTTAAACAAACAACAAATAGATTACATACATTAATAGATAACTAGGTAGATTATAACAGATTACCAGATTTTATATTGGGTTTTTGGATAACTTAGTTGTCACCCTTGTAGAATGCTCTTCTAGTATATAGACTACAAATCTCAGCCTTTGCGTCGGTTTAGTAAAGTATCACAATGTAAGTTGAGAGCTGCTGAGAAGCAATCTGCAACCAATTCATAAACAATCCGAAAAGCGTTTTCTATTAGAGAAAGTGTGACAACTCAATTTGCCGTTATTGGTAAAACAATTGCTACGTTTAAGACGGCGTGGTATTGGAAATAATGTTCCAAATTTAATTAAAGTTCATTAAATATCTCTAGATCACTAAGATAATGAAGCTCACTCTTAGTTTTACTGGAGATGCTTCCAATAACAATAAGTTCTACGTGATATCAACGACTGAACTTAATCTCTCATTACACCAAAGACTCCGGTAATAATCAGTACACCAACGCAATTTGTTCAATGTTTATATGCCCGTACTTTCTGAAAATAATAAGCTAGTCGTAGACTTCACATATTGTAACTGAAAGACAACCATAAATGCTCCATTTACCCCTACTCGCATTAGCCGCACGACTAACAACACTACGTGCCTCCGCTCTGAAAGGACGCGCATGACTTTCTACATACGTGCTTCCTCTATCATGGTACGATTATGATTGATCACTTCATGACTTCACTCCCGTACACCGTAATTCGGGTTCACATTCCCCACCAACCTTAAAACCTTAAATTCTAGTTATATACAGAATGCGTCAATAACACAGTTACAATTCTACTCACCATCTGACTTAATTAAATAACGTACTGAATACAAGGTGTATAAAAAACAATAAATAAAAAAATCTTCATAATTGTACCGATAAATGGGTACTTTCCATAACTTCTCATTATACTTATATCCGAAGCTTATCAATTGTCTTATCATATTTCGTAGTTCAACATTTCAGATTTACCGAGTCCCACTACTAGATACCGATGTAGTCAATATGGCAGATTTTCCGTTTCCAATATTGCAAAATGGTTATCCCAGGAATAATTTACCGTCATTTAGAATTTTGCGTCACACAGATTTTTGGCAACTTTGATTTTCGCACCATGATCAAAAGGAGCCTGATGGAGGCGACTTTTTAACGGGTAAAGTCCCTTATGAAATATTATGGCCTAGGTGTAGTTCGATTGTCGTCGCGCCTCCCCCCCCTGGCGGAATTTCAAACATCCTGGCATACCAATATTTAATTTTTAATTTTCGGGTCAACTAAAAGGGCATTAAGTATTGCACATCTCTGCAACGCGAATGCTAAGAAGTCAATAACAAGTTAGCGAATGGCATGAAGCTGTGAAAGGTAAACGGTCCATGACATCAGAAAAAAGTTAAGCGAAGATTTTGTGGGGTTTCTACTAAACGAGGTAATTGCTGCTATATAAGGTAACTTTTTGGCGATCTAGAAAAAACAGATTTAGGTAGCTGGAAATGTAATTTACTAAATATTCCGTTTGTAACAGTAATACACCACCGCAAAATAATTTTCATTAGTGTGAATGCACCTGAGTAGATGTTAAAACATAAAGTAACACGAAAACATGCTAAGGACTATAGTGATCACGTTATCGTTTTCTTATGTTACCTTTCTGTACTGCTATCTTTACTTCCAAATGTATTATTCAGAAGTGTTTAATTATGAGTAATGTGCTACATTCGGTTAACAAGTAATTTGCCGGTATTTGCTTGGAACCTACCTAAGCCAAACCATCTATAAAATTTAATAGGTGGTACGTACAAAGAGGAATACAAACACTCTGGCTTGTAGAAAGTGCCTACTCATTCCACTTATTATGGAATCACGCTACTCGCACATCACCCTACTAGTAGTGGGTTCTCAAACTGCAAATTTACTCACCGCTGTGTTAACTATCCGAATATTAACCTAATGCTTAACTTCAGATCAACTTCAACACTTCGCACAAGTGAAATCCATACCCCATAACGGAAAAGGGATTTCGTCATTCATTTAAAATTTTCATAATCTCGTCACTTAAAATACCTCTGTAATAAAGAAGGCCGATTTTCCAAAAAGATATTTTCAATTTTACAAGAAGGCCGTCATTTTAAAATTTTCACCAAACAATTTTAAAAGGCGTCGAATGAACTGGCTCCTTCCAGAGACAAAACCTTCCCTGAAGAATTGGTGCCCTTAATGGGGCTCGATTGTAGGCGCCCTTCATTTCATTCAGCCATACAAATTTTAAGTTACTAATTTTCGTGCAATAACCAAAAGGGAACTTCATATTTCAAATCTTGCGCCATAGGAATACCTAAAAGTCACTAATAATCCAATGAAATCCATGAAATCGTGAAAGGGAAGCGGCTCATGATGCCACAAAAAAGTTAAGGTATGAAGGTGTTGGGATTGCCCTGACATACGCTAAACGAGTCAATTGCTCTTATTCACGGTAATTACTTGACTATGTAGAGAAATAAGATTTATGTATGAGGATTATTAGACAATTGCGTGATCTAACAAATAAAATGTAGGTTTTTTCCGAATAACCGCCTGCTCATTCAACAGACTTGCACCAACGATATTCCAAATCAGTAATGCTATTGTTGTGGGTCGATGAATTCAAGTCCTCGAAATAGCTATTTACTGCAGCGTCTATCTCAGAATTAGACAAAAATCCCTCACCGACAAGCCATTTTTTTAGGTTTGGAAACAGATGATAATCTCTGGGAGCCAAATGTGGCCAATAGGGTGAATGAAGCATTAATTCAAATTCCAGTGCATGCATTTTGGCCATTGCAATCGCAGACTTGTGTTTTTTTTATGATTGTGGACTTGAACAGGCTAAACTTGGCCTATCATGCTAAAGCACTCAGGAACACTTAGGAGGATGGATAGAGGGATAATGAATTGCCAATAGATGCCTATGAACAGCTACCTTAAATTTTCTCATATCATAAGTGAGAGGAAAGCAGGAACTAGGGAGATCATTCCAGAGTTTAAAAGCCGTGTAGAAAAATGTGGATCGCAAAGATAGCTCGAGATGGTATCAACGAATATAATTCAGCAGCACAATAGCTGTTGTAATAACGATAATGCAAAGAAAGAACTGAAACCATCCTTCTATGCTCAAAGGACTGTACGTGAGAAGTTAAGGACGGGTCATTTATAAGCCCAATCGCTCTATTTTGAATACGATCAACGATCGTATGTTTTGGTAGCTGACAGAAGATGGTCAACCCATGAGAGATTTGAAGATACAGTCATACCCAACAGAGTAATAGAGTCTGAAAATTTAAGAACTGAGCCGTTCATACTTACAGCAGGAAATGATCGATCTTTTTTGGCGGACACAAGGCAACACTGAGTTTTGTTAGCATTAAATTTAACTAGATTATTTCTTCCCCATTCGAGAATACGTTGAATGTCTTTGTTGATTGAATTTGCTATTTCAGCTTTAATTCCTTGATTTGACATAGAAGGTGGATTATCAATATGAATAGACTGAGATGAACTACAGTGAAGAGTGCTATCGTTAGCAAAGCAATGGATGGGGTTAGTTGTTGAAGAAATAAGGTCATTTATGTACAGCAGAAAAAGTGTAAGCGCTATAACTGATCCCTGTGGTACCCCCGCGTTAATGCTAACTTATTTTGAAAAAAAGCCATCAACTACGACTTTGCGTAAACCCATATTGGTGGTAACTAAGGAGTTTGTTAGTTTCAAGGAACGTGAGGAGTTGCTGATTGATGGCTTTTTCCATGATTTTAGACAAAATGGAAGTGATGGCAATTGGTCGGTAGTTTGAGGGATCGGTCTTATCGCCTTTTTTGGGAATATGTTGAACATTTGCTAACTTCCATGATGAAGGAAATTCTCCAGAAGACAGAGATCGTATAGAGCACAGATAGGACTGGTACTAGTTCGGGGGAACATTTATTTAAGACAATAGCTGGGATACCGTCTGGGCTAGTCGCCTTATTGAGATCAAGCCTACTGATGATCGATTCCAAGAGCTTGTACCGAAAATGAATTGGGTTCATACCGTATGAAGAAGAGTTGACTAGGGGCACACCTTTTCCAGAATCATTGAGACACGAGTTTGATGCAAACAAATCCACAAAAACATTGGCTTTGTTTACAGAATCAGCAACTACCGATCCGTCAATAGATGTCAGGGGGGAAATGAAGATGTTCCAAAGTTTTTACTAATGGCTTTAGCTAAAGACCAAAATTTACGACTGCCTAAAGGAGATGTAGCTAGTTCATTGCATTTTCATTGTTCGAACAACTTTTTAGTTGTAGTGATGACACTTTTGCAGATATTTCTAGCACCAACGTATTCTACATGACTGTCGACCGATTTATTAGATTCCCATTTAATGTAATATTTATTTTTTAAAGATATTGCATCAGCACAAGCCTTATTGAACGAGGGTTGGGAACGTGGATGACCTATACGGTACTGTTTTTTGGGAATGTATAACTCCATTCCCATGAAGATGACTTCAGATACTGAAAGAGCGATGTCCGAAGAAGAGGACGACTTAAAACAGTATTCACGCCATGGAAAGGTTGCAAGGTTTTATCGGTTTTGCGAACAACAGTGGAATTAGGTACAGTAGAAATGATTTCTATTACACAATGGTCGGAAAGACCTAACGGCGAAAGATCGAAAGTTTTATAAACAAGAGGGTTTGATGTAAGAAAGAGAGGTAGAAGATGTGGAGTATGGTTAGCGTAATCAGGGATTCTTGTTGGCTCAAAAATCATTTGTGTGGGATCACATGAAATAGCAAATGTTTCTGCACTATGACCAGCAGGATTTGTAGTAGATTAAAACTGAAGCCAATTAGAGTTATGAACATTGAAATTGCCTACAATTGAGATATCGCAAGATGGAAACTGAGACAGGAGATAGTCAACTTTCATACTAAGGTAGTTGAAGAAGTCTTGAAAGTTACTGTCATTAGGAGACCTATAAATGCAACAGTAGAATTTCACAAAATTAGGACCAGAATGTTTAAACCAAATCACGTCAAAATTTTTATTTTCTAAGGAAGAAACCCTCTTGCAAGCAGTTCTGTCCTTGATGTAGGCACATACGCCTCCTTTATATCGAAAGTTAGAGTGAAGGTGGTATTGAGGAAATTGCAAGTCGGGTGACTCGGAGCTTTCAGAGGAGACTTGTGTTTCAGATAGAAACAAAATATCAGGTTGTAATTGTTCATGATGTTGGTGAATAGCATTAAGATTAGACCTGATACCGCGGATGTTGCAGTAATGAATCAGAAAGTTGATACTTTCGATGACTGTGGTCGCTTGGGCCCTGCCATCCTGACATCCGAATGGGGCAGGATTTTACGTCCGAAATTTATTACCCTAGAAACTACAGCCATCTTATTTTTTAATTTGGGACTTTTAATCCGATAGGAAGACAGTGAGGGCGAGAATGAAGAATAAGGGTAAGAATAGATTAAGGATGAAGGAAAAGGTAACCGACAGCCCTTACCGAGCTCAGAAAATCGGAGACCCAATATTAAGGAGCCCATGGTAAGGGTGGTGGTACCTCCCCGGCTGGCATGGAGTATACATGCCTACCACCTTACATTGTATACCAAATGAAGCCGCTTCTATTTGATTTTCTGGCTAAATTGTTGCAATAAATTGGCATAATACTCACCATTTATTGTTTTACACTTTTCTAAGTAGTAGACCAAATTAACTGCATGAAAATCTAAAAAGAAAACAGCCACCATAGCCTTGCCCGCTGGAAATATCGTTTTTGCCTCCTTTGGTGGCAGAAAACAATTATGTGCTCATTGTTTGGACTGTTCTTTGGTTCTGGAAGTATAATGGTGGAGTCGGATATAATCGATTGTTATGAAACCGCGCAAAAAGTCCTTCGGATTGTAGCAGAAATGATTCAGTCTTCGCATCGGCATGAGCAAGCGCGGCACCCAAGGTGACAATTTTAAATATCTCAATTTAGACATTTATTCCTACTAAAGAGCGTTGTACTATATTTGGTAAACGAAAAGAGTAGTAAGATTTACCGTCACCACCTTGAAATTTATCTAAGCTAAACTGTGGACTAACAATCTAATAGATGGTAGGTATACGGTGGAATATAAACACTCTGACTTGTGCATGATGCCTATTAATTATACATATTGTGGAACCTCGCTACTCGCGCATCACGCCACTAGAAGTGGGTTCTCGAACTACAACTCCACTCACCTTTTCGCTAACTCTCCTAATATTAATCTAAGTACCTTTTAGCATCTCACTGCAAAATACATAGAAGGCTGATTTTACAAAACCATATTTCTAATTTTCCAAAGATGGTAACTTCAATAACAACTTTCGACACCGCGAACAAATGTTGTCTTATACAGGGTGTTTATTAAACGTACGGCAAAAATTCAAGGGGCGATTCCCTGGAATATTCTAAGGATATCTTGTCCTTCTGGGTGATTTTTGAAAAGGCGCTTTGTTAAGAAGATACAGGGTGAAACAATGCTTGGACAAATTCAATTTTGGCATTTTTCAAAGCATGAATAAAGCCGAAAATTAAAGTATGGCGTATTGCACTGGGCTTACCAAGTAATAACAAATTTAGAAAAAAAAAAATAATAATAATAATAAGCTACTAACACTGATTCCTTATATCGATGAAGCCAGTTTCTCAAGAAGTGCAATAAGGAACTTCCACGATAAACGTGTGTGGGACGAAGAAAATCCACATGAGGTACTTGAAGATTGTTGATTCGTTGATTGGACCTGCGAGGAAAACTCGCTACCTTAGCTTCTGGTACCACTGGCTACAAAAAATGCAATGTGGTTTATAAACGATGGTGCACCAGCGTAATTTAGTGTAGTTGTTCGAGAGTTTTTAAGAGTAATATACGGAGATCGCTGGATTGGTCGAGATAGACCTCACCTATGGGCCGCTCGATCCCTGACTTAAACCCTTTGCATTATTTCCTATGGGGCCATTTAAAGTCGTTAGTTTACACCACTCTACTGGAAGATGTGGAAGATTTAACAAATCCGATAATTGCTCTATAAGAAAGGATACTGGTGTTTTTGAACGGGTTCGGGAGTCAATGAGGAGAAGATTGGATTCTTGCATTAAAGCTGGAGGTACTCATTTTGAACAGTTCTTGTAGATTAAGTAACGTTACATGTAATTTTGGTAATAAATTGTTTTTATTGTCGAAAATCTGTTTCGCCCTGCACCTTCGAAACAATGCGCCTTTTCAAAAATCATCAAAAGGCAAAATATCCTTAAAATAGTCCAGGGAATGTCCCCTTGAATTTATGCCGTATGTTTAATAAACAACCTGTATATTGTAGATAATCGAAAACGCCATTTTAAATTTCGCACCATACAGTTATAAAAATTTTAAAAGGCGTTTAGTGAAGTGGCCCGCTTGAAAGATAAAACCTCTTGTAAAATCCAGAGATCTGCACAAAAATCCGCTAATTAATTATTTTATTTTATCCGTTTATGCTACAGAAAAATGCTCCGATATAGTTTAATAATTAATGTTTACCCTTCTTCCGTAATTCAGAAACCGTTTTAAATTTCGACGCAAGACCCCCTCCCCCCCAAAACATCACTTCATTTTTTGTCCAATCCCGTCAGACCGCCAATTCCGTCCTTATTTTATTTAGTCCAATCACGTTAGAGCGCGGACTATATAAACGGAACCGCGACGCGAGATTGTCTTGCTGACGTCTGCTCTGAGGTCTTCACCTATCTTGTTGCTACCTCAGGGCTTCCTCGACCTGCTTAGCTGCCGAAATTATTTTATTCCACCTGCCGATCCACTCTTGTGGTAAGTCATAAATTCCTCTATCACACCTAGCTGACCACTTTCCAGTGATATAGGTCTGTTTTCTACCTTTGGTAGATTATAAATCGATACTGTCTGTAAAACACCGAAATACCTGATACACTGACACTTACCTGAAGCCTAAGTCTGCGGGAAACGTAAATCCTTACACAAAATCCTCATCTTTGCTTTTAGGAGTATTCCTGAAAAGTACTGAGGTCTCCTAAGGGAATTATCCCCTTTGCTTGTCCGAAAGGCGTAGGTCTGTTTGATCTAGCATCCTTCTACTTAACCAACGGAGCGTAAGCCCGTTTGGCTAAGTAATCTTTTTCCTAAATACAGATACCGATCATAAACACGACCGAACTAGGGATCTGGTATATAATTACAGACAAAAAATCGTACAATAATCTCGAGAAATTATCCTGTTTAAAAGCGTTACAATCCTATCATTAAAAACCTGAGAAATCCTGCATCTTTTATCCAGAATACTTGTTCCTGAAAAATAATTCTAATAAGTCTAAGTTCTGAAAACTTAGACTAAATTTCTATTCCGTTTTCCGAGTTCCGTTCCTGTATATTTTCTGAGAAGTGATAATCAAGGAATCCCTTAAAGAATCTTAAAAATAACACTTTCTGAAGGAAAAATTATATCCCCTTAAATCTCTACGTACTATTATAACAAATTAAAATTTGCAAAAGAGAATCCCGTGTGTAAATATTTCCATTAATCGAGAAATCTAATACAAAACTATCACACTTCGTAAAAACCTAGAAGAAAGCCCTAATGATAACATCTTCAAATGTACGATCCGTGTCAGGTTTTCAATTTCTTTGCATTAAATAAAAAAGAAAACATTATTGCAAAACCAGTTTATTCAACAGGAAAAATATTAATTTCAAAGTCGATGTCCTAAAACATTTGACCTAGAGACCGATATTTATAGAAAGCAATTGCACTCATAAAAGTGTTATCGCCCCTTTTGTTAAATTCCCAAAATAGTGTTATAGAAATATTACACATGAACGTTCGAATAGTTCTAAAATGGCAGTTCGTAGAATTTAAAATGAACAAACAGTATTGATTTTTCATTTAACTATGAAAATAAAAGGGTGTTAATTTTTGTGAGTAAACTTTTTTTACTTTAAACTAGCTTTTCTCCCGCAAAATTTTTCGGTTAAAATTAAATTTACAACATTGTAGAAACAGAAACAATAATCTATGTCAAAATGACGTTTAAAACTTCATGTCAGATGGAGATTCATAGACATAAATACATGTTAACGTAAAACAACATTCCAAAGCTACCCGCTTCTATAAAAATACCGATAATACAGTTTACGCATTTTCAATCATGTTTATTTAATTTTTACATTTATTTAAAATTCTGGCTCCGCATCGCAATCTCGCAATCTGCGTGAACTACATCACCCGATTATTTTGATATATAAAATTATTAATTGGCATGTCACTAAAACTAGTTGAGGGTTTGAATAATTACATAAAGTCAACTAAGGGGAATTACTACAGTAAAGCCCGTTCCATAAATGAACGATTTAATCCACAGACCAGCTCGACGCCACCGACCCCTTTTTGACTCCGTGAAGCACCTGGCGGTCTTCGACTATTAGTACCCAAAAATAGCAACATATATATATATATATATATATATATATATATATATATATATATACATATGTTGCTATTTTTGGTATAATAGTCAGATCTAACAATAATTCCACTTTCTTTGGCATATATTTCGACTTCGGATGAGATCTTCTTCCGTACCTTTTTTTATTAAATACAAATTGAAAAAATTGACAATGAACTAAAATGACATTATATAGATACCTACTACATTAAATTTTGCAAAATTTGATTATAATGTAATGGTAAATGTTCCAAATCCTTTTTACTATTACAAACATTATTACTGTTAATTTTGATGGGCATCACTTTTAAAAGTGAACGTTTATCAAAATTTTTGCAATATCTAAAATTTGTGTTTTATTATAATCAAATAAATGTTTATTTTCAATCGAATGTTTTGCTAAAGCAAATATATGCCAAAGAAAGTATAATTATTGTTACATCGTTAAAAAATAGCAACATTTATATATATATATATATATATATATATATATATATATATATATAACACGGAGTGACACGTCGGGATAGGGAAATGGTCTAGACGGACAAGAAAAGTTAATGAGCGAATCCGTGGGGATTTTACAGACAATTTAAAGGAGTTAATTACTGTTATTGATGGAAATTATTTGGCGATATAGATAAAATATGTGTAATTTATTAAAATGTTTCTTGTGAAACCAAGTTATTGTTTAATATGTTAGTTTTCTATACTCCTATCTTAATTTATTACTACTTAAAAGCGATGTGCTATATTCGGTTTACAAATTTGGCGCCACCTGTTTGAAATTCATCTAAGCCAGGCCATGTCCAATAAATCTAGTGGATGGTATGTATAACGAACAAACACGTTGGCTTGTATAAGCTGTCTATTGATTCCTCTTAGTGTGGATCCTCGTTACTCACACATCACCCTACTAGCAGTGGATTCTCTAACTGCAATCACCATTGCGTTAACTTTCTGAATATTTACCTAATCTAAATTCAATGTAATTCACAAAATCAATCCTTAATTTTAGATCAACTTTACTACTTCGGATAAGCGAATTGATAACGCCCAGTACTGTTACCACTTACATTTTATTTAGCTACTCGATTGCTGTACGAAAACTAAATGTGGACTCTTATTTCTCATCAAATTTAGCCGTTATACATAAGCATATATAGGATGGCGCATTAGTGTGAGAAAAAAATATTTTTAATTATACAGGGTAGATCATAAAAACCTAGAAGTAATTTTAAAATTTTTTTAAATAGAAAATCCTATATATTATTACATATTTAGATTCTACATACAATTTTAGACACATTTTATGTATAATGTCCTATACCTAAGTCTAACCGTTTTTGACAAATTTCAATTTCTTTGTCAAAAACGACGTTTGCAGGCCAAAACATAGGTGGAGATATTTTCTAAACGAAGCCTTTATCAATTAATTATGGTTGGTTTCCTTGGAAATGGGGACCTACTCTAATGGGCTGTATTGATATTTTTGTAACACATTCATACAGGGTGATGAAAAATGGACAATAAAAAGTAGATTCAAGAAAACCTATGAAGTCATTTTTTTTTAATGGAAACCCTCTATTTTTTTAATTTTATCTTATTTAGCATTAAACATAAGGGTGACTTTGTATAAGAGTGTATATTCCAAAAAATTATAGTTTTTGAAATAATGACAATTTAACATTTTTTTATTGTAAAAAGGCTATACGGCTTTCAAGTTTTGTTGTTAGTTGGCCCTGACGACGTGGCGTGGCATATAAAAATAATAGAGATCATCAGAAACGTCATTATTTATTGTCAGTTGATAATTTGTGTGATGCATTAGTGTATTTTATAGCAAATTGATTTAAAACGTGAATTAAAATTGTAAATAATCAATTTTTCGCAATACGAGATGGTTGATATGATTTTTGTTTTTGGAGCTAGTGATAATAATACGCTCTTAAGAAGACTGTATCAACAACGGTTTCCAGAGAGACGGCAACCTGAAAGAAGGGCATTTGAAAAGCTTCTGGAGCGTTTTGAAAGAACTGGAAAGGTGTTATATGAAAAAAATACTAGAGAAAAACGCGCACAGACTGAGGAAAATCAATTAAATGTACTATTAACAGTTACCGAAAATCCATATATTGGACAACGACCCATTTCTCAGCAGGTTCGTGTTGAACGACGTACGGTACAGCGGATATTGAAGTCTCAAAAAATGCACCCCTATCACATACAACTACTTCAAGAGTTGGTTCTTGAAGATTGTCAAAGACGACTGGAATTTTGTCAATGGGCTCAAAACAAAATAAACCAGTAAAGAAATTTTGTTCATTTGATTTTATTTACATATGAGGCCACATTTCACAGAAACGGAAGTGTAAAGAGACACAATTCTCATTACTATTCTACCGAAAATCCACATTTTGTAAGATATACTTCTCAAACTAGATGGTCTTTAAATGTTTGGGGAGGCGTTGTCGGTAATCATGTAATTGGACCATATTTTTTTGATCAACTTTGAGTAACAGGGGAAGTATACTTAGACTTTCTGCAAAACCATCTACCTAATTTGTTGTGTCAAGTTCCACAGGACACGCAACAAGAAATGTGGCTTCTTCATGATGGGGCCCCAGTACATCATACAGGTCCGATAATAACTTTTTTAAATGCTAGATATCCGGAATGTTGGATTGGGAGGGGAGGGTCTGTTGCTTGGCCTGCTAGATCCCCAGATCTTACTAAAATGGACTTTAGCATATGGGGGTACGTCAAAGAGCAAGTTTATAAAATACCGCCTACAACAAAGGAAGACATGAAGATTAGGATTAGAAACTGTTTTCAAAACATTAGTATTGGAATGTGTAGAAATTTAAGAAGCGAATTTGAGAGACGTATTGCATTGTGTATTCAAGAAAGAGGCGGACATTTCGAACAACTTATTAGGTAGTACGTATTTGACGTGTTTCTAGTACTTTTATCTGTATAATTAGTTACAGGTTTAGTTACATTAGAGGTGTTAAGTTTATGATTAGGATTAGGACATAATTTGTTGAATCAAAAAAATATTGTCTTTACTTTAAGTTCGTTTAATAAAATAATTATTTATATGGGGTTCAATAAATTGTAATATTTCGATCTGAAGTGCTCGATTTTTTTTGTTTCGCCGCGCCCCGCCATCACGGCCAACTAACAACAAAACTTGAAAGCCGTATAACCTTTTTACAATAAAAAAATGTTAAATTGTCATTATTTCAAAAACTACAATTTTTTGGAATATACACTCTTATACAAAGTCACCCTTATTTTTAATGCTAAATAAGATAGAATTAAAAAAATAGGGGGTTTCCATTAAAAAAAATGACTTTGTAGGTTTTTCTTTAATCTACTTTTTATTGTCCATTTTTGGTCACCCTGTATGAATGTATTACAAAAATATTAATACAGCCCATTAGAGTAGGTTCCCATTAGAGTAGGTTCCCATTTCCAAGGAAACCAACCATAACTAATTGATAAAGGCTTCGTTTAGAAAAGATTTCCATCTATGTTTTGGCCTGCAAACGTCATTTTTGATAAGAAATTTGAAATTTGTCAAAAACGGTTAGACTTAGGTATAGGACATTATACATAAAATGTGTCTAAAATTGTATGTAGAATCTAAATATGTAATAATATATAGGATTTTCTATTTAAAAAATTTTTTTAAATTACTTCTAAGCTTTTATGATCTACCCTGTATAATTAAAAATATATTTGGAATATGCACCAAAACATATCTCACAACTTTTGTATTTAATTTTTTTTTTGTATTTCTTTAAATAAAGGAGGTATGGGACTTTGTCACACTAATGCGCCACCCTGTACTTTAATTTATTATAAGTTTTGTTATGAACGAATAAGATCAACAGTAAATACATAATTAAAAATTATTATTCATTTTATTAAATGTATAAATAAAAAGTTTGCCTCGAGTAGGATTTGAACCTACGATCTGTACTTTGCTATATTACCGCGCTAACCAACTGTGCTACCAAGATTCAAGCCCCATCGATGTAAGTTTTTAATTAAACACATATTTTATCAAAATTTTCTAAATTTATCTCTCAGTTAATAAGTAATAAGATTTGAAGTTTATTTTGTCATAAAATAACGGAAAATTATTTTTATATCCACAGAGATTCGTTCCCAATAAACAAATATAAAATAATTAAGTGATAAAATTACTTTTCAGATTGAGAAACTTCTGTTATAAAGATCAACAAAATGAGTTATATAATTTGTTTTTCTTACATTCAACTTTCGCCGAACGATACGGGTGATTCCTTTAAATAATAAGGAACAAATTTATTTACCTGTCATTTCTCGACTTCCGTTATACCATTTCACTTGCGGCTTAGGTTTTCCTTCAGTCGCTTGACAAACCAACTCAATCTCTGTCCCTTCCTCATTTGGTCCAAATGTTGTATTCGCAATGTTTCCCTGATGCGGTGGAGACCCTAACATTGATAATATTCGAGGGGGATCCGGTTGAACTGAAAAAGAAAACTAAATAAATAAAAGTAAATTACTCATAACCCTAAACAAAATTTTTCCAATGAAAAAGGGACGTCGAATAACTTTTATAAAAGACATAAAATTTATCGATTTGTATTACGTTTTGGCTTGTATGTCACGTTTTATAATTCATATATGAAAAGTAGTTGTAACTTTCCCGGCTCTGATTCTTTACAAGTGCACTCTAGTAACGGCTCCAGATTCCAAGACGGCAAGTGCAAATAATATAGAACACTAGCAACTACACTTGAGGTTTAAGTAAAATTTTTATAAAATTTGTAATTACATAATCGCATATTTACGCCTTACTGTTGAAATACTACAAGATTAGTAGATCTGCTGGAAAGGGTTCTTATTATTTACGATGTAAAATACCAAATTACGACCGTAAAGAAATCGGCAAGTGAATTTATTCCCAAAATGATGTTACGACCTTCTAACCCTTATTTTTATGAAAGCGTATAAATCCGCTTATGTGGCTGCTAAGGTGACAGAAATTTATGCAAAAAATAGAAGGAGACCTTTCAGCGAAAGCACAAATTCATAAATTACAAACCGTTTGGAAGAATAATGAAAAGAGAAGTTGGGAAAAAAAGAATAAGTTGACGATGTAAAAGGTTTGACCTTAACGTCATTGAAATACACTTAGAATGTAAAAAATAAATTTCATTTACTTTCATAACCTAACATAAATGCAGTTTATCAGAGTTCTAAAATAATGGCAATGTTAAGATAACGTCAAAAGAAAAAAAAAAGATAATTCAAGATTTTCAAAGCAACCGTTTCATAATTTCAAGATACTCATTAGTTGACGTGGGATTTAATTAAATTTTTTCTTTTACAGGTGCACAACCTTAGAAATGCTTATCTATCCGATTTATCCACGACAAAATGTGTATTTTTATGAAGCAGTAAAAAGACTTGGATGGCACGGAAGCACTACGTGCACAGATAATGTTATATTTTATTGTGATTTTTGCCCGATACGCAAGTTTTGCGCTCCGAGGATTTGCTACCCGATAATTTTTATTTCTTTTGTACATTACTAGTCCGTCAGAATAGTTTTTGTGTATTACTGTCTTAATTTAATAGCGTACTTAACCTAAAAATTACTAGACCGATGCTTTGTAAACGGTTCTTTAAAGAGTGATATACAGAAGTGGCTTGCAGAATTGATTTCTTAATTCTTTAACACTAGAAGTATGGATGCGGCCGAAATGACCGATCTCTATTTTAATTCGCTTCCAATTTTTTTTCTATCGTTCCAGTTTTAACAAAATTTTATTGACTAATGATATAATTTCTTAGGAATTTTTGTTTGCATTGTGCATATAACTGCTTTGTTTATCATAATTACATTTATGTACGGTTGCGGTCATTATGACCTTACAATTATTTCCTAATCTGGATACTTTAGACAAATTTCTAAACATTCATATTAACCGCTAATTAACATTCCAAGAAGTGAAATAGTTTCCAATAATGATATATTCAATGATTACCCACTTCCTAGAGTTTTGAAACATTAGTCAATATAAATGCTCGTACACATTAAATCAACAACTTTACTTTGGTACTTTACGTTCAAGACGTACAAATATCTTATCGAAGCCGAACCGCAATATGAAACTGATAGTTTAAATTTGTACGTGATGATAGTAGTGATAATAGTGTAGTGTCGTCAGAGGAGGGTACATCCTACGTTTTGGAAGGTGCATTTTCGAGGACCAGTACTGACGAAGATGAGCATTTATCCAGTTTTCCAGGAACATCAAACATTAGTACAGAATATGATGCAGCTGACGGTACTAAATGGAGAATTCTGAGTGGTTAGAATAACGGTTGTGGACGTATATCTCGTCATACCATACTTAGAGAAGAATCAGGGCCAACCGGATATGCTAAACGAAACGTTGACGATACTTGTGTAAGTTCTTGGAGGCTTTTTATTGACAATTCCATGATGCGTGGTATTAGGAATTGTACTGAAGGTGAAGTAAGTAGACAATTGGGTGGCAGTCCATGGACAACTTCTTTGGAAGAATTAGACGCGTTTATATCTTGTTTGTGCGCTCGTTGGATTTATGGTGCTAAAAACTTTCCGATAGATCAATTGTGGAACAAAACATGGGTCCTAATTTCTTTTGTGATACAATGTCCAGAGATAAGTTCAAGCAAATAAAGCGATTTATGGGATTCGACTTAAAATCAACTCGTCGAGATCGTCAAAACTCTGATAAGTTTGCTGCAGTATCTGAAGTATGGAATAAATTTGTGAGTAGGTAACTGTATTATGTGCTATAAGCCAGGAGCAAACATTACAATTAATGAACAACTATTTCCTACAAAAGCCAGATGTCCATTCACCCAATATATGAGTAATAAACCCGATAAGTTTGTTATAAAGTTTTGGATTGTAGCTGACGTTGAAACAAAATATATGTTGAATGGATTTCCTTACTTCGGCATGGACGATTTAAGATTAACTAATATGTTCTTAGTTATTACCTCTCAATTTGGCCAAAAGTTTGAAAAAGGAGTCGACGTCACTAGTTGGAACTGGGAACCGAAGTAGAAGATCGAAAAATTTGTGCATTCTCAGTAGTATCCATAAATTTCCAAAGATTGATGAGGGACAGAGGAAACTTCCAGAAACCGTAAACTTCTACAACAATACTAACTATGGGGTAGATGTTTTGGACCAAATGGAAAGGAATTATCCAACCAAATCGTCTTCCAGGAGGTGGCCTCTATAAGTATTTTTCAACACACTTGATTAACAGCAGTAAATTCATGGATAATTTACAATTTATATACCAACGAAGACATAAGTCATAGAAAATATATTTTGAAACTACCCGAGCAACTCAGGAGTGAGTACGTACGTACCACATACCAAGAAGATGGGTCGCAATCAGCAAACAAGCAAAGGCAATGTCAAACTAATAAATGTGCCAATAAATCAAAAGACAATTGTAAAATCTGTAAAAAAGTAGTGTGTGGAAAATGCGTTGGCAAGTAAAAGCTTTGCGATGACATATGGCTTGGTCAACAAGGAGCGACTCTTTCGAAGAATGCATATTTAATTGTCAAAATTATTACCAAAAAGGAAAACAAACGTGTTGGTAAAACTGCAAAAAGATGTCGTATTCATTTCAAAAGATGTATGGCACTATCTGGTAAAATTATTGAGAATTTTGTTAAAGATTTTCAATGTTTGGGCAAGTAAAAACTAACAGACGACATGTTTATAATCGTATTAATCGATCAGAAGTAAACATTGCTGCCGTGCTTCGTAAATGTTCACAGAAAATGTATTATTAAATAATCGAGTTTGTATAACATTTTTAAGAAAGAGCTCCATTTAAAAGCTTACGAGATATCGCTGACTCAATAATTACAGCGAGATAAATACTTTAGGTTGAAAGTTTGTTAATTTAACCTTACAAAATTACGGATTTATCAAAAAATAATCCTTTCCAACGAAGTTCAATTAGGAAATTTGCGAATATGCCAACAAGCAGATTTGTAGTAGTATATGGAGAGAAATAAAAAAAAAACGATTGTTTCCAATAAATGCAACTGTTTGATTTTCTTTTTGGGCGGAGTCGTGATTGGTCTATGGTTATTCCAGAATAAATCTGGCAATGCGGTTACTGCGAATAAAGATCGATACAGTAAGAAACATGTAATTCCAGCAAAACGGTGCCAATTGCCATACAGTAGATGAAACACTGAGTCTTTAAAATGAATAATTTGCCGATCGTATAACTTCACGATTAGCTGACGTTAATGGGTCGCTGAGCAGTGAGAGCTAACATTACTCAATGGAAGAAATTGGACAGACTGTCTGCGAAATTGTCATTGAAAATTTTGGAAAAAGATTATTAGCTTGCCAAGAAAACATAAAGTGTCACTTGCCAGGTTATTATTATTATTATTAACCTCAATATTTGTACTTCAAAGTAAACTTTGTTTTTAGAGGATTACCTTTGGCATTAAATAATTTGAGTCAATTCATTACGAACTTCATGAAATAGACTATTTTAGCACGGACAACAGAAGACTTTTACATACAGCTTACTTGTAGTACAAAATTATTGCTGGCAGAACCCCTCGTATCTGCACAACTCAAATTTTTATAAGAAGTTCCTAAAAAATCTATTCTTCTTCTTATACCTAAGAACGCTCAAAAGACCTTTTCCAGCAACGTAGCAGTGACATAACTTTCTACGTAAATCAATAAATTCATTACAGCCTAATAAAATTAAAATTCGTCCCCGCTAACTCCTAATGAGCAGACAGTTATTAGGTTTAAATGGCAGAACAGTCGCCAAATAGCTTCACATTTGGAAAACTGAACTTCAAGCTTTTGCGTAGTATTTCAAATATTATTTTTTTCTCTGTAAATAAATAAGTAACCTCTAGAGAGTGTTCTGATTTGTCATCAAGGCAATATAATATTTATTTAGAATCTAGTTACTCCTTACTAAAATTAGATTCCATAGTTGGGTTTATAGGTTTATGAGATCGTTATATTAATAGCAGCGTGTGTTTGCGTTTTCACCTTTCTTTATTTCAAAAATTTGTTCTAAAATCTCAAAATACTTTCACAGATAGTACCAACTACTGAAGACGATAACTGTAATTAAAAATAGCTTTTTTATTATGAATCTAATTACTATTAATTTAATTAAACACATGCTGTGTTAGAAGTTATTGAAAATTTTAACTGTTATCGAATCACCGGTTACTTGAGCTCCGCCTAGTCATTTAAATAAAAACAGGTTTAATGGGTTAGAAGAATCCACATTCTCGCTGCTTGGGGACTCGAACAATATAATCCCGTGCTGTTTGATCTGCTGAGGAGTCCACCAAGCAGCCAAGCACCAGCCGTCTGCGATAGAATGACCTCAATCCAGGACCGGGGCTGGTCAGGTATAACTATGGGCATGATACACCGTATCCCATCGGACACTTAGGGCAACATCAATATTCACATGCACCTACACCACCATATAACACGAGACTTTCATAACCTATTAAATAACAGCATTCATTATAAACACATATGGTATTCCATCAACAATACCAACCAAAATTCTTAACATCCATCGCAAAAAAGTAGCAAAGTATTGGTATTTTATACCATACTGTACATACAGAGTGCCTATTTAAACAAAATCTTTTAATAGACGGTATTTTTATTAATAGAAGAGGATCGTTAAGTGTCCAAAACCATCTTAGTAGTTTGGAAGGGAAAGAAAATCGATCCTACAAATATGGCATCACCATCTACTCCTCAGCCATGGCCACTTTAGAACTCTTAGTAGCTATTCCACATGAGATATGTCGTCGACAAGTTCTCAAAAATGGCCCTTCACTGGTATCAACCAAACATGTATCTAGTTAAGTGATCGGTAGTTTTATTGTTTACATGTTTTGCATGTTTGCAGGTTTACGTGTTGCTTGTTTGCATATGTGGTTGATGGATACTAGCTTTACATGTTTTACTTTTCTTTTGGTGTATTTCTTACTTGTTTGTGTTGTGTTGGTTGTCTAGTTACTTTGTTTTGAGGGTTTTGCGTTTACACGATTACTTGTAAGTGTATTTTTATGTTAAAGTTTTACATGTTTGTGAGTTTGCGTACCTTCTTGTATGTTAACCAGCTTGTTTGGATCGCCTCTTATTGCACAGCTTTTTTGGTATATTTTTTTGATCGCTTTGTGCGTATGGGTTCGTGGGCCAGTTTCCTTGATTTGGGAGTTAAAATTTGGCATGTTGTCATGTATCCATAGTTTTATCAAGATTTGCCGACAATTTTCGAATTATAAATTGTTTGTTAGTACCAAACATCTTAAATGTGGTATAGATTCTCGTAATTGGAAGTAATAATGTATCAATGTTTGGAGAAGCTTTTTTATTGTAACGTTTTCTCTTGTCGTTTACGTATTTAAAGGGTTTATGATTTTTGGGTCTTTTCTAAAACAGAAAGGAAGCTTTTATTGTTAATCGAACTAAAATGAAAGTTTAAGAGGAAAATGTGATTTACATTGTGGTATTGATATTTAGGAAAACCACTTTACTAGAGTGAAAGGAAACATTCATTAGTGTCTTTGTAAATAGGGATAGTTTTGTATAAATAAATGTTTTCGTATTTTAAATTGGAGAAATTTAATTTAAATTACGTTGAGATTGCACCATATAAAATTAAGTTAACGAACGTATTCAAATGATTACATTGTAACGTGCATCTTTTGCAAAAGGTTAAGTTAGCCGCCAGTTCGGCACCGTTCCTGTTGATAAAAATTTGTTTTTTAAACAAAGAAGTTAACTTTAAATACATGGCATTAAAGGCTAGTTTGCTTGAAAATTTCAAGTAACCACACATCAAATTACTTAGATAAGGTTTCGAGTAGAAGTATGCTCTGCTGACCGTACAACAGTGGTTGTATGGGCGTAGAAGCGTGCAGTTTACCGTCACGGTGGCGTAGTTTAGCGCGAAACGACGTTGAGTCAGGCCCGTGTGGAAGGAACTATCGTTGTAGGGTGTTCATTCCCTAGCAAGCCATAAGCGATCATATAATTATTCAACCCTCACGAGACCAGTTTATCGTTGCGTGTAGTGGTCCTTAGGGATATATCGAGATCCACAACGGCGTGGAGTGTTTAAAGTACCAAGTGTTCTCGTCATTCTCTGGAGAAGGTTTTGCTTTTATTTTTCGGAAAAATACAACGCTTGTTTCAAGGTTTCAAACATTAAGTTCACATTTCGCCGAAAATCAAATAGCGTGCCATAAATAAATAAAGCTTTTCGTAATTTAAAAATATTAGGAATTAGTCTTTGTACATTATTAATGTACGGATAATAAGTAACGCGCTGTAAATAATCCAGATTGTAATGTATAGGTACCGAGAATAAAATTAAGTGAAAGAATTTCAGGTTAATGTAAACATTAGCGTGTACACGATCAATTGAGATTCGAACCAAACCACAAGCTGTAAAAGAAAGAAGTCACCAGCTGTATGATACTGGAAATTGTAAGCGTCACCCCAGCATCAACCCTATCGTCGAGGTTACCCCCTGTATAACAAAAGGGCCTCTTCAATTAAGGTAACATTTTTGTGTTTTCATTGTGGTGCTTAACAAAGTTAAATAAATTCTTGTGTGTATTCCATTAGTATGTTCTTTATGTGTAAAACGAATGTATGAACGCACTGTTTGTTTTAGAGATCCACTTTTGATTACTTTATCGTTTACATTTTAAGACCAGTGCATTCATTCAGAGAATTATCTAAAGTTATTGGAGTGTTCCGTATTTGTTATTTTGGTACATCGAAATTATAGTAAGTTTAGTAGAAGGCCGTAATGAAACTCTAGCTAAGGTCACAGCCAATTTCTATAAGCTGATTGATACAACTCGCGTAGTAAATAATATTGTATCTAATTTTTCTTGTCTTATTATTTATTTTATTTACATTATACTTATTTAGGTTATTGGACTTGTATTTTTTTTAATGTGAACCTATGAATTACACAACATCTGATGTCACGCAAATTTCGTGTTTATTGTCTAATTTGCTCATTGAATTAACGTCAGTATATGGAGTTTAATTTAACTGAAACAATTACGGCCTAAAGGTTTTCAAGTGATTATTTAACTGTAACGTACATTTATATACCGATGAATTATTGCATTTTTTTTTGTCTTTATGATTTGAGCATAATTAAACGCGATTTGAGAAATTCAAATTTCAAATGATTGTGAACTGAATTTAAAGCGTTGATTTTTCTTTGTTTGTTGAAGTGAAATTATTTTACATATTGAGTTTTTTTTTAATTAACGCAACGTAACTAGAGATTAGTGTTTGATTAAGTTGAGTTGAGTTAAGCGTGCAAATATTTGTTTTGAAGCTTTTCAGGTTGGCGAAAGATCTGCTGGTCCAAGAGCCGCTTCCGGAGATTACGTATAGGTAAGCAAGTTACTTGGTTATTTTGAACAAGCTGTGAACTATCGTAACTAGGCATTTCATACCCTATCGTGACATTTCAAATACTCTGCTTGGTACGGTAAACTATCCTATTGTGTGCGAAATTTGGGTGTCGATGAGACTTGTGCAAAAACCCACAAAGTGAAAATTGTTAACAGGACGAGTCATGTGAAAACATACTATTGATAGCATGAGTCATGGGGAAAATACTCGGACAGTGAAAGCTATTTTTAATTATGCCACATGTCAGTGCAACCCAAAAGAGATGTAAGACCTAACAGAGGAAAGGAATCTGCAAAAGAACCAACTCAGAGTCACTACAAATGACCCAATTAGTTAGGAATACTGTGTGCGTGTGTGTATACGTGTGTGAGTGTGTGTGTGTGGGGGTGAGTACGTGCGTGCGTGCGAGCGCACTTGAGTGCGTCCGTGTATATGTGTGTACATCATTCTGCGTGAATTTACGTAAAAAATAAGGTGCCGAGTCTGAGAATCCAAACCCGTTAAGACGCCTACAAAAATCCGCGTTACAGACAATTTGTATTTAGCAAATTACTGGTTACAAAAAGAAATGAGATCTATAATGTGGACTTAAATTGTAAAAGTGGAATTAAGCTAGATATTTTAAGAACCGTTCCATACAACAATAAAGAAAGGATTATATTTTGTGGACAATAAATGACTATCATGCAATACCTATTATCCAAATGGGGTACGGTTTTTCTGGCTCTTGCTTACAAGAACCATAAAAAGTAATAGAAAGTTGAAAGCTCCGCACCTTCTTCTTACCTATGCAGAATGCACGAGCTTGGTATTACGTAATTTCTAAAAGTGATTTACCATATAATAGTATAATTTTAAATCCTTGTAAAAGTGCTAAAAATCTGGCTGCAGGGATGGATGTCCGGTGAATATCTGATATAAAAAGAAGGGCAGAAAAGAGGTGCTAAAATGTGGGCCGACCTTGTAATGTCAATCAAAAACGATAGCCGCACGAAAATCAAAAGTATGCCCAGATACATCTGCTGGTAAGTCCTTCTCGGCTAAATGTAGAAAAGCACACTTACATGCTAGTCAATTTAGTAATAAAAAGGGCAGTTCGCCGAAATTTTAGGTACAGTCCTAATCACATTTATTCATTATGTTTTTTGGGTCGCTGAAAACGAATCTTAGATTTGCTGGCAGATATTATGCCCGGAACATTGTTTTTTTTTGAGAAAAACTTTTTCTTAGGTTTTTGGGCTAAATCTCGGTAATTATGCGTTTTTTCGAAAAGACCATGCTTTGCAAAATAAAAGTAGACAAAATGTACTGCAAGTTGCATATATAATAATTTTCTATGACCAACCGTTACGCAGCTAGAGCGCACTAAAAAATGGCCAGCATTCCCAAAAATTAAAAAAAACGCTAAATACAGCCGTGTTACATCAGGTTTCAGTGGAAACGAACCATGTTACGATAATTTTGACTATTTATGATAATAACCTTAATAAAACGCACATAAAAATAAACAAGCTAGTGTGCCCGCTGACCACACGCCTCACCTGAAAGAAATATCTGTCTAAAATCAAATCGGAAAGAAATTGGAGACAAAAAGGGTCAAAAAACGTAGAATTACTTATAGGTATATTTAAATTAAAATTACTTGATACATACAGAAACAGTATAATGAAATTAAAAATTATTATTAATTTTATTAAATACATAAATAAAAAGTTTACCTCGAGTAGCATTTGAACCTACGACCTGTACTTTGCTAGAGTACCGCGCTAACCAACTGCGCCATCCAAGTTCAAGCCCCAATCGATATAAATTTTGTCTTTATGTATGTAGAACTGATGTAAATTCTAAATATAATGAGATTGCTGTAAAATTACTTATATTAATGGAATGTGAGCCTGCAATATCGCAAGGATTCACACATACCAAAGCAACTTGACTAACATTAAATTATTACATGTTTTTGTTATGAACGAATAAGTTCAAAGGTAAATATGTAATTAAAAATCCTTATTAATTTTATTAAATACATACATAAAAAGTTTACCTCGAGTAGGATTTGAACCTACGACCTGTACTTTGCTAGAGTACCGCGCAAACCAACTGCGCCATCAAGGTTCAAGCCCCAATCGATGTAAATTTTGTCTTTATGTATGTAGAACTGATGTAAATTCTAAATAACAAAAACTTATAATAGTATAATGAAATGTACAAGAAATTGTTTTGATAAAGGTAATAATCTCATGAATAGGTGGTTGGTTGGTAGGATGATGTAATTCAATCTCTTCAGGTTGGAGGTCGGCATTCTATCTGCCACTTTTTTGTAGGTGAGCGCGAGAGGAGACAGGAAGCTACTTCTTCCTCCTTCTCCTGTGCTGCTAAAGCTTCCTCAAGGCTAGAAAACTAAAGACCAAGTTCCTCTTGGGATCCAAATCTTCAGCCTCGTCCACTTGTTGGTCAACGGCCACCGATGCGCTGCTGCGTGATCTGTGAATGCAGTTTATGCATAGATCAGTGCAACTTAGCCCCCCCCCCCTTTACGCAGTTTTGTGCACAGGTTTTGGTGCACTTGCATGTTACCGACCTAAGCAATAAAACGGCAGTATTTAGCGTTTTTTTTTTATTTTTGGGAATTATTTAGTGGGCTCTAGTGGCGTAACGGTTGGCTGCAGAAAGAATTATTATATAGGAAATTGGTAACAAATTTTGTCTGCTTTAATTTTGCAAAGCATAGGCTTTACCTCAGATTCGTGTTCAGCAACTCAAAATGCATAGAGAATAAATGTGATTAGGACTGTACCTAACCTTTCTTAATATGCCTAGGCTATTAGTTGCATCCGCTGGCACGCCACGGCCCGTTCAATGGTAGAAAAATGAAGCTCAGGTGCAACCTCTCTACTTCCACCCTAAATTCTGAATCAAAATAGCAGTCTTAATTTATAAAAGAATACAATCGATTATATCTTGTAATAAACTCGAAAATGAAAACGCATATGTTATAAGCTCGAGGTATAATTTTAACCTTAAAAATATTAAGCAAGCAAAAGTTTGTGTGCAATACGCTCAAATAAAGCGTATAACTACAAAATTTTGGATTAATTATTAATTTAGAGAACATCTCTTAAAACTAAACCATACAATAAAATAATGCATGTAACTTTACGATAAATCTGGCATTTAATGTCGAAAGAATAAAGAAACTAGATCATGCGCTTATGATTGCGTGTTAACAAATATCTGGTATAGGTTAGGTTAGAACACAATAAATTAGAACATTCTCGTAATTAAAATGTAATATTGGTACAATGCAAAGTTATATTACAAACTTTTAATTAAATGTCCGGCTTTTTCAAAAACAGAATCCTTTACTTGATAGTAATACTAATAATCAAGGTAAAGTGGATACTATCGCGCAAAAGTTTTAATTTAGGACAAGTTCACGGAATTTAAATTAAATACGCTCTATTTTTGTACCATAAAATGACTCGTTTATTTTTTTTTTCAAGCAGATACAAAATTTGAAAGTAATTGAACAGAGGAAAGGCCAGTTTTTTTTTGTTAACTTCGCTTGTATAATTAGAGCGTACAGAGTATTTTCATAAGAATTAGCTAGGTTTGTTGAAGCTATCTACGTTTCCTTTGAAAACGAAATTAAATTTTCTGAACGTCGTCGTTGTTGTTAAGGTTGCTTGAGCTTTTAAAAATATCACTCGAACTCAACCAAAGTTGAAATTAGAAGTTGAAGTGTTTTTCTTTTCAACATAACATACAATAAACGATGGTTTTCATTAAAAACGGGTCGTTCAAAATTTCAATGTGATTGTACTAATCAGATTGATTTATTTGTAAAAAAGAGCTGAAAATTTTGATTTTAATGGACTTTATCTTTGTCCAATTTAATACATTTTATCTACTGTTCAAAACAAACATTTGCAAACTTCTGAGTGTGTAACTAAAAATATAACTTTTTTACACGTCTAGCCTCAGGATTGGTAATTTATAACTAGTAATAAACACAAAAACGAAGTAAACAAGAATTAAAGTAGTTCATAATAATTAAATTTTGTAAAATATACTGCATGGTCTATATGAGCGATAGACTAGTTTTATGTTTTTTTTTTGGAAGTGTAAGGAAAAATTTGTTCGAATAGCAAAACATTTGTTTGCAGATCAAAATAAACATTTATAAACATTGTACATCTTATATCCTTTATTGAAATCTCAGCATCACTATGAAAGTAGACGATTCATTTAATTTCGTGGTATACAGGATGTGCCGCGAAGAGTTTTGATTAAAAGTAATGGCGGATATAGTTATGTTAAAAATCTGAAATTACGAAGCTGTAGATTTTGGATGACGCTGAGTTCAAATATAATATTGCCCTGAATGTGGCAATTCCGGTTATACCGCAAGTAGACCTCAACTTTGTTATTTTAAATGGAACGTAATATTTTTTATTTTATTTTCGAATTCTACATGAATTTCTAGATAAAGTTTGTGCACGATGTCCTATACCAAAAAAATCCTAGTCCACATTGAATAACGATATCTCCATTAATAACGAAGCTAGTGACGTGAAATTGTAATCAATAACCCGGTAACTCCATATATCCATCTCATTGATATTTCATACAGGGTGTTATAAAATAAGCCGCCAACATGCACAATTTAAATCATTTATAAGTTGCTTACTTTAAATAGAACACCGTGTATTTTATTACATTTTCCGCTGTATTTTTTTAAGACAATTCGTTTGGTATCAGTATTCCCTATACCTAAATCCAACCACTTTTGAGATATTTCATTATCTAAGTTAAAACATAACGACACTTAATTATTTTAACATTAGTAAAGGGTAGGCCATGATTTCCATTATTCAAAGTGATATTTTGTTATTTTTTCATAAGTTATTAATTCTGAAAAGTAACCAATAGCCTGAAAGGATTATTAATTGTGGATATCATTAAAAACGTGGACTAGGTATTTTGTATTAATTTAATTAGATAACTTACAAACAAAAATAACTAAATGTAATATTAAATAAATAAAGTTTTATAATAAGTGTTCAAAATTAGCACCATCTACTTCTAAACATTTACGAATCCTTTTCATTAAGTTATGTCTTGTAATTCTGGAAATATGGTCGGGTGTAAAAGAGTTAAAAACAAGTAAAACTCTCTGCATCATATCTTCCTTTGTCGTAACAGGTTTGGAAATTACCTGATTTTTAATGTAACCCCAAATACCAAAATCTAGACGAGCCAAATCAGGAGAGCGAGCTGGCCAACGAAATGGACAGTGATTGGCAATCCATCTATCATCAAACATGTCGTAAGGATGCTGAGTAACCGGCCTAAAGTTATGAGGAGGTGCTCCATCTTGCTGATACCAAGCTGAAGCCTCCTCTCGATTTCTTAAAGTATGTAACGCCTGTCGTATGGCTTCATCTAAAATGTGGCAATATCTTGTACCATTTAAATTTTCATCATAAAATTCTAATGCTAAAATTCTATCGTCTTTTATTGCACAAAAACATTAAAACTCCAACTATCTTGGAAATAACGTTCTCTACTAACATGTGGATTTTCATTAGAACAAAAATGGGAATTATGTCGATTAAATAATCCATTTTTGCTAAACTTTGCTTCATCACACCATATAACTTTTTTTATGAAGTTTTCATCCTCTTGGGTCTTCATTAAAAACTATTCACAGAATTCTACCCTTCGAGGAAGGTCACCTAATTGTAAGTGTTGCACCAAATGATATGGAAATGGTTTCCATTTGTGTTTTTTTTAATGCAATTAATTGTTCTAGTCGACAAAGTAAGATCTCTCTCACAATCTCTAATGGAATAACCCAAAATATTAATTTCGTTTATGTCACTATCCACTAGTGGTTTATTTTTATTAATTTTTGTCTTAAATTGACCAAACTGACGGCAGTTTTTAAGCAATCTTCTTACAATATCACCAATTGCATTTGGTCGATTTGGATATCTTTCTGCAAAACCACGTTCAACAATTCTATTACACTCGCCGTAAATAATCATAAGATTTAAAAAATCATCATTAGTAAATCCTACATTTGCCATTATTTACTATGAAATACAAACTGGCAAAGAAAACTGTCAAAACAACATAAACAATTAACGTTCTAACTATCAAATCTTTGACAGCCATGGCCTACCCTTTACTAATGTTGAAATAATTAAGTGTTATATCTCAAAAGTGGTTGGATTTACGTATAGGGAATACCGATACCAAACGAATTGGCTTAAAAAAATACACCGGAAAATGTTACGACAAAGGTAGATATGATGCAGAGAGTTTTACTTGCTTTTAATTCTCTAACACCCGACCATATTTCCAAAATTGCAGGACATAACTTAATGAAAAGGATTCATAAATGTTTAGAAGTAGATGGTGCTAATTTTGAACACTTATTATAGAACTTTATTTGTTTAATATTACATTTAGTTATTTTTGTTTGTAATTAAATTAATACAAAATACCTAGTCAACGTTTTTAATGATATCCACAATTAATAATCCTTTCAGGCTATTGGTTACCTTTCGGAATTAATAACTTATGAAAAAATAACAAAATGTCACCTTAAATAATGGAAATCATGGCTTACCCTTTACTAATGTTGAAATAATTAAGTGTCGTTATGTTTTAATTAAGATAATGAAATATCTCAAAAGTGGTTGGATTTAGGTATAGGGAATACTGATACCAAACGAATTGGCTTAAAAAAACATAGCGGAAAATGTAATAAAATACAGGGTGTTCTATTTAAAGGAAACAACTTATAAATGATTTAAATTGTGCATATCGGCGGCTAAGTTTAATACACCCTGTATGAAATATCAATGAAATGGATATATGGAGTTAACGGGGCAAGCGATTGTTGTTTATTGGTAACAATTTCACGTTACTTCAATGTGGACTAGGATTTTTTCAAAATTAAAAAAAAAATCGAAATATCTCGAAAATGCTTCATTTTTGGTATAGGACATTGTGCACAAATTTTATCTAGAATTTCATGGAGAATTCAAAAATAAAATAAAAAATATTGTATTCCATTTAAAATAACAAAGTTGACATCTACTTCCGGTATAACCGGAAGTGTCACGTTCAGGACAATATTGTATTTGAACTCAGCGTCATCCAAAACCTACAGCTTCGTAATTTCAGATTTTTAACATAACTGTATCCGCCATAACTTTTAATCAAAATTCTTCGCGCCACACCCTGTATAACAAGTCTGCTGCCTATTACTGTGTTTGAAATGTATATCCTATCCTTAAATGATTCTTGAATTTTCATTGTCTACGCAATAGACCTGTAGAAACTACCGAATAACAAGTACATACCAAAGTGCACACACGATTAAAGTTTTATTTTCATATTGGATATCAATGGTTAATTGAACAAAATTTTTTGTAATCTAGATTAAAATAATAAAGAAGTAAAACTATAGTGGTATCAAATCCTTGACAAAGTGTGAACTGAGAACTTAGAAGGTAAACCTAAATACAAAAATTGAACACTGTTACAAAAATAATTCTTTTTTTAATATTATGGTTCATTTCCTTTATAAAACATGAGCATACATAATGCTTTTTAAGTTGGTATGTGATAAAATATATGTTTATATATGATTGAGTCAGACAAACTCCACTAGAACTAGAATTAATTAGTAATTCAAAATGACATGGTGTGAATGTAAACCATAAGTTAAGTATGTTGCATTGTACAGCCTAGCTACTTAATTTAAAGTGAATCACTGTATGAAACTGCAAAAAACGCATCGTAGCTAGTTAAAATAATTCATAATTTACAAAGTATTACAATTCTGTAACGCAAACGTATTTGAAAAGATTAAGCTCCAAAAATATATATATATATATATATATATATATATATATATATATATCCTGTTGTTCTTGGGTATCTGTCAAATTTGACATTTAAAAAAATAAATGACCAAAAAAATGCATTTTTTTGGCAGCATTTTGAAAAACTTTATTTAAAAAAGTTGTTTCTTTTTTAATTCTAAATATGTATTACCACTTTCAGATACCTTGGCTAAATTTAATTTTTTAGCAATTTTTGACCAATAGCAACCTCTTGTCAAAATAAGAGCAAAAAACGGATGCTACTCCATTTGTTAATGAAATATTTAGCTGATGGTAATAAATTCATTTGAATTTAGCTATCAAATGATTACTTTTTAAGGAAAAAAATTTAGTTGTAACAAAATTTACTTCAGTGATGCAAAGTTTGAATAATTCCCCCATTTTCTCCAATCTCCAGAAATCGTAAAGGGAAACGTAGGCATTAAAAATTTTACAAGTAGGCCGTTTAAAACAAAAGTTTACGTGATGGTAACTTTGTTTATTTTGACACAATACTAGTCACAAGTAGCAATTATAATATTTAGATTTTAACTGGTTTAATGTACCTACATCATGTTGCCGGTAAAAGAAAAAGTTTTATTGTTTTACTATGTAAAATTTTTAATAAACCGTCACCCAGGAAGAATAGTTAAACAAAGTACAGAATACTTAGGAAATTTCGACAAACATGGTCTGTTGTAAATATATTTAAAAAACGTCATCCCGCAAACAAATATGATGGAGAAGCTCAATTAAATGTTTGTCTAAACGTGGTTGAAAAAGGACAGATCAACATCACGAATATTGCCGAATCAACGGGATATAACATGGAAGCCGTGAGGACAATCCTGCATAAAAACAAGTTTCGCCCATACAAGCCAAATGTTTTAAAGGAACGGGATTTCGAAATCAGAATGGGTTTTTCGTTTTGGTACCAAGGGATGAAGGAAGAAAATAACCGTTTCTCTTATCAAATACACTGGACTGACGAGACAACTTTTAGTTCAAATGGGACCGTGAGTTCACAAAATTCCCGTTGGTGGAGTCAAGAAAATCCGCATTTTACAATCGAATGTGCGACCAACATTCTTTTAAAATAAACGTTTGGTCTGGTATAGTGAGTAATCAATTAGTCGGACCATTCTTCTTCAGGGAGAATTTAACGGGAGAAAGATATCGCGACTTTTTAGGTAATTTACCTTTACTTACTAGAAACGATTTGTTGTATCAGCTCGATGGTGCGCCAATATACCAAACGAATGAGGTTAAACACTGCTTGAATAAAAAATTTCGTGAAAATTATTGGCCACCTCGGTCCCCAGGTGTGGCACCCCTGGACTTTCTTGTGGGGTTACCTTAAAGAAACATTTACAAAATGTAGTTAAGGCAGTTGACAATAACACTATTGCCTGCATAGAGCGTGAAAGCCGTCATACAGAGGTGTAGTTCGTGTTTGTTGTTTTAATTCTTTCCTTTTTGTCATCATTGTCAGTAATATTTTCTTCTTCTAAATTGTTTTGTTTTGTATAATTATTTAATACATGTTACTTATAAAAAGTATATGTTTTATTGCTAAATACAAAAATACAGAAATGACCTAAACTTCTGTTTTTCATAGCCTAATTGTAAAAATTTTAGTGCCTACTTTCCCCTTTATTTAAATTTAACGTTATGCATTAAAAAAGTGGGTTTACAAGATTAACTACCATATCGGGACCTATTTTAACGCATCATTAAATTTTCAGACTGTGTTTAGAGTTTATAATAATATAGCAATGATGTAACTTGGAAAAAAATGGAGAGTTATTCAAGCTTTACATCACTGAGGTCAATTTTTTTACAACCAAATTTTATTTTTCCTTAAAAACTAATCACTGGATCGATAAATTTAAATGAATTTATTACCATCAGCATTAACACATTTTTGCTCTTATTGTCAGAAGAGGCTGCTTTTGGTCAAAACTTGCAAAAAAATCAAATTTTACCAGGTCTCTGGTACTATATTTAAAAAAGAAACAACTTTTTCAAATAAAGTTTTTCAAAATTCTGCCAAAAAAAACGCATGTGTTGGCCATTTATTTTTTTAAATGTCAAATTTGATAGCAACAGGTTGAAATTTTTTATGCAATTTTGGATCAAATACCAAGCACCAACTGGCGTCAAAGTCAGATTTCACATAAAGTCATTAATACACAATGTTCCCATATGATGCAGACTTCAAATGTATCACTGTATATATGTATATATATTATATATATATATATATATATATATATATATATATATATATATATATATATATATATATATATATATATATATATATATATATATATATATATATATATATATATATATATATATATATATATATATATACCGGTGCCCACTAAGGGCGGCGAGGTAGGATATGTGGGAAACTATAAATGCTACAGCGTCGCATAAAAAACTTTTCCGAGAGTACTGTTAGTGTTCCAATAGTGTTACCGTTTTATTGTTATAGCAAATAGTAAAAAATAACATGAAATGTCTTTAATTATTTTTGCTTAATAAATATTAGTAGTTAACTTCGTCAAAGACTACTAAAAACACTTTGTTACTCCATAATAACATTTGATTTGGTATTATTTGTCAATTGAAAAACAGGTTATTTCGAAATAACTAAAAAACGAATAAAGGTATCAAACTGCGGTTTTGGCTATAATTTAGGTGATTCTATTCTCTTGAAAACCATCCTTTAAAAAGCATACCATTCCATTTAATTTTTTCGAGAAAACCTCAAATAACTGCAGCTTCTTAAATAACGCCCCAAAAAAAGTTAGCATTTGAAAGAGCTATAAATTCTTTTCCAAACGAGTCCCCACTTGACTACCTTTCATTACAAGGAGTGGGAGAAAAATTTGAATATATAATTATTTGTCCTTCCTTACTATTGAAGATACGAAAAAAGCTATAAATCAAACCGACGCAGAATTAGTCAAGCTGTTTGTTGGTATTATTAAAGTGGTACCTAATAGTGGGTATTTTTGAAGCAAAATTAGTTTTTATTATTTGCTATAGCAGTTTCGGCATCTTGCGACGGTTTTAGAAACTTAAAATATTTTCTAGCTATTTCACTTGGCTAATGTAGTTATGAAATTTTGAAAGTGACAGGCCCTCAAAGTTGAATTTTGAAAATCGTTTTTCGCAAATAACTCGAAAACCTTTAGGAATTTCCCAATGAAGATTATTTCTTTGTTGACGAGGATTTTTTCTGGTTTGATTGGATTGTCTATGAATGGACTGGCAGTATTAGTTTTCACATTGTTTCCGTATACTTTCTATTCCAACTTTTTTTGTGCTATTTTTCAGGTATTTTGGTGACTTTTTTGGGTCCGTTATTCAATTTTCTGCAAATTTGGTGATCTTGATTGAAGTTTATAAAGTGAACGGTTTACGAGTTATTTGCAATTTCATCAATCACGGTCCATTAAATACTACCGCACCAAAATTTGGTAAGTGGCCCGTGGACTAAAAGTCATAGTTGTCAAAAGTTTATTAAGTTAAACAAAGTATTAATTAACAAACAAATTATTTGATTAAATGTTCGAATTGTTCACCGTTGACTGCTATGCATTTACGAATTATTTTCATGATTGACGTACGTTGAAAAATAATTGCGGATCACCTCTTATTAAATTAGAGCAATCAAAAATTCGTTGCTGGAGATGTTGGACGTTTGTAATTGGCACCGAATACACCATGTCTTTTAAACGACCCCAGAAAAAAAATCCATAGGGTTTAGATCCGGTGAACGTGCAGGCCAAGGAACCGGTCCTCCACGTCCAACGCAGTTTGCATTAAAAGTTCGATTCAATGACCGCCTAGCAGTGAGTTCAAAATGAGGAGGCGCGCCATCGTGCATGAAACACATCCGACCCCTAACATCCAGATGGACATCTTCTAGTAACTCGGGTAAATCATTATCCAAAAAATTGGTGTATGAATTACCATTTAAACGTTGTGGGAAAAAGAATGGACCAATTAAATTATTACCAATAATACCAGCCCATACACTCACACTGAATTGCTGTTGATGATTGGTTTCAATGAAAACGCGTGGATTTTGATAATCGTAGTAATGATTGTTATAGAAGTTAAAAGTTCCGTTTCTGCCGAACCCTGCCTCATTAGTGAATAAGATAATCGATGGATAATTTCGGTCATTAATGAATTTTTCTGGAAACCGACGTGAAAAGTTCACTCTTGCTTGAAAATCATTAATGGTCAAAGCGATAAAGGAAAGGTCGCAAGAGTTCCGTTTTAATAATTCTACATATCGTGGACTGATTTGAATTATTTTCTTTTGCCAATTGACGAGAGCTTGTTGTGGGATAAGCATTGCATCCAACACTCTTTTGTTCTAAAACTGGCGTTCTTGCAGTTCGCCTCCTACCACTGTCAATTTTTGGTGGCTTCAAAAAACCTGTGAGAACACAATATGAATCGAATTTTTGTAAATTGATAATATGTACCACTTTCACGAAGACGCCGGTCAATGTTGGCAAACGTCTTTTTATTCGGTATCCGCCGATTTGGAAATGCCTGGGAATATAAACGAACAGCTTCAGCACAATTCCCAAAAGCTCTGCCATACATTATGTACATATCTGCCATTTCGAAGTTGGAATACCGATTATTATTCATTATGGATAAAGAAATTGTATGAAAACTGATGAAAAATCACAATATGACAACGTTACAACAAAAGTTACCAAAAGACCTAAAAAATCACACACAAAAAAGTTGGAATAGAAAGTATACGGGAACAATGTGAAAACTAATACTTCCAGTCATAGAGAATCCAATCAAACCAGAAAAATCCTCGTCAATGAAGAAATAATTTTCATTGGTTATAGTATTTTGAAATTCCTAAGGTCTTCGAGTTATTTGCGAAAAACTTTATCTGACTTTTCATATATATATATATATATATATATATATATATATATATATATATATAGGGTGTCTATGGAAGGTTGGAAAATCCAGAAACTGGAGATACTAGAGCCCAAAATATTTCGATTGAACCGAACATACCTTATTTCAAATATTGATAGGTAAAAAGATCCGGGTGTCAAAGTTGTAATTTTACTTTCTATTTTTCTTTATTGCTTAAGAAGTTTTTTAGATTTTTGCATGAAACTCGGTATATGGTTTTTTTTTGGTATGAGGAATAAAATTCTGCTCTTAATTTTGGCAAAACTTGTAGAGGGCGCCACATACCGCATTATTTTAATTATTAACCTGTCAGAAAATCTTTGCGCCACCCTATATGCAATAATCGATCGAAAAATCCTAATCTCTCATCCCCTCTCAACAAAAAAGATGTACTTGTCAGGAGTGTTTAAATTTAATAGTTTCTGAGACATATGCTTTTAAACGTATCAATGCATTTTGAATCCATTGTACTCCATATTTTTTTAGCATAAATCAAGTTAGTCTGAAAAACATCCGCACAATGTTACTATGGTTTCTAATGTTTATTATAAGATTACCTTCAGTGTCATTAATAATTATCAGTTAAAATTTTGTTCTAATCTTAAAACGTTATGGAGTATACGTTTGTTGAATAACGACGATATGCATTTATTGCACGGATTAGCTCGATTTAATGCTTTAGAAGCTCAAAGATTAATAAAAAGATTAATACATTGCAAAAAGAATTACAGTTTTATTAGAAACTATTTAAAAAGACATATTGAATAAAATAGAAAATTTAAAGGAAACTATTAACTAAAGAAAAACTACACTAATTGTCCAAAATGAGCACCACCTTGCCTAATGCACTCCCGAGCACGACGAACTAGTGATTGTTGCATCATCCAAAGTATTTGAACGTTATTCTTTATTTCCTGGGCATGGTGGAAAATTCTTTGCCGTAGTTCATTCTTGGTTTCCACGGGAGTATTATAAACACGTTTTTTCAATTCACCCAAGAAGAAGAAATACAAAGGATTCAAATCCGGTGATCTAGGCGGCCAGGACACAGGTCCTGATCGGCCTATCTATCGGTCTGGATATACTCTACTTAAATGCTCTCTAACTAATAAGCTAAAATGAGGTGGAGCACCATCGTGCATAAACCACATGTTCATGCGTGTTTGCAATGGAAGATCTTCTAACAGATTGGGTAATTGTTCTTCAAGAAATTCTAAATATCTTTGGCCATTTAGTCTAGGTGGTAACTCAACAGGTCCAATTATTCCTGCGCATACATTAATTTGAAATTGTACTTGATGCAGGGTTTGTCTTATACCATGAGGGTTTTCTTCTACATAAATGTGTAGATTATGCGAGTTGATGGGCCCGTCCCTACGAAATCCGGCTTCGTCTGAAAATAATATTAAGCCAATAAATTCATTATCTTGGTTAAACCTCTCTAAGAGCCATGTAGAAAATTCTACTCTTGCGCTGTAGTCATCCACGCTTAATGCTTGTACTTCTTGAATGTGGTATGGTTGCAGCAGTTGCTCTCGAAAAATGCTGTTTACTGTACATTTTGAAACCTGTAATTCGTGTGCTACATTCCTAACACTAATTGTAGGATCTGAAGCGACAGCATCCAGAACATTTTCTTCCTATTCAACGGTACGTATAGTTCTGGGAACCATGTCGGCCCATATTTGGCATAAAACTACCTTCAAAAAGTTAATGTTAAATGTAATTTCACATCCCTTTACTATTTAAGATAATAAAAGTTTCTTACCAGTTTCTGGTAACCGCCGATCAATACGTTGGAAAGTCTTTGAATTGGGCAATTGTCTATTAGGAAATCTTTCGGCGTACAATCTTCGAGCTCTTAAAGCATTAGATCGTACCAAGCCATACATTAAATGCATATCAGCATATTCGACAAACGTATACTCCATAACGTTTTAAGTTTAGAACAAAATTTTAACTGATAATTATTAGTTACACTGAAGGTAATCTTATAATAACCATTAGAAACCATAGCAACACTATGGGGATGTTTTTCAGAGTAACTTGATTTATGTTTAAAAAATATGTAGCACACTGAATTCTATATGCATTGATACGTTTAAAAGCAAATATCTCAGAAACTATTAAATTTAAACACTCCTGACAAGTACATTTTTTTGTTGAGAAAGGACGAGAGATTAAGATTTCTCAATCAATTATTGCATACAGGGTGACGCAAATATTTTCTGACATTATTTACTAAAATAATGCTGTATGTGGCGCCCTCTACAAGTTTGATGTGGCGCCCTCTAGAAGTCTGGCCAAAATTAAAGGCAGGATCATATTTCTCATTCCAAAAAACCCGACATACCGAGTTTCAGGCAAACATCTAAAAACTTCTCAAGCAATAAGGAAAAATAGAAAATAAAATTACAACTTTGACACCTTGTATCTTTTTACCTATCAATATTTGGACTAAGGTATGTCCGGTTCAATCGATATATTTTGGACTCTAGTATCTCCAATTTCGAGATTCCCAATATATATATATATATATATATATATATATATATATATATATATATATATATATATATATATAGGGTGGCGCATTAGTGTGACAAAGTCCCATATCTCCTTTATTTAAAGAGATAAAAAAAATTAAATACAAAAGTTGTAAGATATGTTCTGGTGCATATTCCAAAAATATTTTTAATTATACAGGGTAGATCATAAAAGTTTAGAAGTAATTTAAATTTTTTTTTAAATAGAAAACCCTATACATATATTATTACATATTTAGATTCTACATACAATTTTAGACACATTTTATGTATAATGTCCTATACCTAAGTCTAACCGTTTTTAACAAATTTCAAATTTTTTGTCAAAAATGACGTTTGCAGGCCAAAACATAGGTGGAAATCTTTTCTAAACGAAGCCTTTATCAATTAGTTATGGTTGGTTTCCTTGGAATTGGGGACCTACTCCAATGGGCTGTATTGATACTTTTGTAATACATTCATACAGGGTGATCAAAAATGGACAATAAAAAGTAGATTCAAAAAAACCTATAAAGTTATTTTTTTAATGGAAACCCCCTATATTTTTAATTCCATCTTATTTAGTATTAAAAATAAGGGTGACTTTGTATAAGAGTGTATATTTCAAAAAAATGTAGTTTTTGAAATAAAGACAATTTGACATTTTTTTATTGTAAAAAGGCTATGCGGCTTTCAAGTTTTGTTGTTAGTTGGCCGTGACGGCGGGGCGCGGCGGAACAAAAAAAATCGAGCACTTCAGAGCGAAATATTACAATTTATTGAACCCCATATAAATAATTATTTTATTAAACGAACTTAAAGTAAAGACAATATTTTTTTGATTCAACAAATTATGTCCTAATCCTAATCATAAACTTAACACCTCTAATGTAACTAAATCTGTAACTAATTATACAGATAAAAGTACTAGAAACACGTCTAATGAGTTGTTCGAAATGTCCGCTCTTTCTTGAATACACAATGCAATACGTCTCCCAAGTTCACTGCTTAAATTTCTACACATTTCAACACTAATGTTTTGAAAACAGTTTCTAATCCTAATCTTCATGTCTTCCTTTGTTGTAGGCTGTATTTTATTAACCTGCTCTTTGACGTACCCCCATATGCTAAAGTCAATTTTAGTAGGATCTAGCAGGTCAAGCAACAGGCCCTCCCCTCCCAATCCAACATTTTAGATATCTAGCATTTACAAAAGTTATTATCGGACCTGTATGATGTACTGGGGCCCCATCATGGAGAAACCACATTTCTTGTTGCGTATCCTATGGCACTTGACGCAACAAATTAGGTAGATGGTTTTGCAGAAAGTCTAAGTATACTTCCCCTGTTACTCGTTGATCAAAAAAATATGGTCCAATTAGATGATTACCGACAACACCTCCCCAAACATTTAAAGACCATCTAGTTTGAGAAGTATATCTTACAAAATGTGGATTTTCGGTAGAATAGTAATGAAAACTGTGTCTGTTTACACTTCCGTTTCTGTGAAATGTGGCCTCATCTGTAAATAAAATCAAATGAACAAAATTTCTTTGTTGGTTTATTTTGTTTTGAGCCCATTGACAAAATTCCAGTTGTCTTTGATAATCTTCAGGAACCAACTCTTGAAGTAGTTGAATGTGACAGGGGTGCATTTTTTGAGACTTCAATATCCGCTGTACCGTACGTCGTTCAACACCAACCTGCTGAGAAATGGGTCGTTGTCCAATATATGGATTTTCGGTAACTGTTAATAGTACATTTAATTGATTTTCCTTAGTCTGTGCACGTTTTTTCCTAGTATTTTTTGCATATAACTCACTGCCAGTTCTTTCAAAACGCTCCAAAAGCTTTTCAAATGCCCTTCTTTCAGGTTCCCGTCTCTCTGGAAACCGTTGTTGATACAGTCTTCTTGCTAATAGCGTATTCTTATCACTAGCACCCAAAACAAAAATCATATCAACCATCTCGGCTTGCGAAAAATTCATTATTTACAATTTTAATTCAAGTTTTAAATCAATCAAGCCGTATAGCCTTTTTACAATAAAAAAATGTTAAATTGTCATTATTTCAAAAACTACATTTTTTTGGAATATACACTCTTGTACAAGGTCACCCTTATTTTTAATGCTAAATAAGATAGGATTAGGGGGTTTCCATTAAAAAAAATGACTATAGGTTTTTTTGAATCTACATTTTATTGTCCATTTTTGATCACCCTGCATGAATGTATTACAAAAATATCAATACAGCCCATTAGAGTAGGTCCCCATTTCCAAGGAAACCAACCATAACTAATTGATAAAGGCTTCGTCTAGAAAAGATTTCCACTTATGTTTTGGCCTGCAAACGTTATCATTGACAAAGAATTTGAAATTTGTCAAAAACGGTTAAACTTAGGTATAGGACATTATACATAAAATGTGTCTAAAATTGTATGTAGAATCTAAATATGTAATAATATATAGGGTTTTCTATTTAAAAAAAATTTTAAATTACTTCCAAGCTTTTATGATCTAACCTGTATAATTAAAAATATTTTTAGAATGTGCACCAGAACATATCTTACAACTCTTGTATTTAATTTTTTGTATCTCTTTAAATATGGAGATATGGGACTTTGTCGCACTAATGGCTGCCCTGTATATATATATATATATATATATATATATATATATATATATATATATATATATATATATATATATATATATATATATATATATATATATATATATATATATATATATATATATATATATATATATATATATATATATATATATATATATATATATATATATATATATATATATATGTATATTGAAACCATAAACAACACTAAACACCCAAATGCAAGAAGTAAATAAGAAAGCAAATAATTTATAAGAAAATAAACGATTAAAAAACAGTCAAAAATAAAACATCTCGTTTAAGTAATTTTAGTACGCAAGAAGCTGTGAAGATAGTTGGCCTGTGAAAAAAAACAAATGAAAACGTCTACGTAAATGCACTACTAAAGAAAGAGTCTTATTTGGTACAATATACAGACTTTATTCCCCTTTAATGTAGAGACTAGTGGTTTAAAATCTAAACATTGTATGGAACAACCATTGTAACAAAAGAAATACCGCAATTTCTTAAACCCAAATTAACTATTTAGCTGTATATATGTTTTATAATAAACGCTTAAGAGGGAAATTATACTACATTACTGCTCTCAAAGCAATCGTATATTAGATAGGTGGAATTACGAGATGTAACTGTAAGGAAGGAGTTACGTCTAGGAAATGTAAACTGGTATGTTAGCGTTAGATCTTCGTGAATATGTTATTACAAGTAGCTTGCTCAATATAAACGCCGCCGCCTCTGACATGCATTTGACAAACATACTAATGCAAATACTTGAAAACTTTAAATCCAAAACTAAATTGCTATTTATTAATGGGACGCTGAAATTACTGACTATAACTTGTGTGTATTATAAGCAAGCCTGTTTATTTGTAAACATACGTATACACACATAATATCGCAAATCCTATAAACCGTAAACATTTCAATGTCTTTAGTGCTTAATTACATAACTTACTAAAGCTAATGTTGCTAAAATATCTGTTTCCTTGTTCTCCTGTCAAGATTGGCTTCCTTTGATAATGCTGTCAGTTTCAGGTTAGGCTCTGTGTAAGTTAATTACATTTTTGTAAATGCACTAATTGTGGAAGGAAAGTATTAATTGAAAATTGCTAAACCCGCATACTAATTTAAATAATAAATCGAACTCTTGACAAAACTAGGAATTAAAAATAATCTATCTACAGTTTTTAATTAAACTTTGAGAGTCATTAAAATTAGTTGGTTTTCTTGTAACTGTTATATTGCATTAGCAAAAATATAGGAAAAAGAAAGTACAATTACGTGCCAGGGCGCGTTCCACGTTATAAAATGAAAGTAGCCAAACAGCTCTTTTAGTTTATTTACATTGACACTTATATGCAGTATAGTCTGGTTCTTACTGATATTTATTTAATACACAATAAAAAAGATACTTATGTAAACTTTTTGACTAAAGTACATATTACATAGGCAACAATTGTGATAAGATAATGGCTTTCTCATATACGTACGTATAAAGAGAAAGCTATACACTGTGTCCAAGGTAAGGAAGGCTACTATGAGGATTTCGAAAACAGTAAGAGGTAGAGTTTCGGTTAAATAAGTGAAAAGTTTGGAGTTTAGTAAAATGACGTTTTTAAACTGACGAAATTCCGAACCGTTCCGAAGTTATGAGACAAAAAGCGAATTTTCACGATTCCACTTTGACAAATTGTTACTTTGTGGTTGATGAAAAATCTGGAACACTGGAACTGTGGCAGGATCTGTAACAAATAAAATACACCCACGTACCACACAAAATTAATTTTCTTTAGTCCGCCCTAGTCGACCGCTGATGATGATAGCGTAGCCATCGAAACGTGTTCGGTGTTTTTTAATTTTGTGTGGTACGTGGGTGTATTTTGTTTGTTTGTGGTTTATGTTAAATAAAAAGTACAGTTACTTTTTAACGTTCTTTAAGGTAGCATGCAGCAAATTGGAATCCGACGTTTCATTTTCGTGTAACCATAATCAAGTGTATTTTTTTAAATACAGTCCTGTTTAATACATAATATTAGAAGAGCTTTTTATTCTGCATTCAAGCATGTATCACACTTTATGGTTTAATTGTGATTTTTAAACTTATTTTACGATTATCGGAGAAAATTTAAGTATGTCCCTGTATCCCTCCCAATAACGTTTAAACTGAATTTCATTCATAAATGGGATTTTGCTAACTGTGCTTTTCTCATCAAATAATGAAATGACACAGAATTTTTCAATTTTAAATACCAATTTTATAACCAATTAATTCCAGTCAATCTAAAACACATAAATGGACAGATAACATGTGATGACAAAAAAATTTAAACATAAAGCATAACAGTAATTAAACAAAAAATTGTAATAAATGCTCAAAAAGTCCTCCTTCGTTCTCCAAACATAAATAACATCTTTTAACTGTAGAATCTAAAGCATTCTTTAACATTATAGGTGTTACAGTTTGGAATGCGTTAAGTACCAACGTTGGGAGTTCTTCTTCTGTTCCAAAGATATGTTTATAAACACAATTTGTTATGTACACCAAAGAAAATATTCAGCGGGATTATATCGGGAGAACGGACTGATCAGGGTGCCTCAGAATGGGCGCTTAAAACTCTTTCGGCGAGCCTATTTGAAAGGTAATCCTTAACCATGCGTGAATTGTGTGCAGCTCAAACCAACAATCGCGTACTTTGGTAAATTATCAAGAGCGTCTTGCAAGTTAGTTTCTAGTAAATTTACGTAACTTTGCGATATTACATTTTGATCATAAAAAAAGGTCCTATTATCCGAACCCACATATTGAAGACAAAACGGTGTTGATATGGTGATTCTGTGCATAATATTAGATTTTCTTGAGACCAATGATGAAAGTTTTTTCTATTAAACATCCCATTATTGAAAACAGTACTTTCATTAGAGCATAATAGGTGGAAAGGAAAAGTATTGTTTTGATGGAATTTTCTTGTATACCACTTACATAGTAATCTCTGTTTTTTTACGTCACCTGGTCTAAGTCCTTGGCTAATTCTATAATTGAACGGATAAAATTTTGTGTTCTTTAGAATAAAATGTGCTGTTGTTTGGATACGCCCACATTATTCTGAATTTGCTGAGCTCTTATTTCGGGATTTTCAGTAACGGATAACAATACATAATTTACGTATTCTTTAAGGTTAGTTACTAACTTGCTGAATGTTCTTTTAGTTGGCTGCTTCCTTTCAAGATACTTGTTCAAATACATGCGCTCCAGTGTAATTAAATTTTGATTGCTTAAGACGTAACACGATATTATATTAAACTTTTCTCCATTTGCAAATCCTGCTTCCATATTTTATGAATAAATTGACTACTAACGAGAATTAGTATGGAAAACTAATAAATAAAGTCAAGTAAAGTCATAGTATTTGTTTTCCTAAGCCTACTTTTCTAACGTCAAATAGTGGTCATCTGGATGCTAACTTAAAAAATTAAAAGAAATGAAATAATTCTGAATTATAATTTTTTTGGTGTAACTATGCAACTTCTTTCATACGTTCATAACGAAAACAGGCAACATTGTAAAACCAAAACAAAATCTATGTCAGAATGACATTTAAAACTTCATGAAGAAAGATATTAATATAGTAATTTTCACGAGTCAGAGCAGTTGCGTCACTAATATTAACACTGTCAGAGGACGCTAATGTTATCAGATTGTGAAAAACAATAGTTTGACAACTATCAATTCTCAGCTTCAGGGGTTACCGTTATTTCATCACAATAATAAAATTTAAAATATCAGAAAATATGTGTTATGTCAAATGTTTAATGCCAGAAATGCTTGACAACACCGGGCAGAATTGCCAACCTAAATCAGTTCTATCTGCATCCTCTCGTATACAATAGACGGATTATCAAAACACGTCATGATCGGTAAGTGGGTATCTAAATTTGTTTAATGACATGTTATTTATGGCGTATAATTTTTAGCAAAAGTGTTTTCGAGATGTATAGTGGATCTTTGTATTTAAAGTTTTGTGAATTTCTGAAAAATGGCCCTTCGGGGACGCACCTCCGTTGTTCAAATAATAATGCTGGTTACCTTGTTACACCCTCCGAGTAGATATAGAAAAGCTAACGTTTGAATAAATACTCACTCGGAAAGTACAAGGTTATAGATCGCGTGCTAGAATTACTCGATCATTGGAGGTCGGGACCAAATAACGCTGTTCAGTAATCTTTTCACACCCCTCGAGGTACGTACTCCGAGTGGTGTAATCGTATTCACTTTGATAGGCTTCACTGTAACTATCCTGCTTCTTTTTTACTTGCTAAATTGATCTGTTCGATTTTTGAATTGACATGAATGTTGATTAATTCTTATGTGCCTCGGCTAATAATGCTGCGCAATGGGAAAAACACTACTCTGTAGAACCTCTTATTGGTTGAAATAAAATAAAATTTCTATGCTCATTCACCCGGTGTTACAGTGGATGTGCCTCGGATGACTTCGTAGTCACTAATTTGGTAAGAAAGGAACTTGTAACAAACCATTTTGAGTTGTATTAAGATACACCAATATTTAGGCAACGTTGTTCATTTTTGTGTCATGTAAATTGCATACCTTAGTGACTGAAAAAATATACGTTTAGATATTCTAAAGTGGGGTAGTACGCGCATTTCGTCTGGCACATTGAGTTCATGCGCAGACATCTATTTTTTGGAAGTCGTTACGATATGAAAGCAAGAAGCGTCCATTTTTGCTCTTGAGTATTTTTATTAAAGTGTAAAATTTTACGGTAAGAACTAAACCTATTTTTCGTTGTCATTTTTATTTTACTTTTATTTTTACTGTTATTTTTACTTTTATTACGTTACATTTTCCTATTACGTAATTTCATTGCATTATTACGTTTCAATTTAACGAGCATGACGCAATAGATGTTTGTTGCTATGAAGAAAATTATAAATAAATGGTACATTAACCCATTAAAATCAACCAAGTTTGGCTTTTTGTAAAAGAATTTATTCATTTGGGATCAACGAATTTCAAAACTCTGTTATATTTCCATTTCAAGGTTAATTGCACAACCAAAATTGAAAGCGTGGCTTCGGTAGCATTTTTTATCCGCAACAGTATACCAAAATTTTAAAGTAAAACAGGTGTTTAATTTCTAATTATTAGTATAAAGTATTTTTTTTAAGTTATTAACATTAGGATTAAGATTTTTTACTTTTATAACTTGTCTTAAAGATTTTATAATAAACCTTGTTATTGTTTTCAATTTTACATTTATTACATTTACAATTTACTTGTTTTCCATACGTGTACGAGGCATTTTAACATTTATTTACAGGTTGAAGTTACATTTCTTTGTAAAGCGAAAATATCTAACCACACACACCTTTTCTAATTAAAGCAAATCAAGTTTTAAAGAACATGGGCCCGTTAATCACTGGCTGAGCTGAAGGCACAAAATCTTCTATTTATTACTAGGAGTATAAGTAATATTAAGGGTGAAATTACTAATAACTACCCGCAATACACCCTATTAATTTTTTATTACAAACCTTTTCGTAAAATTATTTCACTTCTTGGGGCCTTAACCCCCGGTAGTAATGTTACTAAATAACTATTTACACCCCCTCAAGGTACCTACTCGGAATATGTGTTCGAATATTTATGGTTCTGATCAGTTGTGATATAATAAAGGTAGGAAAATTATTAGGCAATTATACGTTATGGAATCAGGTTATTCAGGATGTACTAATGGCTGGAATATAACAGGTAGGTTTCGGGAATAAGCGCAGGTAAGTCTCAGGAATTCTTTTCTTAGAATTGAAGGAACGCGGGTATGAGAATAAATCATACTGATGAACGGATGATCAGTTACTTATAGAGGATTTGGCGTGAGTGGGAAAGGAGTGAGCAGCTGATAGTATTTTTAAACAATACTAGATGCAGTTCCGGAAGGAAACAGAAACTAAATTTTGATAGAAATTTATTTGCTAGTATAGGAAAATTAATGGTAAATATTTTTAGGATCATTACACACCTCCCTTATCTTGGGGGAGAAGAAGAAAGATGTTCGAGAACCGAAGGATGTGCCAGTGAAATGGTTTTATACTTCCGTCTTATTGTTACGAGGGGTAGCTGAAGACGGCGAGGGTGGGAACTTTCTATTTTGATCGGGCGGTTTCGGGACCACAGGGGAGCTAACTGGCTGGTGCGTCGGGATGCTGGACCTGGAAGTCCTTTCTAGCTGGCTTGTCGGCATCATTGGTATGATGCCTGTGCAAGATATGTAGGTTTACTCACATCGGTTGACAAACTAGGTAGGTATCGTCCTAAAACTGAATAATTGTGTTTACCTAACAAAGCAGGAAATCCATAACTACCGTGTGATTGTGTTATAGAATTGTTCCCAAGGTGAACTGTCTCGCTGTCCAAAGTTTCGGGGAAAATAGAATTCTGGAGAAGGAGGTAAGTCCGGGATGCACCTCTATCCACCAGGGCTTGTATGGGGTTGTCGAAGATGTAGAGAATCACGAATAGTCGATCACCAGATGAAATGGGTAGCAGGGATGGTGCAGGTTGTAGCTGGTTGAATTCATTTACATGTTGTAACCACTGGTTCCATTCGTCGCTGGAGGTAACTGGTTTATTTTTGGATATGGGGGATGTGGCCGTGGCCATCGAAACTCCCCTGAAGTCTTTAACTGGCTCTGGAAGTTTCCGTCTGGGACAGAAACAATATTCGGACAAAATCCCTAGTTTACCGCACCTGGAGCGGAATATCCTTGAAAGCTCCACTACAGTTGTCTCATTTGTATAAACTAGCTATGGATTATGGTTTAATACTTTTCAGAGTTTCAGGTCGACCTGGAGCAGAATATGAGCTCGAAGGGAACGCCAGTTCGCTGGAGTGAACTCTACTGAGACGAACAGCACGAGTAGGACTCTGGCTGCTTGACGGTAACATCTCGAAATGGTTGACCATTTCTAACAACTCAAGTAACGTAAAGTAGTCCCTTTGACGGATGTAATACAGATTATCATAGATCCGTTCCAACTGACTATTGGTTATTTCTCCATGGCGTCGCATCAGAGTCAGTAAGGTGGTTGCGTAATCTAGTGCCCTCACTCGTGGCATTTGGTCACGATTACGTATTTCTTTTTCCAACTTACGCCGTTATTGTGGTCGAAATCTGTCCAAGTAATCCAGAGTTATATTTCTGTACCATCATAGCACACAATACGTTTTCTTTGAAGAGTAAAGCAAGCATGTCCTAGTCTGTGGTTTGACAGCATGCCTTAAGTTCTTGTAGTCTCTCTAGAAGTGAAATAGGATCGCTGATTCTATCATACTTAAGTCCCCACTTGCGAACTCGATCACAGGTATCGGAATTCCTGCTGGAACCTCCTACATTGGTAGATGGTGGACGAGGTGAAGGTTCTGTGGTTGTAGGTAATGCTCTCTGTCCTTCTCCAGTTCTGAAATACCTTATTTTCATGGCTCGGAGGGCATCAGTTGTATTAGTCGTGTCAAATCGATATTTTCAAGCTTCTTCGATTAAATTTTCTTTCTTGAGAGTTCAAACCCATCCTACTCGAAGATCTTTTTCTTCGGGAGCTGGTGTGCTGGTACTCACGTTGAGTTGTTTTTGGGTTCCTGTATATGAATTATTTGGATCACTAGGAATGCTGAAAACTAAACTAATTTGGTATAGCTGGTATAACTGGAATAAGATTCGTGTAAAGTAAACAATTGCCCTCCAGAATTTGGCAAGCACTGTTAAATTAGACTATCCTGCAAAGTAATTGTGAATTGTTAAGTTATTTGGGAAGTAAAGTTTAATGTAATAATTTCTGGAACTAAATTTCAATTGTTTCTGTAAAAGAAAGTTAATTGTTAAGCAGGTTTACTTCTGGAAATAAATTCCAAATTATTTCCGTAAGAGAAAGTTACTTTTTAAACAAATTTAATTCTGGAAATAAATTTCAAATTATTTCTGTAAGAAATGTTAATTGTTGGGCACTTTATTCATTCTACTCGTTTTCGAAGCTTAGTGTATTTATATCTGCGAAGATGGTACCCTCAAATAACTAAGGTCAAAGTCACTTGAGTTAAACAGATATGCTGCAAAATGACGAAGTATATTTAATAACACCAAAACCTGTATTTACCAGCTAAAAATCGTCAGACAAGCCTGCAAGTTGCATACACAGTCATATTATCGAAGACAAAGATTACCCTGTCAACCTTTCATGCGCACGAAACTTTTAGGGCACCCGTCAAAGGTCATCCAATTATGGAAAACATAAGCTTCTCACATTTTTCTCTTTTCTTCTCTTACACATGCGAAACTTTAAACCTTCACGCCTTCTGAAGTATGTAATCTTAAAGCTACATCTATCCAAACGATACTCTATGTTTCTTAATCGCAGGTCATTTTAACGCTTTGTGTTACCGAACAAATGATTCAAATTTACACTAGAGTTGATGATTTGGAAACTTCACTACTGAAGTTTTATTACATTGTCTCCAGATTTGACCTTTTCCATTTTTTTTCTAGTCAAAGGTCAAGATTTAGATATTATTTACAATAGGAAATTCTTTCTTCGTCTTATACAGCTTAAATGTTCAAGCATTTAAATTTCCATATTCCATATACACCCTGTATCACAAACAGAAAATGGAAGCAGTAAATTGAAACCGTACCTTCATCTAGTAAGCCTGATTGTAAGCGTTTGGGTAGAAAATTTCATTTCGTTTAAATTAATTTCAGCATTTTCTGTTTAATTCATTTGACAGATATAGAATTATTCCAACAAAAGATACAAGAGAAAGTAATTGATAGATAAATTTTAACAAAAGGAAATACTGTTCCTTAGTATAAAAAATATAGAGTGTCATAAAGACTACAATTCATCACAGCCAACCTTTACGGTCTTTCTCGTTCTATAACTTTTACTGGAATTAATCGTAAGCTTTCCTAAATCTATGGGTTACATTTCCGCTTTTTATACCACAGTATGTAATTGAAATAAATCAATCACACAATAAAAATGCATTTAATACGTTGTTATTGTATGTTTTCGGGTTATTGAGTGGTTTAACAGAACTAAAAACACACTCCTGCGGATATGGCTTCTTGATTAATGGTCGATAATTCTAAGTATAAAAATGAAGTACTAGAAGAGTAGAAAGCTTTGACGTTTGTTATCTTAGGTAAAGTTGTTTGCTCCATTCATACATAAACACTTTAATGGATCATAATTTATACTTAACCTACAATAACTAACCATAACTAACAAGAATGTATACGGCGATTGACACCGTATGATTATGTTTTTTGAAAACGAAATTCTCTATCAGCAACTTGTCGATCCGTGTAATTTCTCCATAATGGTTTAAGTATCGAACTCTCGTATTTCAATTCCTTTTGGTTACCAAAACCAATAAATAATGTTAAAACTGTAAAATTTAAAATAATTATTAATTTATTAATTTTTCGCCTTCCTCGGAATGTTAGCATATTTTCCCCATAGTGCACTTTGAATACATAAGAAATCATTATGTAAAGAAACACCACACCCATACGCACGGATACACGAACACACTCTCACACAAACATTGTCACGTGGTGGTAATTTTATCACATATTTGCTGTTAATTTCGAAATTATAAATTATTTATTAGTATCGTACTTCTGAAATGTAGTATAAGTTCATGCAGTTAAGCTTAGTAACGCGTAAATTCTTGGGAAGCTTTCTGAAGTTTTATTTTGTTCCTTACGTATTTGAAAAAAAGTATTCGAAATTTTTACAAATCGTAATCACATTTAGAATTTATTTCTAAAAACAAACAATAAGTCTTGGTTTGCTTATTAGGTTTATAGGGAAGTTTGAAATGAAAATGTAATATACATATTGGTATCGATAGTGGAATTCTTATTATTAATGTGGTTGAGAATTAGTTAGTTTCTTTGTAAATAAGAGCTGTTTGTAATTTTATAGATATCGTTAAATATAGTCGTTTACGTTAAACTGCGTCAGTGGAGAAGTTTTATCGGATTAAAATTGTTACTTTGTATTTAAATATAGTGTATAGAAGCATATTTCGCACTTTATTAAGACGTTTTAGGCGACAAACTGGTGGGTTTTTTCGATAAAATTTTTGTTCTTAAACAAAGAGTTTAGCTTTTAGATACGAGCCGTTAAAGGTTAGTGTCGTTAAGAAATCTTAAATTTACAGAATACCGATTACAGTGATAACGCTCCCCGATTGTGAAATGTTTTTTTGGTGATGCACTTTTTCCGACACCTTTCGAGTTTAGATCGCGTTGGCGCGTATTTGAAAATTTAAGTAAGAGATTGGTATGATTGGTTAAATTAAAAGGTAAGTTAGATCAATGGAAGATGGCGAATTCTGAACGATGTTGATGTCAGTTCATTCCAAGGTGTAGCGGAAGGCTCACGTTTTTTTGTTTACGGTTTCGCAATGTACGCGAAAAGGGCTAGGAGGGAACAAGTTATACAAAACCGAGCGTGCATCGAACATTACCGTAGGAATATTTTCCGCTTCCATTTGTAAGAGATATTTTAAAGTTTCAACGCACCCCGGGTTATCTCATCGTAGAGTTTCGTTTTGCAAATAGTGACAATTTTCGGGAGTAATAGCATAAGTGCATCATAATCTTGCATAAAAGCGTATTTTCTAAAAACTGCATGAGTTTATTTTCATATTTTTTGCGAAAGAGCACGACACCTAAGGCGGAGGGCTCTTTTAAAAGAATATGAAAATGAACGAATGTAGTTTTTAAAGAAACACGCTTGAATCCAAAATTTTCTGGTTATATGGAGCAGGAATCCTATTTAGTGGAATATTTCCCGGATCATTTTTAAAATTAACAAAACTAAATAATCTTATTTATTAGACACATTTAAGAAATTGTTACAATTGGCGTTGTTTACAGACAAAAAAGTGGTTACTATTAGATATAAAATCTTCTTTAATTTTTCAACAATGACGTTTCCCTGGATACGCACAAGACAATTATCGAAATGCAATTTTCAATTAAACCAGATAAAAAATTAGTTATTTGGCGCTTTTGGTTGAATTAACTGTCGTAACTTAGTTCGAATAATTATAAATAGGAGGTTGCCGTTTGTGAGATATTATTTGGAGAGCGTACCGTAGAAACTCAGTGGAACCCTATCGATTCAGCACCTGGTGAACCAGTTGCATGACTACACTATTATATTACGGTCCAGAAGAAGGAGTGTTCTACTGTAGTAGGTGCGAATTAAGGCAAACTTTTACTTTTTTTATTCTGCCGGTAATAACCATAAAGTGTGTGCTTTTTTGTGTTTGTGTGGAGTATACATTTGCTTGCTTTCGGGTAGACTTTTGTATAGAAGCCCTTCAGGCAATTTAGAAGCAGGCGTATTCATTCACCCCATTTGTTTGCTGAAATCCTTAAGTTTTTTATCTGTGTAATGTTGTGAATTGAAAGTTTATTTCACGAAAATTAGTCAAATTTATGTTACCTATATATTTATTGTTTCAGTTGTATTGATTAAAAGGTAGTTGATAATACCGCCTTGCAAGCACCTACTGAATTTGATGATTATTTCCATTGGTTTCTTGTTTTGAATTGCAAAATTTAATGTGCTTTTTGTAACTGTACCTACTAAAATTTAATACGTAAATGCCATAATATACGGCCATTGTTAATATTTATAACTGTTTTATTAATAGATATGAATCTATTGTGACTTCGTCCTCTGTGCCTACGATTTTGCGACATAAAGTAATAAGTTGAAAGATTAGATGTTTTGATTCACGTTTAAGATTTCTAGTGTTTGAATTATTTTATGAGGAATTTCGAGTTAAGTAATTTTACTGCGACAAAATCCATTTATCGTTCACTTTGATTGTAATCAATTTTATTGAAGTTTCATTAAGATTTCACGTAATAACTAATGAGAATTTCTCGATTTGAGCGTTTACTATTTTGATTTTGATAGTCACTTTAAAAGTTTTGAGATTTTATATATATATATATATATATATATATATATATATATATATATATATATATATATATATATATATATATATAGCATACGATATTTTTGCGAGTAGTCACATTATTTTTGAAGTAATTTACTTACCGATACCGCAGTGCCTGGATTTGCCAAAAGGTAAGCAGTTTGTTATATGTTTGGAAATGATATGTGTATTTTTTTCTCGAATATAGGAATTATAACCCCGATCACGTCGTTTATTAAATTTTCGATCAGGTTTAGTTTTGTTGTGACTTATTTTTTCGTTTTAAATTGAATATTTAGTTACCGCATTGATCAGTTATTTTTGGTTACTCGAGCCAATGATTTTAGCGCTAGGTTTATCGAAATATTTAACAAGTTTTAGTTTTATTTTTTTATATGGAGCTTAAGATTTCATTGAAGTTTGGGTGCATAAATATTTTTGGAGTAGAATTTTAGTAGAGGTGAGGGTTTGATTTTGAGTAAACATTATGGTTTCTTGTTAGACCATTATTAAGATCTAGTTCATGGCGTTTTCCCGCTATAAATGTTACTAAAAGTGGTGCCTTTTTGACATTTTCTCCTGACTTTGACGTTTTGGGAGTTCTGATGGGTGCCCTTTTGCAGCTTTAACTATGAACCACCCCCATGCCTTTGAGCTATGCCGTGCGCGCAGTTGCCTTTACGGTTTAGGTTTCCGCGTGTGTTGTGTGACCCATTTTGCTTCCAGTTCTCGCGGTGATTTGTCTTCTTCAGTTCAGTTAACACACAACCTGATTGTGTAGGCACGACGTATTAACCAAGTCCCCCAGGCCATCTTCATCTTCGTTTCCATCTGCTTCAGGTAGTGCGAATTGAATCACTAACTCCAACTGCTTTTTCTGTTGGTTCATATAGTTGCTTTGATTTTGGTTCGCTGCCTTTTAACTTTTGCTTATTTTCATTTTGTCATTTACTTTCCCCTTACTTGAATTTATTGTTTCGGGTTTTGTGATTCCTCTATACCTCCGTGTGTTAGGCAGTATCTGTGAATCATCCCTTGTTTTGAGGTCTTTTCTCGATTTCAACGGTTTCCTTTGTGGTGCGTGTTCATGTTTGTTTCATATTATAATCAACATCCTAGTATTTTCAAAGTCGATCTTATGTGATATTTGTTGAATGTGCTGGGCCAGTTATGATTCCGTGTGGTTCTTAATTACCGCGGTTTGTGTTCTTGTGTTAATAATTCGGTTGGTTCGACCCCGATGTATCTATATGGTGATTATCGGCACAAGGAATCTCATATATTACTTAGCATTCCAGATATATTATAGTTTTTGGATTCCATACGATGAATGATATTTTCCATTTTCCCAAGTATTCAGTATTGTTGGTATGTCAGAGTTTTTCAATGTTTGGATAATATTTTATCTTGCCTTATCTTGATGTAAGGCTGCTCAGGATGTCGGTCCACCTTTGTCTTTACCTCTCACTTGTTTTGTTTCTGTAGTCATTTTTTATTCTTTTCGGTGGAGCCGCTGGTAACGTTGTTTTAAATTTTATTCGCCGCCTTGGTTTAGATGTTCTTATCTGCCAGTTAGGTCGTCTTTATTACAAGCGTTTTAACAACGGATTGCAGCGCGGTTATGCGACTTGGCATCTAGATATCTGAAGTGTGAGTTAACTTGAATACCAAGATGTTGGTATAGGACAAACTGGGACACGCATCATAAGGGAAGCCATAGAAAAAAGACCGCAAAACTTAAACACAAGGGATGATACGCAAAGGCTGCCTAACAGTTGCAAATCATTAACGAAGGATAGGAGAATCACAAACCCCGAAACAGCAAAACTAAACAATGGAAAATTAAGATAGAAAGTGAATGTTAAAAAAGTCAGAAGGCAGCTACTGACTCGAAATAATTCCCGTATAAGTCGACAAATAGAAACTGATTTGGACTTATGATATATGATAGCAACTTAGAATTTAACACTGAATAGGAATCCGTGACAGGTGTTTCGATTGGTCAAATTCTGACCCAAGTAATCCATCTACAAGTCGAAAAAGCGAAAATTCTAATATAAACCAAATTTGCAGGTTATGCAAGTATTGCTTTAGAATTCAAAAATGGCCCTACTTAAGTAATAGTATTATTAAATGTACACTGTGTCCCATTTTGGTTGAAATTGTAGGGTTATCTCGTTTGCGAGCAAAGATAGAAAGATGCCACAAACAGCTTTGCCTTTAGTTTAACGAAATGGTGAAAACTGCTTTTATACAGAATTTTCCGAAGAATTTAGTGGCGTGCATTGTTTTTCCCACAAAAAGTTCTCAACAAACTAAAGTTTTGTTTTTTTAAATGGAACACCCTGTACATTTTTGTTATACAGGGTAAACCGAATTTAATTTGCGTATACAGAGATATCGAAAACCGTAATAGATAGAGTATCGGTTAAATGAGAAATAAGTTTCGTAATTTGTTGGGTAGTACATTAGTATAAAGAAGTTTGGTTTTTTCCGACTAGTTCCGGAGATATTCGATAAAATCCGAAAATGCTCATTTTCGTTTTGTAAGACTAGCGTTGTTATTATAACAGATATCAAAAAAATTAATCTAAACTTTTTTTTTTAAATAAAATTTACTACAACTTGCCTACCAAAATCTCAATACGACGTTTTGTCTTTTCAGGACCACCCTCAACAATATTTTTAAATACGGACCTGGATTTATTACTACAATTTTTGTAAGGTTCTTATAGCTTAATACAATGATATAAAATTCTTGACTATTCTACTACGTTTCGTCTGTGAAAATCATCATCTTCATGGTTTCTTACCGAAATGAATTAAATTTTTACTACATTTCTTTTAGGTTTTGTATAATCTTAATACACTGCTATGGCATTCCTAAACATACATTTTATCTATGATCATCATCTATAAGCCTTTTGTAATAGTCTTTAAATCAGTATTTATAAAAAATAATGATAATCACAAAATTTAACAGTTTATTTTTACATCTAATGATAATGAACAAATGTGATAATTTAAGACTGACCTAACAGTAGCAAATAAAATTAGAGTATTTTTAAAACCAGCTATGAAAGTTGCTCAAATGAAATCCATTCTGTTGAATACATAGTTCAATCCTCCTTGACATGTTTGATGTCGCTGCATCCACCATTTCGGTGTAATTTTTTGAAATGCATCTCGTATTCGTTGACGAAGTTCTGAACTGTTAGATTTTGTGATTATCATTATTTTTTTATAAATACTGATTTAAAGACTATTACAAAAGATGATGATCATAGATGAAATGTGTATGGTTAGGAATGCCATAGCAGTGTATTAAGATTATACAAAACCTACAAGAAATGTAGTAAAAATTTAATTCATTTCAGTAAGAAACCATGAAGATGATGATTTTCACAGACGAAACGTAGTAGAATAGTCAAGAATTTTATATCATTGTATTAAGCTATAAGAACCTTACAAAAATTGTAGTAAAAATCCAGGTCCGTATTTAAAAAATATTGTTGAGGGTGGTCCTGAAAAGACAAAACGTCGTATTGAAATTTTGGTATGGCAAGTTGTAGTAAATTTTATTAAAAAAGTTTAGATTAATTTTTTGATATCTGTTATAATAACAACGCTAGTCTTACAAAACGAAAATGAGCATTTTGGGATTTTGTCGAATATCTCCGGAACTAGTCGGAAAAAACCAAACTTCTTTATACTCATGTACTACCCAACAAATTACGAAACTTATTTCTCATTTAACCGATACTCTATCTATTACGGTTTTCGATATCTCTGTATACGCAAATTAAATTCGGTTCACCCTGTATACCAGAGCTTACTCTCAGCTTTCAAAAAATATGTAGTATATGGCACTTCTTTTGCATTATTTTGATGATGTAGTTGGCTATGAAAAAACAAGTTTAGGGTTAGGAAGTTTTATGCAAAAACATAAAATTAAAAACTTAACTTAATAACAAGCCTAATAAAAATTACTAAAACAGATGTTCCAACTGTTGACCAATCTGTCTTATGCATGCTTCTTTCTACAGCATTAAGCACAATAACAGGGTGACCTTGTAAATGTCTAAAAGTTTCTCTAACTGCATTTGTCAAACGTTCAATGTTTTCATATTGAGTTTGGTATATTTTATTTTGGAAAAACATATCTAAGACTGACAAGTCCGGAGACCTAGGAAGCCATCTTATCGGCCCATTAGTGCCATTCCATCTATTACCAAAATTGTTTTCCAAAAACGGGCGTATAATTTGCGCATTGTGAGATGGCACACCATACTGTTGGAAATGAATTTGGTTCAAGCGAGCTAAAGGAATGTCATCTAATAATTCAGGCACAACCATTTCTAAAATGTCCAAATATCTAGGAGCGAATAAGTTCCCTTCGATAATGTAAAATTTTATTTTTAATCCTAATATAAAGCAGGAAACGTTTAGTCCAAATCGTCCTTGTCTTTGGGAGAATGTTTGGTGTTGATTTTCTTGACATCAGAATCTGCTATTGTACCTGTTTAAAACATCTGAATTGCTAAAGTGTTCCTCGCCTGGCCATATGACGTTTCTTCCCAAGTCGAGTACTATATTTAACTTGTTTAAGTACCAATTTCAAAATATTAATCTGTGTTCATCGTCGCCAGGATGTAGATGTTGAACAAGCCTTTATATTTATGGTGGCGAAGTATTCTTTGAATTCTTGTTTTCAAGACTCCAATACCACTTTTCATACTTCTACAAGAACTTATAGGATTACCCTCCACACTGGCTAATACGGTAACCTCATCATTCGCTCGATTTTCTTTATTATATTTTTTGACCTGGGTTCAGAAAATGATACATAATTAATTAAACTTTGTTTTAATCTATAAAACGTGATTTTACTAGGTTGTCTCCTTTCTGGAAACCTACATAGATGTAAAGTTTCTTAATTATCAAAATTAATACCAGGAAAACTACATTTACCTGTTAAAATACAAATTTATTGCTGCGTTGGCGTTTTAATTACTCTGACCAAAGCAAATCAGCATATCATATTTTTCAAAGTTTCCAAAATTTTGATTTTCTGTCATATTTTGCACAATCAACAAACAATACGATTGTTGCACAAAAATAATTTTAATCAGATTTGACAGGTCAATTACGTTTAGATCAGACTAGGCCCAGCCTGCTTACAAATTTAGATATAAAGTATTTTTAAGCTTCATTGCCATTAATATTTTTTTCTGAAGCAGCAAGATTCATTTCACCAAATTCAAAAAAAATTTGCCAGTTTGATGGCAAATTTAAATAGTTTCAAAAATTATTTTACCTAATTTGCATAATTTTTTGTTATTATTTTTTTATTTCTGCGTAAAAGTCCTTAGATTTATTATAATCGCGTATTTACGTATTTATAATTATAATAAACCAGAGTAAGAATCGAGTAGCCCTTTTTGAATACGCATCTATATCTTGGACGTTCAGTAAAATACGGGTTTTTACTGAGTTTATTGGTTTCATGGCCAACTATACCATCAAAATGCCCACAATATATATTTTTTGAAAGGTAAGGGTAAGCTTTTATATAATAAAAAATATACAGGGTGTTCCATTTAAAAAAGCAAAACCTTGGTTTATTGCGAAGAAACTGACTGTTTGTGGGAAAAACTATGCACGTCAATAAATTCTACGGAAAATTATATATAAAACCCACTTTTCACCATTTGGATAAATTACAAGGCAAAGCAGTTACGAGGGGTACTCAAAATATGTAAATTTTGACTTTCGCCTTGTATTTGAAATACTAATAGGACTATGACAATTTTGTTTGTGGCATCTTTCGTTTCAAAAGTAGAGTAGGTCGCGAAAACCGCATCTTTCTATCTTTGCTCGCAAACGAGATACCCTACAATTTAAACCAAAAAGGACACAGTGTACATCATTTATTCACTTTATTTAATTGAGAACCAAATATTTTTGTAATGTGCCTTTTAGACACTACTGGTAAGTTACGATACAAAAACTTCTGGGTTGTAAAGGGTTAACATACAGTACGTACCCAATGTATGGAACCGCACTTGTTATTTCAAAGCTATTCAAGCTAAATCGATAAAATTTCATATGCATCCTGTTTACAAAGCCTTCTGTAATTTCCACAGTTTTGTTATTTTTTTAACTGATAAGGGGGGGAGCTGCACAGCCAACTTGATTTTTTAAATAGGAAGGGGTGTCAAATCGCATACCGTTTGAAAGGTATTTTCAAGTAGAATTCAGCGGACATGCCGCTTGCCATAGTTATCTCTAAAGATAACTTCGCTAATGTAATTTAAAGATGGATCTAACTATGGCTGTTGACGTCAATAAACAAAGTGGCGTGGACTTGAGAGATAATTGGGATTCAGTATCTTGTTGCTGAATATATCATGCGGCTATCGGAAATAAATTTGCGGCTACCATGCGCTTCCTTAGATTTGATAATCAAGTTACTATAGTGGAATTCAACCCGAGTATGGAGTGTTGGTCTTATGGCGAGGCATGTCGGCGTTGCCAAACGTACCGACTCTAGTCAAATGCATTATTAACATTATTGGCTTTTAATTTTTGTACATTAAGGGCTTGTTTACCAAAAGTTGAATTAAAGTTTGATTGCAATTAAGTCTTAATTCGACGTTTTTTGTCCTAATAATTCAATTAATAAATTCCATACCAGTTTGAAGTAGGTAAGTGAATTAAGCGAAACGTGAATAACAATTGTTTTAATATATAAATTTTTCCTTTCTGGAGTCCCGCTACTTACGCGACCACAAATCTCTAACTAATACCACTACCAGAAGCCATCCCCACCTTCCGCCGATTTTCGTAAAATCGCTGGACGCGCTACCGAGAGCGAATTCCGCATTCAGACTTCTTCTCGAATACTGTTGTACACCCTGGACTGCTTTCTTTTAAATTCTCCGTCACCTACATGCATGTTTTTATTTGCAACATCTACACAGACACCTGTCGTGAACGTTAGGCGAAATTTAATTCCTAGTGTCGTTTCCCACTTACACGGTTGGACAGAAAGGCCACCTGTCTGAATTCTACCGGCCTCGTAGTGTCGATTAGAAAGCGCAACGGAGCAGACAGCCCAGATCTACTAATCACGCCTAGTTACATAATTCACACAAACTTACTTACACTCATACGCCGGCACTATAATTTACTAACTGCAGTGTGTCACCGAAATGAAAACGATAAACCAGACCAAAATCCGACAATTATTTCTGACATAAAAGATTCAGTTCGTCTAGTAACTACTTAAACAAAGTCTTACATTTTCGCCCACTTTACGTAATTCCACGTTTCTAAAAATCTACTCCTCTTCAGAGTACTGAATCCTTCCTGAATAGCACGTCGAGATAAACTCATATTACAGAATTATTCTCTCATCGAGCATTCTTTAATATCACGTTACATGAAACGTTTAGTCTATCTTGCTCACCGGTGAACAAAATAAAATTTCCTGAAGTTGTAACCGTACCAAGATAAAAGATTCGCCACCATTTCTCCATAAGTAGGTTATGGACGAGACTTGCCCCTTGTGAACAAACTGCTAGTTCCTGCACAAAATATTCCATACTGGAATTTCCACCATCAACTTAACCCTGTTAATTCAGTAATCGTCTGTGTCCATCACCCCGTCGGTGGTTGTTTCTAAATAATAATAGAAAAACCTGAAAGAAGACTAAACCCCGCTCATTATAATTTCACCTAGCTACAGAAGGCTAACTTGGACACCTTCTAATTTCCCTTAATAAGTTTTAAAACACTAATTAAAACAGACTATTAGTTAAATATATCCCGTTAGATAGATTAAGTAGAACATCGCGTTAAAATTATTAAATAGTTTAGGTTTAAACTCAAGAAAGGCAAGGTTATTCAAGTTTTAAATATATCTACTTTCTTTTTGACCTAGATAGTCCAGGTAACATTGACCGCGTTGATTATATGTTTAAAAATATTTCAACGAGAAATAAAATTGGTACAACACCGGCCTGGACTGTAAATAAAAGTGATATACTTCCTTGTTCTACCAGACAGGCACGTAATCAAAATACTTCCTAACTTTAGTTATTCACGTACGTTAAGTTAATTACATTCTAGTTTAAATTCCTTACTATAACTGTACTGTTAATCCTATTTTTTAGCGACCGTAAGGAAGCTGTGGAGGTGACCGTCGTCAGACGAGTCGCCGTACCAGAACGAGTTCCGTAAATTTATTAATCATCCTCTTTGTTTAAAGTAAAAAGAATTTATTATATTTAAGTTCAGATCCATACATAAATTATTGTTTTGTTATTGTAATTAAGGTAGTAGTGTATATATTTAGCTTTATAAAAGATATACGATAATACTTTATATGTATCAAACCTTTTTTTTTATTGGTTATAGTGAAATATCAGGTTGCAGACGATCAGCGCTATTTCAAAGAACCTACGGCTACCCTCGATTTGAGCTATAGCCGCGGAAAACATAATCATAAAAGTAAACTAGCCCGTCAGGCCAATACTTTTCCAAATAATCGACCTCCAAGTAAAATATTCGTAAATCCTTAAATAAACCGATTTGGGCATATTATATATCATCGTAGCTTAGAATTTAATGTTGAATAGGAATCTTTGATAGGCGTTTCGATTTGGTCGAATAATGATCTAAATAATTCTATTTTAAGACGATAAATCGAAAATTCTAGCATTGGAACCATAAAACGCATATTTGCTTGATAAGGTGTAAAATAATATTTCAGTGGGATAAAGTAATTTACTAGAAACCACGTTTTGTCAAAACCAATCTAAACTTATAACAGCAAAATTAGAAATGCTTCTCAATTTCAGCAATAACGTTGTGGTAACAATACAACGCGCGTGGATGCAGAAGAGCAATGGCAAGTATATAAATATCACTGTATTTAACTAATAAAGGGTTTCCGTTGACAAATTTTATGAAGTAAAAATTCCTATTTTACAAAAGTTAGTAGTGATTAAAAAGAAAAATACTGTTAACACTTTGCCCATAAAGTCAAAATGATGAAATTTCTCGCTTAGTTTTAATGGAATACAAAAACGCCATTAATGAAACGTAACGAGGAAAAGTGGAGCGGTGTCGTTAATAGGGAAAAGCATGGAGCAATTTCATCCACGTCCCGTTTGTAGACAATTAAAGGAAGATTCATGTCAGCCTGCAGCGCGCATAATTGAAATGGACGGAGAAGTTGGGATGGTTTCGGTAAGGGTGTTTAAAGCGAAAATGAAGCTATCAAGTACGTCAGACTAGCGAAAATGCTGTCACTGTAATAAAATGTGTACGAGTACATCCACATTTACAATTTCTTTGTCATTTAAAACCACATCTAAAACTGTTGACACGAACGAAATTGATCAAATGACATAATAAAGATTCCTCCACTGAGTATGCAAATACAAAGAGCGCATTTTTAAAGGATATTAAATTGGAGAATACTTGATATGCAGTTATATTCATTGCTTTTTGATATGTTTTCTTTATGAAGAGTGAGTTATGAAAATCTCTCGAGAGGGACTCACTCCTCGTCTAGCGTTAAACTAGTAAAATGGAATCTAAATTGAATAAATAAAAACATATTCGACGGTTCTAAATAAAAAGTCTTTTGAAAAGAATTTTTTCCCCTTGAAAGCGTCAACACCCGATCGTATCCGGTAGCGTGTTGTTTCCGGAATGTCGCTTCTGTGGTGTGAAATTAAATTCCAGCGCCAAGACGCTCGTGTCCCTGCCTGAAGCATCATCTCGATGGTCTACGGTCAGGGTGGGATATACCCTGCTAGGGTTGCAAAGTTTAATTAGTGAGGTGTCGTTAAATTCCTAAACAACAGTCTGCCACCTGGATGGTAAACAATGGACTAATCTTCAGTATTAAATACAAATACAATTTTATCCTCATAAATTCTTCATTATAACTAATTAGTACAAGGAATCTTTTTTTTTAACAGTAGGACTATAATTTTCCTAGATAAGGGGCATATCATTTGAATTTGTACTGTAGAACATTCAGGAAAGTAGTGACATTTAATTAAAATATTTTTTCAACAAAGGACATTTTTCGTTTATTAGAAAAACTTTTTGTGAGATCAATTCTTGAATTCTTTTTAAAGTGAAAACAAATTAGCGAAGTAACGTTTTTAAATGAAACTTAGAAAGTTTTTTACTGATAAGAAACAAAGCAATATCCTAACAAAACTAACGTTTTCTTTTCCTAACACTAATTTAACACGAAACGTCGGCATTAGCAATTATGCAAGTATCAAGAAAATATATCAACGCAGTTACTCGTTAGACTTCAGAAACATTATTAATTGTATAGTTATACCTTTTATTATATAAAATTATCTTGTATACAGTAATACACAAGAATATAGATGGTGTGTTATGCAAGCTTTTTTCATCAGAGCTATCGCCTTTCTTAGGAATAATAATCAATTACGAAGGAACAGAAACAACTAAAACAGTATATTATATAATAACGAGTAATGTATTGGGGTATATTCTGGCAAGTGGAAATAATTGGTACACAAACCGAAGGCTAGTATGGAGGTGTCACGACAACACAATATACTTTCTTTACGAGTCATAGACATTTCTATTTCTGCGACAACTTGTTCTAATATATAGTGAATCCTAATTTTCAATAAATGGTTAAATAAGCAATTGTTTTATGTTAGTGGGTAGATAAAAAAATTATTTTATTCTTTTTAGTACATTTGGAAATAAAAGCGTTTTTTAAAAATGTTTACTTTACTTATTTTTATTTTCCACTTTTTAGTCCTTTGGGTGTAAGTTCCAACAAAGAAAGAAATAAAATTTTTCAAGACCCTAGTTTTATAAACAAAAACGTCGAACTTACTTGGCCAATATAAACATGTATGCCGACATTCAGCTTAATCGGAGATCGGAAATTTTTGTTTGACCGAATACAATACTTTGAACACCCCAGGCGCAGCCCCCTGATCTTGAACTCAACTTGTCATATATTTTTGTGCATGGTCTTATGCTAAAAGCTTAAGTTCTGAATTTCAAGGCTATAGCTTTATAAACAAAAATTTCGCCCATATTTGGCCAAATTTGGCCGCAAAAGCCAAAGTAAAAACACATATTCGTGTATAGTCATGAACAATACGCATGTATCCCAAATTTCACCTCAATCGGAGATCAGGAAGTTGTTGAAAATTCAATACAAGATTTGAACCGGACAGACAAAGTGAATTGAATAAAAGCGTTAAAAAAGAATGTTTTATATTAACTTAGTTGAGTAGATTTCCACAGTTTTTGTTCACGGCGCTTCGGAAACGAACCATCCAGCTTCCGTCAACAAACTTAGTCCTGAGAAGCACTGCTTTCGCACTTGAGTCGAATTAATTTGGCTCTGATTTTTTTTCAAGCAGTTGACTGCTCTCGGATTCGAACTAAGAACTTATCACTTACAAGCCTGACATATTTGCCGCTTATATACAGGGTGTTTAAAAAAGATGCGGCAATATTAAAAGGAGTGATTGCCCAGGTCATTTTATACAATAAGTTCCTATAAACATAGGGCCGAAAACGCTTCGTTATCGATCTACAGCGTGCTGAAGTTTAATATAAAAAAACAGTCAAAATTAGATTTTTCCAAAACGGCGTGAGATATCATAATGAAATCTTACGCGTGTCAATAGCTGTGGGAGACGCATACTTTGCAATACAACACGATGTTTCAGTCGTACCATTGGCACGAGTATTGGCACGTCACAGGCTATTTTTCAAGAAAAAAGTAGGATGCCGCTGATTTCTCTAAAAATAGAAAATATTTTTTGATTCTTTGTTCAATTGTGAAGAAAAAAGCTCTCTCGACTTTTTATTGTACGACGTACTGTTTTTGAGTAAAAAGAAAACATTTTAGTGCATGTCCATTTATCATGCGTACAAAAATATTTTTAAACATATTATTTACTGACATATCACTGACATATTGAATGAGTCTCGTGATTAATAATTTTGTATGTGTCGAATTTGTTGCTTATCATGGATCGCTATACGAATGCCGAGATGACCGACATGCACTACATTTATGGACTTGCTGATGGGAATGCATTAGAAGCTAGTCGGTTGTATACTGAAACATTTCCGGGCCGTATTTCCCCTGATAGAAAAACTTTCGAACGTATTCATCGGCGTCTTTATGAAACAGGCACATTAAGACGACATGAAGGAGCAGGAAGGCCAAGGACAGCAAGAACGGTAGAGCTGGAAGAGGATGTTCTGGACTTGATTGAAGAAGATCAAGTACTTCTACTCGAAAAATTGCTGACGCTTTGGATGTAAGTAATGGGACTATTTGGCACATTCTTAAGGAAAATTTGTTGTGTCCATTCCATATACAGCGCGTTCAAGCACTTCTTCCTGCTGATTTTCCTCCTCGCATTGCATTCTGTCAATGGCTTTTGCACAAAATGGTTCAAATCCCTCAACTCCTAATGTTGATTCTGTTCACCGATGAAGCGAGTTTTTCAAGAAATGCAATACGGAGTTTCCATAATAACCATGTATCGTGTAAAGAAAATCCAAATGAAATTGCTGAAGATCGTTTTCAACATCAGTTTTCTTTGAACGTTTGGATTGAGATTGTGGGTGACTGCCTAATTGGACCGGTATTTCTACCCGGGAGACTTACCGGAGAGGTGTATCGCAACTTTTTGGAAAACACGCTCCCTGGATTTCTGGAGGACGTACCATTAGCAATTAGAGATGCAATGTGGTATATGCACGATGGCGCACCAGCCCACTTTAGTCAAGTAGCTCGTGATTTCTTAATACTAGCATACGGAAATCGTTGGATTGGCCGGGGTGGACCTCACTTATGGCCTGCACGATCGCCGGACTTAAATCCCCTTGATTTTTTCCTGTGGGGCCATTTGAAGTCCTTGGTGTACGCTACTCCATTGGAAAACGTAGAAGATTTAAGGAATCGAATCATTGCTGGGTGCAACTCAATTAAAACAGATCCTGGTGTTTTTGAGAGAGTTCGCCAGTCAATGAGGAGAAGATTGGATTGTTGCATTCGAGCTTGAACAGTTTTTGTAATTTTTGGTTGGTAAAATTTTTGGTTTAGTGAAATATTTGTTTTTGCCCTTGAATGAAACCCTTGATTTTTAAAACTTTTTGTCTTTAATAAATCGACAGGCGCCAAAATGTTTTTTTTTTACTCAAAAACGGTACCTCGTACGATAAAAAGTCAAGAGAGCTTTTTTCTTCACAATTGAACAAAGAATTAAAAAATATTTTTTATTTTTAGAGAAATCAGCGGCATCCTACTTTTTTCTTGAAAAATAGCCTGTGACGTGCCAATACGCGCGCCAATGGTACGACTGAAACATCGTGTTGTATTGCAAAGTATGCGTCTCCCACTGCTATTGACACGCGTAAAATTTCATTATGATATCTCAAGCCGTATTAGAAAAATCTAATTTTGACTGTTTTTTAAAATTAAACTTCAATACGCAGTAGATCGATAACGAAGTGTTTGCGGACCTACGTTTTTCTGGTTTTTGTTTCAGACACGTTCCACTACCCTGAACCGTTTTGTTTCGCCTTTTCGGAGATTATTGTTATGTTCCTATGTTCTAACCTTGTGTGGTTTACTGGCCTTTTTCTATGTGTGATCTGCCGTATTTCCATGGTACGTTGAGTATACAATTTAGGAATTTTGGTTTTAATTGTGTGGTTTCGTTTTGGTGAGTATTATTCTGAGCGTTTATGTGGATTTGAAGGAAGTGCTTGTGTTTACTGTTCATCCTTCGTATTTTGTCTGTGGTATGTGGTATATGTGGTATTTCCGTTATGTACTTAGGTTCTTGCTTTGATCATATTCTTTCAGCTATATCGTACAAGTATCATGCCACATCTAACTTGACACCTTTGTGGTGATTGGAGTTATAGTTTACGTACCCTTTCGCGCGGTTAGGTTGTAAATGCGTTGTCATTATGGCGTATGAGTAATTCCAGTATATCCATTTTTGATTCAGACTCCAATTCTGATGTGAATTTTATGGAAGGTACCCGCACATTTGGATAATCTAGGCATTCACCCAGTTTTTGCTTGCCGTGTTGCCAAACCATAAAGGTAGTCCACATATCTAAGCGATATCCTTAGTTTTCCGTGAATTCGGATATCGCTTGGTCTTCGAACTCTTCCATGTTAAATACTTTTGCATACTGTCAGAAGTTCCATTAATGTGTTTACCGAAAGTTATGTGTATTCGTTTAACGTTTCGTCCTTTTCCAGCCTGTCCCTTATGATAGTGAATGCTTTATTGGTGGGCACAATATCGAAGCTTACAGGAATTTCGTCGTAGTCGGGTAGGAAGTTTCTGACGGTTTCCATGAACTGCTGCGTTTATTCACCATTCACTCGGTTTTTCTCTGTAAGGGGGTGGTGGTGCTTACCGGATAGTGTGCTAATCGGACAAAGGGAATTTCCCAAGCTCACAACCGAACTCAGGGGAACTTCTTCCCTGTGGATATTCGGTAGGTCGTGTGGTATAACCATCTTTCTACTGATGGTGTAGGATATTTCGGTATTGGTTTGTATTCGGATCCAAGTAGTCATTGAAGCTTACTCCTGTAAGTCTTCATATCCACTACTACAGTCGCGTTTCCCATGTCTCTCGAGAAAATCTTGATCGATATGTCATTTTTAAGGGAAACGACTGCTTCCCTTTCTAGGATTGAAAGGTTAAGTTTAGCTTGAATGAATTCAGGATTAATCTAAATTTAATGCTGTATTATACTGCTTTTTTAGGATCTTATTTCATAGCTGTCTCTCACTTGCGGTTATCAGCTTACTTTCGGATGTACTTCGGTGTTATCGCACAGTTTCAGCCTTTGTTGAGAACCTTAATTTCGTCAACGTCCAACTATCGTTTAAAGATGTTTATGACAGCTTCCTTGCGAGTGGTATTCGTTGGATCATTCTTCTGCTTCACTGCCTTTTTAGTTTATTTTTCTGACCTGAAGAAGTAGAAACAAGATATGTAATAACTAACCTAGATATCAGTGGCAATACCATATATACCAGGTACGTCAGATAAAATGCGAACGATAGGAAGCAAATACAAGATACGCACTGCCTTGAAATCAAAAAGAACTCTCAGGAAAATACTCACCAAAATCAAATCACACAATTAAGAGCAGAACTCCGAAAATTGCGTATAGAACCTACCATGTTACTGCAACAGATCCTATATAGGAGAGGATTCAATGTTTGAACACAGGAACATAAGAATAACATCATCGAGGGCGAAACAAAAAGATTCACAATCGTCGAATCGTATCCAACGGGATAACATACAGATACTGGCAAAACACAAGAATAAAACTCGACAAAAAACTAAAGAAGCCACTGGAAAAGAATCCGATAAACCAGGCTAGTGAAGGAATGAAATTCATACGGATGCCAATAATCCGAGAAGAGCTTAGACACAATACACCTGCGCAATAGGTCATCGCGCAACATGCGCAATAAACTACAGCGCAAATACCAAGTTTTAAAAATGATCCAGTGGAAAAGTGAAACGTTTGTAAGCTGGAATCCAAGAGAAATGAAGGACCTGAGAAAATAAGAGCTAAATGAATTCGACTCAAGTGTGTACTTCTCAGAACTGAGCCTGATGACGAAAGCAGAAGCTGAAACGTCGCACTATAAAACCACATTTAATATCAAGTAAGACAAACTGTATCATGTTAACTGAGGAGGGTTGGTAGTAAAATATTCTTAGATAAAAATAATTTTACGTACAATGCTAAATAGTATGAAATTCGCGTAGAGGGTCTGAGATCGGACTAATAATTTAAAAAAATCAATATTTCACTATTATAGTCAATTTTTCAAAAAACACGTGCCAACTTGCCAATTTTTAAATTTAAAACTTAGATATCTAGTTAGGATTCATTTTACCTTTCAAATCACTTGGTCATTCAATACAAATATGTTCCATATTACATTTTTTACGCTTGTGCATAGATTAAGTGCCAGTTAGTGTTTTTGGACAGGAGGTTACCTATATCTGTTGGAAATCTCTAGCTGTTAAGGATTCATTTACGTAATAACACCCTAATTTCTGTGCTTTTTTTCTTTCGGGTATGTTTGTTTACCCTGTTAAGTACGAGACAATAATAATGTATAGTTTTCAGTTCTAATTTTAATACATTATACTAAACAATTATAATGTGGTTTATTAGTATGTGTTAAAGACACTATATTATAACCGTTTCGTCATCAAGGTAAATTAACAACGTGCTTGAATCTTTGTGGAGGATGTAATGATATTCTTTGTAGTGTGCTTTGATTACTTTGGGGTGGATAAGCAAATAAAAGATTACACCAACTATGGATTATGGCCATAAATATAAGTGTGTGCATCGGTTAAGTGTTAGATAGTGTTGTTCCAAACGACGTTGCATGTATTAGTTGGAAATTTCTAATTATTAAAGGATTCACTTACATCAGAACACTCAAATTATTATGCTAATATTACAGTATATAATATTAATATAGTTTTCTAAATATAAGTTAGTGATACGTATTTTTTTAGCATTCTAGCTAGAAATTTAAAATTTTGAGGACTACTTCTTAACGCCTCATGTTAAATCTGGACGACTTTAATCGATGGAACCTCAGGTAGACTAAATCATCACCTTTTGTTATTTCCTATTCGTTTAAATCCCCTTTTGAGGAACCTCTGGTAAAAATTTTTTATCTAAATACGTACTTCAAAACGTATTCAGATTTTCCTTAATTCTTGCTTTTTAGGCGGTTTAATGTTTTACGATACTAACTACAACGTGTTTTGTTCATTTTAAAGTTATTAGGAAGTATTTACCATCTTTCTATATATTTGATATCAATTATTACAGTAATTCAAGATTATGTACCAACTAGATTAGTTAGATATCATTAAATAAAATTCTGGGGAAAGTTGTGATTATTGCTATACTACTGACCATTGCAACTCCATTTAGAGTGGAGTTTTTTTTATATTCATTTTGAAAATTGAGTTAATTATTTCACGAATACGCACTTAGCTTATTATAAAATGTGTTATTTAGAGTGGCAATTTACAAGAAATATTTCAGAAATACTATAAGTTACCAATACACATGGTCCCTACAGCCAGTTTAGCCGGCAACCCACTTACTTAAATAATTTTACGTGACACCTAGTGTTAATTGAGCGTGCCAAAAATTCAATTAAATAAGCACGCTAAGGTAGCTACCTTCCATTTATGTGCATAAACAAACTACTCGTACCGTGACTAAAAAATTAAATGATTCCGATAGTAGTTTCCAATTTACACACTGATATGTAAGTATACAAGGTTTACAAGCGCTAAATCGACTTATTTTACAACGTTTGACAGAGTTTCGGCAAGATGGGCCATGATGTGCGTGTGCGTGTGCGTGTGAATGTACTTGTGCTTGTGCGTGTGCGTGTGTGTGAGACTGTGCGTGTGCGTGTACGAGTGTGTGTGCGTGTGAGTGTGGATTTGTGTGTGTGTGTGTGTGTGTGTGTGTGTGTGTGTGTGTGTGTGTGTGTGTGTGTCGTGTGTTGTGATGTGTGTGTATGTAGTATAAGGTTTAGTGTAAATGTGTGTAGTTTGTGTGTGTGTGTGTGTGTGGTGTGTGTGTGTGTGTGTGGTGTGTGTGAGTGTGTGGTGTGCGTGTGCTGTGCGTGTGTGTGTGTGCTGTGTGTGGTGTGTGCGTATGTACGCGCGTGTGTGTGTGGTGTGTGTGTGGTGGTGGTGTGTGGTGGTGGTGTGGCGTGTGCACGTGTGTGTGTGTGTGTGTGCATGTGTGTGTGTGGCGTGTGGTGTGTGCGTCTGCGTGTGTGCGTGTGTCGTGTGTGCGTGTGTGTGTGTGTGTCGTGTGCGTGTGTGCTGTGCGTGTGTCGTGTGTGTCGTGTGCGTCGTGTGGTGTGTGTCGTGTGTGCATGTGTGAGTGCGCGTGTGTGATGTGTGCGTGTGTGCATGTGTGGTGCGCGTGTGGATGTGTGCGTGTGTGCATGTGTGCGTGGTACGTGCGTGGTGTGTGCGTGTGGTGTGTGCATGTGTGCGGTGTGTGCTGTGTGCGTGTTGCGTGTGTGCGTGTGTGCAGTGTGGGTGTGTGCGTGTGTGCGTATGTGCGTGGTTGCGTGTGTGCTGGTGTGCGTGTGTGCTGTGTGCGTGTGTGCGTGTGTGCGTGTGTCGTGTGTGCGTGTATGCGTGTGTGCGTGTGTGTGCGTGTGTGCGTGTGTGCGTGTGTGCGTGTGTGCGTGTGTGTGCGTGTGTACGTGTGTGCGTGTGTGCGTATGTGCGTGTGTGGGTGGGTGTGTGTGTGTCTACGTATGTGCGGGTGTGCTAGTTCTTGCTAAACATTAGCAATATTAATTTAAAGATTTAAAAAAACCCGACACAAAAAATTCCACTTCTAAAACCTCTAAAAAGTCAACAATCATTGTTGAATCAGAGCTAAGAGCAGTCTCAATCAAGTCACCTTTTAGTCGAAAGGACTATAAATCTAAATCTCTAATAAATAAATGCTAAAAAATCCCTCCATCAACTAGAAAAGAGCTGGTGATCTTCACATGTCTGAACATAATTTCTTGAATCATAGCTAAGAACGCTATCGATTAACCCATCTTTCAAACAAAAGAAAATTGGATCAAAATCGGTTCCTCCGTTTGGGAGCTACGATTTCACGTCCACGTTAAACTTATAACACCGTTCTTTTTTCGTCGAGGTTTAAATTAAATGGTATTGAAAATCCTTAAGTTGTATTACTGGCATTTTACAGAAGCGGGCGGCCTTGGAATTTTTTATTAGCCTATTAACGTTTATCTGACATTAACTTTAAAATATCCATCTGACATATATTATTGTTTTTGTTTTTACAATGTTACCTATTTTCATTTTGAACGTGTAAAAAAAAATTATCCTTAAACAATTATTAAAATTATCTTGTTTCTGTTAATTTTCACTTTGTGTTTAAAAGGCTATGCATTGTTCCACACCAGTTATTTTATTAAACATTTCAATTATTATTAAAATAGTTTATATCACTTTTTACGAAATATTCTTTACTAAACGCACAAAAACCAACGCACTGAACCACATACGAGGATCACTATTTGTATTTTGAGCCTAACAATGAAAAAACAGTAAATTGTCATTCAAAATTGCTTTATTGTTTTTTTAAATGTTCTCCTTTATGATCAATACACTTTTACATTCGTTCAAACCATTTGTCATAGCATTTTTTCCAATCTTCTTGAGACACCTCCATAACATGGTTTTGGAACGCATCAACGGGTTCTTCCACCGACGAAAATCGTTGTCCACGTAATTTATTCTTGACATTCGGGAACAAGAAGAAGTCATCGGGTGCCAAATCAGGACTGTGTGGCGGATGACCCATCAATTCGATTTTTTTAGTGTGCGAATAATCGGTTGTTAGACGAGATGTGTGAGACCCCGCATTGTCGTAATGAAGAACGATCCGAAGGCGTTTGTTTGTTTTCTGCATTTCACCGAAGACTTCCGGCAAACAAATGGTTGTGTACCGTTCATAATTGACCGTTCTACATTCCCCTAAAAGCACAGTTGCCACATGACCAGTTTTTCCGAAAAAACAGGTGACCGTTTATTTCGATGTGCTTCGAGCGCGAACAACTTTTGTTGGATTTGGATCACCTTGAAACACTCTCACAGTCGACTGCCGTTTACGTTCCGGATCGTATGCACATATCCATGATTCGTCAGGTGTTACAATCTTATATACGTCTTTTGAAGCACCGCCATTGTATTTCTTGGGCATTTTTGTGCACCAGTAGACGCCACCATCTTTTTGAGATTTCGTCAAATTATGTGGGATCCAGCGAGAACAAAACTTTTCATGGCTAAATAATCATGTAATATTTTATACATGCTGATGGAACTAATGACTAGGGTTCCCTCAGTTTCAGAGTATGTCCCATGGCGATCTTGCACTATTAGTTTTTGCCCAGTATCAATGTTCTCTTGTATAACAATTGATTTTGGACGACCTTCGCGAATTTCGTCAGTGAGCGAAAGGCGGTCACGATTATAATCGTTATACCAGCGTTTCACAGTGGCAAAGAATGGAGCTTCATCGCCAAATGTAGAAGTAAGTTGATCGATGCCTTGATAGTCTACATAGAAAATCGCAATAAATCATCGCACGAAAATGTTCACGACTTAATTACATTTCCTTGCTGACACGCAACCTTCAAGTAAAAGCAAACAACACAAATAACGCTATTGACAAAAAGTTTAAAGTATGTTATTGTTAACAATGTCAGACGTTTCTATGGAAACGTAAAACGGTGCCTAGTTGCAATCAGTGTTGCCAAGGCTCAAAATATAAATAGTGGCCCTCGTAGCAAAAGTTATTCATCAAATCAATGGCCATTAATTAAGGTTTTTGAATGTACATAAATGATAGTGAAATAAAAGTATTGACTAGTTAGTTAATTAAAAGTATAGTTATATATTAGTAGAAGTTAGAATCAAATTATTCTTATTGTAATTTGAATTTCGCTTTGTGTTAGTAGCTATTGTTTGCCTTTACATTTCATTATTGTTTAACTTGTATAACTGCCAACTTTTGTTGTTTTGTAATTCAACTTTAATTAATAATGACTTTAAAAAAATCAAACGTAATTATTGATAAAAATACTTTAGTTGCATTTTGTTCCAATTTTAGTAGAAGATTACTCTACGTAGTTTAGCATACACGGGCGTTACGCCATATATTTCAAGATGCCACGAAACTAAGGAAGTTAGACCTGGCAACACTGCATTTCTAAATAACACCATCCTTAAGTAGTTAGCTGGCTGTTAGATGAGTCGCTTCTGTCATAGAGCAAACGTGGTACATACGATTTGTCATCGAAACATGAACTTGTTAAGAGAACACGTACGCGCAATTTTATACTACGATTTTAAGGACAATTTAAGTCAACAACAAAGTCTTCAACGATTGCATCTCGCATTTGGTGATGAAAGTCTTTCACGCGCAATTGTGCTTCGCTGGGATATAGAATTTAAAAGAGGACGGATATCGCTTGTTGGGTGCCACACACGCTTAACGATTTCCAAAAGGCAGAGTGAGTAAGAATCGCTCGGAAAACGTTAGAAATGTTAAATAATGGTGTAAATTGTATTCTACCTAAAATAGTAACAGGTGATTAAACTTACATCCCATTTTACGTTCCCCAGGTACTCTATCTTAGAAAAGTGTAATTTGAACTGATTCGCAATAATGCAAATCTAAGAACAAAACAATCACTAAGTGATTTTTCTTGACTTTACTGACAATAATGTTACTATTACTCAAATTAATTGCTACCTTTACATTGACTTTCCTGGCAATACTTAAACAATTAGAATTTATTTACAAGTCTGATATTTAATTACTCGCAAACCTTAAATCTGATCAAAAGAATTGGCCGTCTAGTGGTAGGTACGTTATGTTATTTGAATTAGATAGACAGGATGAGGTTAAGTGTTGCATCATGTGGAGCAGGTAAACCATGAAACTACTCAAATTAAAATTAACGAGCTTTGTGCAATGATGGTTCAACCCGTTATTGTACTATTGTGGGAAAGAACCATAAAGAAAACCAACTTTATTCATAAATAAGTAATTGCACAAGTACAGGGTGGCCAACTAAGAATACGAGGTACTGTATCTGGGAAACTATACATCTTAGAGGATTGCGGAAAAAAAGTTATTACTAAAACGGCCAATACAAAAACCTGGAAAATATTTTCATTTTCTGAAATGGCTGCTAGGGGGCGTAACTGCAATCTTGAATCTAAAAAAGTGATGTTTCTGTGAATTCTGGTATATTAACCTAATAAAAAAATTACTGATCTTTGAAGTCGAGGATAATCTGAACTTTTTTTGTTTGGCACCTTTTGACGTATCTATAAAAATAAAGTGGTGGGGGGTATTCAAAGGTTTCCTTAAATCACCCCCCGTATCGTTAATCCGATTTTAACAAACTTGGGCGCGTTGAAAAGAGCTTTTCTTGGGCTACAAATGGTAAAATAATTGAAGTTTTGTTAGTTTCACATGTCGTCGCTAGAGGGCTTTGTTCGACATTCCGACAGAAACGGTTAATTTTCGCAAAAAAATTAAATGAATTGGTATGACTTTTTTCATGAAAAAGTAGCTAAATGATGCCTAAACAAGCTCGCTAAAACCGCATCTCGATATCTTGTTTCTAACCTAAAATATCGGCCAAAGAAAACTTTATACGAAAATCCCTTAAATTTTTATTTTTTTTAACTGTATTTTTCTGGAATTGTTTCTATTATGTAAGTTGTGGCCCTGAAAAGGACCGACTTAAAGGAGAAAGGTTTTTAATGCCCCCGTAAATGCTCGAAATGCTGACCACCACTCTGTGCATTGCTGCCTCTTATGGGTAGACAAAACTGCAGCTTCAATTTCGGCTCTGAATAGATTACCTAGAAATTGCGATTTTAAATGTTTGTAAATTTATACACCAGAATAAAATCACCCTTTTTGAAATTACTACGGGCAAGTAAGCAATGCTAAAAGTTATACGAAAGGCCTATTTTTTGTTTGTTTAAATGCATATTCACTATGGATATATACGAAAAATACAATTAATAGAAGCAGGCAATGTAAACAGATACCTAAACAAAACATACATAATCCTCAAATTGTCAATAGTTAATACTTTCGCGTTACTTTGAGCAATTTTTGTGCTTTCAAAATGTGTTTTACGAATAATGAAGCTGTTGATATGCTTGCGGATTATTTTGAATGTCTTCAGAATGCCGCAGTAGCTAAAAGAGTTTACGCAGCTCGATATCCAAATCGGCGTCCTTGCGATGTAAGAGTTTTTCCCCGATTAGTAGCGAGCTTGCCAGCCAATGGTAGTTTTCGGCCTATGTTTCAACGGCAAAGAACTGGAAGAACACAAGAAAATATTAACCATGTACTGGGCTGTATTGAAGGAAATCCTCATGCTAGCACAAGATCATTATCTACTGAGTTGGGTATATCACGGACAACAGTTCAAAATATTTTGGAGGTAAGTTCTAATGGCCATCAAAATATATAGGTATTCGTTTAAACTTTTTTTAATTACTTTAAGAATGCACTCATATCATGTCGTTTTGCATCAGGCCTTGAAAGAGGAAGATTTTGATCGAAGGTTAGACTATTGCCATTGGATATTAGGTATGATACGCGAAAATAGAGAATTATTATTTCAAATTCTATGGACCGATGAAGCCACCTTCAGTAGTGACGGGAGAGTGAATCTACACAGTATGCATTATTGGTCTGCAGAAAATCCCCATTGGTTGCGTGAAGTTCAGCGCCAAGGACGTTGGAGTTTAAATTTATGGTGTGGCATACTGGGAGGCAGAATTATTGGGCTATATTTTTTCGAGCAACCCCTAAATGGTAATGTATTTCTTGACTTCTTGGCCAATCAATTACCGTTGTAGTTGGAAGATGTGCCTCTGGAAACAAGGCAAAATTGTGTTTGCAGATGGATGGTTGCCCAGCACATTTTGCTATTAATGTGCGAGAGCATATTAATGCAGTATTTCAACAGCGGTGGATTGGAAGAGGAAGTCTGTTTCCATGGCGTCGCGATCGCCAGACTTAACTTGCCTCGATCTTTATTTATGGGGGCGCATAAAGGACATCGTATTTCGGACTCAACCTACTACTAGGGAAAATATGAAAAACCGGATTCGTAACGCAATACGTAACATATCGAGAGCCGAAATTGAAGCTGCAGTTTTATCTAGTCATGAGAGGCTTCAGCAATGCATAGAGCGTGATGGTCAGGATTTCGAGCATTTACGGGGGCATTAAAAACCTTCCTCCTTTAAATCGGCCCTTTTTAGGGCCATAACTTACATAATAGAAATAATTCCAGAAAAGTACAGTTAAAAAGTACAAATTTAAGGGATTTTCGTATAAAGCTTTCTTTGGCCGATATTTTAGGTTAGGAACAAGATATCGAGATGCGGTATTCGCGAGCTTGTTTAGGCATCATTTAGCTACTTGTTCATGAAAAAAAGTCATACCAATGCATTTAATTAACCGTTTCTGTCGGAATGTCGAACAAAGCCCTCTAGCGACGGCATATGAAACTAACTAAACTTCAAGTATTATAATATTTGTAGCCCAAGAATATCTCATTTCAACGCACCCTAGCTTGTTAAAATCGGCTTAGCCGTTTCGAAGATACAGGGGATTATTTAAGGAAACCTTTGAATACCCCCACTACTTTATTTTTAGACATACGTCAAAAAGTGCCAAACAAAAAAAGTTCAGATTATCCTCTACTTCTAAAATCATTTATTTTTTTATTACGTTAATATAGCAGAATTCACAGAAACATCACTTTTTTAGATTCAAGATTGCAGTTTTGTATTCGCCGTTTTAGTAATAACTTGTCTTTGCGCAAGCCTCTACGATGGATAGTTTCACAGATACAGTACCTCGCATTCTTAGTTGGCCAACCTGTACATTAATGAATCAAATAATACAAAAACAATGAAAGGGTTAAATATATAACATAACACCATTAAATCAGGTTCAAGTGCATAAAAAATTATAACATTAAGCGAAAAATAAATAATAAGTAATTTGGCTACACGTAAACACAAAAAACCAATGTAATCACGCCCACAATTGTGTCATAAATAAATCAGAATAAAAATTGTATTACCAAACATGTGGGGCCCTATATAACCAATCATGTCGGTCTTTAAGTAAATAGCCAAATAGAACAATAAGGTAAAATTCGGTACATATAAAGTGTAACAACAGTAAAATTGCACAGGTGATATTAAGGTAAATGCAAGGACAAACAAAACAATATGTGAAACATTTACACATACACAATTGTTTAGTAACTAATACAGCACAAAGTACATACGTACAATTACAATAAATTACACATAACAATTCTAATTACACGTCGGATTAACCAGACTGAATCAAAGAAAAAAAAACCCAGTAAACAAAGCCTTACAATGAGATACGTTTGCAAGGGAATGTTTGATTTTTAATACGTTACGTAGGCTTGTAGAATTGTTTTCTGCGAGCTTTAATTACAATAAAAATACCTACTTACACTTGAATATATTTCCTTTAATTAAACACTTTACCACCAACACGACGAGTTAAGATACGCGGTTTAAAACTCAGTGCAGCGGCGACTAATTATAGATTAATTTTTGGAAAAACTTACATTAAAAGCAACACAAACAGAAAAGAACGAATTAGCGTTTTAGTTTTTCTAAAAGGTACACGACAAAATATTTATAGACCGAACGGTTTACAATGAGAGTTTCTAAATTAAAACAATCAATACCTTCCCCTTCGATTTCAAAACTAACTACCTGAAAATCAACCCCCGTTTTTCAAAAGTAACAAAAAAAAAACAAGAACATTACGTTGGAACAGTTTCACATTAATTATTGAACGAAATCTTAATTTTAACAATATGCATTCGTCCGTAACCAACCCTACATCTAATGTTAAATTTCCTAGTACCTAAAAAAGATGCTCTTTTGATCCACGGCATGTTCCGGCGTAATTAATTATTAACTAGTGACATTTTTACATTAAGAATTAGCGCATAAGAAATTCAAATGATTCGTTACGCCCCTTCAGTAAAGCAGTCTTTAAGCGTACACCTGCTAGTTAAACACCAACACATGTTTTTTAACCCTTAGCCAAATATCAGTTACATACATTCCAACATTTCTTACATAAAAGTACATAAAATATTCCGAAGACATTAGCAAACTACGACGTATTTTCAAGATATTAAAACCAATTAATTATTTTTTCTATCGCGGCTATGTAAAAATGTTTGTTACAATAATAAAATTTTCGCGGCCCGTTACCTACACTACCCGACAGGAGAGCCGTGTGTGCATCCATAAACATGCAGCAACACCAACAATGGCCAAAAAGCAAAGGGTTGCCAAGAAAGTTATGTATGCAGTTTTATTTCGTAGTATGGGATTAGTAACAGCAATGAAGCTGGAACATCAACGTACAGTCACAGTAGTCCTTGAGTCAGTCAACTTTCACGGGTTAATGTTACATCGCAATAAGACAGTCAAATTTTGTACGTGAAAATAATGCAAAATGTTCTGGTTGTTCTTAACATAAAGAAACATTTACGTGGTCAACGTTTCACGATGGAGGATGAGATAGAAGAAGCAATTCATCAATTTTTTGTGAGCATACCAAAAGATGACTGGCTTCAAACTTTTACGTTGTGGAAGTATCCATTACAAAAGTCGACTGATGGAGGAGGTGATTATTTTGAACATAAATAAAATCATTTTCGTAACAAGACTTGTAGTTTTCTTGTATATCAAAATATATAGCGTGACCCTCGCATGTGACTTCAAAGTAAATAAGAGAGATTTTAGAGTCCGATGTGAAATGCTAATATTAATATAATCTAGAAAAATTACAACTTTTATTGCCCATGTTAAAGCGAGGCAAATAATAACGTTATTTACTAGAAACGTAACTTGTATTAATAAAATCCGATGTAACGCATAATTGTGTAAACTCCACTTTTAAAGAACATAACAAAGTTTATCAACCAATAACTTAAAAACTATGATTTTGTGTGTAAAAGCAAACATTTTTATAGTGCATTCATCATGCAGTTGATTTAGTACCACACAGTTAAAAGCTTTCATGCAGTGCCTTTGCAGCTAGTTGTCTTTAATAGTGCAAATACACCTAGCGTTGGCTATCAATGCAAATGACAAATGTAATATTAGTGTTGTCCTGGTCCTCTTTTTTTAATGTTGAATTTTCGTAATGTTGGTATCCTTCGAACAGAAATATTCACGCAAACATCCTATTTCCCGATTGAGTTTGATTAAAAGGGGAAAAATAGTCGAATAAAAAGGTACAGAAAAGGCGAATAAGATAACGTCTGAAAAATCCATTAAAAAAAGTGAGTGAAGGTTATTCATAATGTGGAAATATGACATTCCAACAAACTCTTGTATTTAATATGAGTTGAGAAATGTTAGCAAAGCAAAAAGTTTTGACATAATTTAGTCACAATTTTGAAGGCAATTTTACGCGTAAAAAATTTCTAATAAAAGTTAACCGTGAAGTGGTACGCAGAAACTGTGTCGACAACTCACTATACAATTTACATGAATAAAACTCTAGTTAAGTGCAGTTCCGAGAGGATTCGTTAATTGGCAGAGTAGCAGCGCGCCGTACAGTTGTCCAACTTATATAACCTGGTAACCAAACTTTCCAACTTTCCACCTTCATTTCCTAGTTAGCAGTGGTTGTGTTAATGTAAATTAAATAAAATATCATTATCAAGATTTTAGCGTAAAGTTCCGTACAAATGTAATCATTTCCGTTAACTTTATATAACTTCAAAATTGAAATACCTTCTATCTAAATCTTAAAGTAAATCCTTACAGAGGAAATTGGGAAATCGTATTAAGGTACCTACATACATATAATAGAAGAGCAGGTGAAACCCGAAACGTTCTTATCGAAAATTTTATACTCGTCTTCGATGGAAAATCACAGTAACGGGATTTTAAGAGAAAAGTGTTGCGTTCTGAATTGAAATTAAGCAATTTATCTAAGTGCAAACAATTTTGAAATATTTCTGGATAAAATGTGTAAATTGTGCTAATGGGCATAATTTCTAGTCATCGCTTTCAATCACCTCTTATTGAGAAATACTAACAGTAAAATAGAGTACGGAATGAGAAAATTACCTACGAATGGATGAATACGACTATTAGACTAACTACAACCTTTTACCTTAAATGTGATCTATATTCAGTAGTGCTACGTTTTATGTTAAAAAGGCTTTAAAAAGTTCAGCTCAACACGTTTAGTTACGATTAAGCTCGTCAACTACTGGAATATTTACATATCAACAGAAAACTACAATAAAACAAGATAAAACGTTGCTTTCATAAAATTTGCAAGAAATACACTGACCTTATAGCTAAAACTTTACTGCACTTATGCATGTCAGCATTAATTTTAATCATTTAATAAAATTAGAAATGCTGCTTTCTTTGTACAAAATATTCTGAGAGTCTGGTAGAAGCTTTTGTTAAAAGATAGGTAACTGGAAAAACGGTACCCTACCAAAGATGCATTTGTATTAAGAATAAATCCATAGTAATGTGAAAACCAGTGTCGCAGGCAGATGAGCACAAACCGACGGGCGACGGACCTATGAACCAACGCTACTGGCGCTTCCATCCAGTAACAGAGTTTCAATTGACAGTCAGTTTGATACAAAACCTACAAATATCTAAGAAAAGGGGACCTGGTACACGTTGTTGTGTGCAAAAATTAAACATGAAAATGTAAACTTTCACCATTATTACACATATTAAAATACTTATGTTTTCATGGTGTATTTGTACTTTGTCAGTAGTAATATTATCTAATAAAATTGTTAAAGGTGTTGAAACAATTTTGTGAAATTTCAAAATTAAAACATAAACATAAGCCTAAGCTTACGTTTATGTTACCACACCTTTATTTTGGATGTAATAAGTCTTTAATTTTTTTTGTAGTTTTAGTTCTAAGGGAGATATTTGTTCAGTATATTTTGGACCTAACTTTAATAATTCTATTTATTTGGATTTTTTTAAAATTTTTTGGCAACTATTTTCTATAGGTAAACTTTCCGATATCATAGTTATACGAGATTTTAGTGTACCTGAATTTCTTCATTATTATAATTGCAGTATTAATGACTCTAGTACAATAATGTTAGGAAACTGTAAGGTCGGGGCGTCAAAGCGATAGGACGGGCTTAGGGTTGATCCGCTCAACTTTTGAACAGATTTTTATACCCAGGGGTTTGAATATTAATAATGAACAAAGATAATAATAATCTAACCAGTAGAAGTTTAAACCCATACCAGATGTGATTGTTAAACCCGGTATAACTGTGAAGTAAACTGAAAGCGTAAATACGCTAAGGATTGAACTCAAACAGGTAAACATTCTTGCAATAACAATGAATTATAGAGAACTAATAAAAATAACTTATTTTATACCACAGTAGCGCACGGTAAGGAAAGCAACCATAAACACGTATCTGTAACTGTAGGAAAAATACGAGATGTAATGCATCCTTGTAATGAACAGGAACTGCTCTATTAGCTTAAATGATAAAAATAAATAACCGTTATCCATAGCATATATACAGGGTGACGCGTTAGTGTGACAAAGTCCCATATCTCATTTATTTAAAGAGATACAAAATAAAAATTAAAAGCAAACGTTGTAAGATATGTTCTGGTGCATACTCCAAAAATATTTTTAATTATGCAGGGTAGATCATCAAAGCTTAGAAGTAATTTTAAATTTTTTTTTAAATAGAAAACCCTATATATTATTACATATTTAGATTCTACATACAATTTTAGACACATTTTATGTATAATGTCCTATACCTAAGTCTAACCGTTTTTGACAAATTTCAAATTTCTTATCAAAAATGACGTTTGCAGGCCAAAACATGGGTGAAAATCTTTTCTAAACGAAGCCTTTATCAATTAGTTATGGCTGGTTTCCTTGGAAATGGGGACCTACTCTAATGGGATGTATTGATATTTTTGTAATACATTCATTCATACAGGGTGATCAAAAATGTACAATAAAAAGTAGATTCAAAAAAACGTATAAAGTCATTTTTTTTAATGGAAACCCCCAATTTTTGTATTCTATCTTATTTAGGATTAAAAATAAGGGCGACTTTTTATAAGAGTGTATATTCCAAAAAATTGTAGTTTTTGAAATGACAATTTAACATTTTTTTATTGTAAAAAGGCTTTCAAGTTTTGTTGTTAATTGGCCATGACGGCGAGCTGTGGCATATAAAAATAATAGAGATAATCAGAAACGTCATTATTTATTGTCAGTTGATAATTTGTGTGATGCATTAGTGTATTTTATAGCAAATTGATTTAAAACTTGAATTAAAATTGTAAATAATAAATTTTTCGCAAGCCGAGATGGTTGATATGATTTTTGCTTTGGGAGCTAGTGATAAGAATACGCTCTTAGGAAGAAGTCTGTATCAACAACGGTTTCCAGAGAGACGGCAACCTGAAAGAGGGGCATTTGAAAACCTTTTGGAGCGTTTTGAAAGAACTGGAAATGTGTTATGTGAAAAAATACTAGGGAAAAACGTGGACAGACTGAGGAAAATCAATTAAATGTACTATTAACAGTTACCGAAAATCCATATATTGGACAACGACCCATTTCTCAGCAGGTTGGTGTTGAACGACGTACGTACATTCAACTACTTCAAGAGTTGGTTCCTGAAGATTATCAAAGACGACTGGAATTTAGTCAATGGGCTCAAAACAAAATAAACCTACATTTTGTTCATTTGATTTTATTTACAGATGAAGCACAGAAACGAAAGTGTAAACAGACGATTTTCATTACTATTCTACCGAAAACCCACATTTTGTAAGATATACTTCTCAAACTAGATGGTCTTTAAATGTTTGGGGAGGTGTTGTCGGTAATCATGTAATTGGACCATATTTTTTTGATCAACGAGTAACAGGGGAAGTATAGTTAGACTTTCTGCAAAACCATCTACCTAATTTGTTGCGTCAAGTGCCACAGGATACGCAACAAGAAATGTGGTTTCTTCATGATGGGGCCCCAGTACATCATACAGGTCCGATAATAACTTTTATAAATGCTAGATATCCAAAATGTTGGATTGGAAGGGGAGGGCCTGTTGCTTGGCCTGCTAGATCCCCAGATCTTACTAAAATGGACTTTAGCATATGGGGGTACGTCAAAGAGCAGGTTTATAAAATACCGCCTACAACAAAGGAAGACATGAAGATTAGGATTAGAAACTGTTTTTAAAACATTAGTGTTGAAATGTGTAGAAATTTAAGCAGCGAGTTTGAGAGACGTATTGCATTGTGTATTCAAGAAAGAGGAGGACATTTCGAACAACTTATTAGGTAGTACGTATTTGATGTGTTTGTAGCACTTTTATCTGTATAATTAGTTACAGGTTTAGTTACATTAGAGGTGTTAAGTTTATGATTAGGCTTAGGACACAATTTGTCGAATCAAAAAAATATTGTCTTTACTTTAAGTTCGTTTAATAAAATAATTATTTATATGGGGCTCAATAAATTGTAATATTTCGATCTGAGGTGCTCGATTGTTTTTGTTTCGCCGCGCCCTGCCGTCACGGCCAACTAACAACAAAACTTGAAAGCCGTATAGCCTTTTTACATAAAAAAATGTTAAATTGTCATTATTTCAAAAACTACAATTTTTTGGAATATACACTCTTATACAAAGTCGCCCTTATTTTTAATGCTAAATAAGATAGAATTAAAAAAATAGGGAGTTTCCATTAAGAAAAATGACTATAGGTTTTTTTGGATCTACTTTTTATTGTCCATTTTTGATCACCCTGTATGAATGTATTACAAAAATATCAATACACTCCATTAGAGTAGCTCCCCATTTCCAAGGAAACCAACCATAACTAATTGATAAGGCTTGGTTTAGAAAAGATTTCCACCTGTTTTGGCCTGCAAACGTCATTTTTGACAAAACATTTGAAATCTGTCAAAAACGGTTAGACTTAGGTATAGGACATTATACACAAAATGTGTCTAAAATTATATGTAGAATCTAAATATGTAATAATATATAGGGTTTTCTATTTAAAAAAAAATTTAAAATTACTTCTAAGCTTTTATTATCTACCCTGTATAATTAAAAGTATTTTTGGAATATGCACCAGAACATATCTTACAACTTTTGTATTTTTTTTTTGTATATCTTTAAATAAAGGAGATATGGGACATTGTCACACTAATGCGCAACCCTGTATAAAAACAAGCAAATAAATAGATAAAACAAACAAATAACTGGTTCTAATTTATAATCGAAATTCTAAATACAAGTAGAAAGTTACTGAATAGATTTTTATCGGTTTGAATATTATTAATAAGCAGAAATAATAATAGTCTAAACAGTGGAAATTTGTAACGTGTAAAATGCCTCTTTAAATAAAAAAGGCGAGTAATTAATATTTAGGATTGCTATGGCATTGAACTTCTATGAAAAAAAACCCATGCTAGATGGTTGTTGAAATTCATAAAATCGTACTGACACAAATAAAAAATACAAAAGATGTGACTATGCATGGCAGATCCGTATATAAGTGGTAAATTTTTGAACATTTTTTCTTTGTTTTCAAATTTGAAGGTTGATACCACTTTTATTTTCAGAGATATATGTGATTTTAAGTTTAATTATAACATTGCGTTCCGTATTGTCTTATACTATATTTGTCCTTGACTGCAAACTCAAAAATTTACGCTAATTTTTACATTTGTTAATATGTTCGATCTTAATTGTAATTAATTAAATCTAAAAATAGGCAGTTAATGTTGGGAGAGCTAACAGGGCGTTATTTTTTGTTACCCTTCAATTGAATAAAAGCGAAACTTAGAGGATGGAAACGTTTAAGTTGTCACGGTTCGCGACAATAAAAAAAACAGATTTGATAAATAAATATTAAATTAAATAACGAAAAACTAACTATAACTCGAAAATATAAATTTGGACTCAAATAAATAACATCAAGTCCGGTGAGTTGCGCGAGAGCCAGGAATCGGATAGGGTGTAATCTGGTCCGGTAGTAGGACGATACCGTTAGTAGGGAATGCTACATTGTCCGGGGCACGATTTGGCCAGTAACCGGTCTGATCGCTATGATATTACTCAAGAGAACAATACAATTGCCTCGAATCCACCTGGCTACAAGGGGTGGTCAAGGTCGAAAGAGACAGGCCCCGTCGCTGACGGCTGTGCAAGGGCTGAATGGCGAGTCAGTACGTAGAATGCTAGAGGTATGTATGGTAAAGAATTTGAAATTGCGAATGTAATGTAGGAAAGGCACCTTGTATTATGTTTGTATCGGAGGTAAAGCGTAAAGGAAAGGATGCTGTGGAGAGGGAGGATAGCAGTCTAGTACTATGGTCAGGAGTTGAGACTGTAATAACTTTTTACGTTTGTAATAAAATATATTTACGTTTATTTAGGCAATTAAGGCGCATTTCGTGCAGCGTGTGTTGCATATCTAGTTGCATAAAAACATGCATTTAACTATTTTAATTAGAACTCGTACGCATATCGTTCGCACATCAGTTTCAGAGACGTTCATACGCAAAGACTGCTGTAGCGATTCTTGTTGATGAGATTTTGAAGGTGAATGTAGCATTCATGTTGCGTTGTTAAATTTTTTTATTAAGTGCTATAAATTTTATGGTGAGTTATAAAAAACTATTGTATTAAAGTTTGAGACGTTTGATTTTTTCAGGCACTTTTTTATTTTTTACTTTCACGTTTACGTTTTATTTTTTACTTTAACTTCACCTTTACTCGTTTAAACACGTGTACGCCATTACATATTTTACCGTTAATCTAAGTTACCGTATTAGTACGATTGATCAAGAGTGAAATTTATTCATTTGGGTATTATTAAGCATACAAATCCAGATTTATTTCAACCTGAAGTAATATTACGCAACAATTTCCAAAATGGTTGACACAGCATGCATCCACTTCGTTATCTACAGTGTGACCACGAAAAAGGTATTCTGACTCCATTAATTACTCACAATAATTAACAAGGCTGACTGCAAGAACTACAGAGGAATAAGTTTGCGCAGCGTGCCTGGTAAAGTATTTGCAAGAATTAATAATGATTGATAGTGTACGAAAAACTACACAAACTAATCTTTGTACTATGCAGGGTGGCTTCATGCCAGGGAGAGGATGTGTCGATCTGATGGTTGCTCTCCAGCAGGTGATCGAAAAGTGTTTAAGTGTAAAAAGGAAGCTGTACTGTGCTTTTGTAGATCTGGTGAAGGCATGCGACAGAGTGAATAGGGAGAAGCTGAGGTAAATATTAAAAGCGGAACAAGGGTAGTATACAACGGTAGTCGGGTATGTGTTAGGGTGAGGGGAGGTGTTAGTGAATACTTTAATATTGAGCAAGGAGTACGACAAGACTGTGTGATGTCACCGTAGTGGTTCAATGTATACATGGATAAATGTGTTAGACAAGCATGTACCAATACAAATGGTGTAATGGTTGGTGACGTAAACGTACGACTTCTGGTGTATTCAGATGACACAGTCTTATTAAGTGACAGCGCGGATCAGCTACAAACTGCTCTGAAGAAGTTTGATACAGTGTGTGAGAGCATGGACCTAAAGGTAGACGTGAACAAAACTAAGATTGTGGTGTTCAATCGGGAAGGTGAAAAGGAGAGTAGAGTATTTACTCTGCAAGATGAAATTATGGAGCAAGTGGACAAGCTGGTGTATCTAGGTAGAATGTTTACTGGAGATGGTACACTGGAGGACGAGATTGGATGAAGGGTCAATGCTGGAAGGAAAGTGATTGGAAGTATGTGGACAATAATGAGAAACGAAAGCATGAGCCTAGCTGTGAAACGAACAATCTATAGTAGCGTGTTTGCCCCGTCAGTCAATGTTTGCGTTAAATTAAGAATCTTGGCAATAAAGAGTCCACATTTATTAAAATAAACATAAGCTGAATGAAAACAAACATAAAATAAGCCTTGAAAGGGTTTTGTCTTCCGGCGACAAAAATACTTTATGTTTATTTTCGTTCAGTTTATGTTTATTTTAATAAATGTTGTGCACTGTTTAGTACCCAGATTCTTAATGTAACGCAAACATTGACAACACTAACAACGCATCAGTTTTCAGATTACGCCACACTTCATAATTAATATCGCGCATACTTTTTCACATAATCCCAATAGATAGGGCATTTTTGAACTCAGGAGAAAGAGTTGCATCGATTTCCGCGAAAAACATACAAGGTTGCTATTTAAAAATATGAACTTTGACGTCATATCAGGAAAGCGTGCAGTGCTATCTACCTGTGCGACACAGCGTAAAGTCCGGAAGCAAAATAATAAATCGAAGAGTCGCAGGATTTTGACCACAAATTAACGATTTCGAAAATAATGAATTTATCCGTTACTTTCTGAGCGCACTGTATAAAAAAGTCTGCCGACGTTATTGAAAAAAGACAGTTTTGATGTTATTTCACTTTTTACAAAAGTCCCTCTAAAAGAAACATCCTTTTTCAGCACTGTCTTACTACGACTTATTTTCAGTGGAGTAGTAAATTTTATGAACAGATTGGTATTGTAGCAATAGGTAGTCCTCTTAGTCCTTTTAGAGCTAATTTTTACATAGAAAAATTTGGAACATTAGCGTTACAATATAAAAGCTTTAGTTTGGTATAGATATGGAGACGACACATTTGTTATTTGGAGACATGGAGAAGAAGCACTATATGAGTTTTTGGTTTTTATAAATGATGTACACCCTACCATCCAGTTTACCGCGAAAAAGAAACTAATCGAAGTTCATCATTTCTTAACATATTAATATCTAAAAATAATAATTCACTATCTTTTAAGGTTTACAGAAAACCGACACACACTGATAGATTACTTTCATAAATTATACAACCACCATCCACATCCAAAAATTTGTGTGGCACACATCTTTAGTTGTGGTCCTGAATTTTTGAAAGGTGAATATAAATATTCCTAAAGGATATTCATTTACTGATATTAATATGCTATTACACCTTCTGGACATAACCATAAAAAACAGTTCTTAATGTTGGTATTGTTTTTCTTCCTTTTATAAGTAATGTTTCAGATAGAATTGACAAAATCTTAATTAAGTATGGCACTAGTACTGTTTTTAAACCTACAAGAAAAGGACTTTTAAGGTCACCTAAAGACGTTTCAAACCCATTACCATCTTCCGGAGTATATAAGTTATCTTGTTCATGTGGAAAAGTATACACTGGAACCACAAAATGTAGCTCTGATACAAGACGTAAAGAACATATGAGACTTTGTAGATCAGGTCAACCAGAGAAGTCTGCAGTAGCTGAGCATGCCTTGAATAATTTTAATCCTGACATTCAATTTGATAATAAGGAAATATTTATTGTCAAGATACACTCATTATTATGTTCAAGCTATTGAAATATAAAAACACCCTAATAATTGTAATAGACAAGCAAATCTCCGTTTGAATAGGTTTTGGGATTCCATAATTAAAAAATGGCATAATGGTATAGTCTAATTTTAATTTTAGCTTTTGGTATGTCTGTGTGTGCCAGTGCGCGCGTGCGTATTGTGTGTGTGGGGGGGTTGTATGTTAGTACTCACGATAATTCCAGGATGATAAGACGTGTGCACTTGAAATTTTGCATTAAAACTTGATTTCAATTCCTGGAGCTGATTAAATTTTGAGAGAAATCCAGCGACGAATAGGGTGACCTATTAGGCGCAGTTTTTGGTTTTTATTAAATATTTCTGAAACAGCGGCATATTTTACAGATACAAAATTACCAAAATATAGATTTTAAAATTGTAAGTTTATTATGTTCTACACGACGCCTTGTTTGGTTGGCAAAAACTCCTATGATCCAATTGAAACGTTTGTTGTTCAATTTTTTTTATAGAACAATGTTTAAACACACGTTTCTTAATGCCAAAAAATTAAGTATTTAAAATTTAAAACTGTAATACCTACATTTTGATTGGACCAGACCGCTTTGGAATTTTTTTTAAGTTAGCATCTATCGAACATAAAGATTTAAACGCCCATCTGAAATAAATTATTATTGTTGCTTTTACAACGTTGCCTATTTTCATTAAAAACGTACAACAGAGACGCATCATTGCCCTAAAAAATTTTGGCTCCTTCTCGACTTTGTAGGTTGGAACTTCGTTTGTTGTTCCATAACAGATATTTTTTGTACCGGATTCCCCATAATAGACTACCTACTTTGATATTGAAATACATTCTATATGAGATAATTCAGTACGTTTCTCTTCGTATCATGATCTTCTATGGTCTTTCGGATTTTAATCAACATGTTATTAATTGAGTAGGCGCCTGTCATAAAACTAGGATAAAATAGATTTTCGTAAATTAGTTAATTGATATTATGTTTTGACACATAATTTAGCATTTAGTTTTAATCCTCATGGATTATTCAGTTCAACAAAGAGTTTTGTGGGTAGAAACTTACGTAAGAAGTAACTCAATAGAAGAAATAAGGCGTGCATTCCATAGTCAATTTAACAACAACAATAGGGGTCATGCTTCAAACCGTAAGACTGTTATGTCATGAATTCACCACTGGCGTGAAAATGGTTCTGTGCAAAATTTGAAGAAACCTGGACGTCGAAGAACAATTCGTACTCCTGAAACTATTGAACGAGTCAGAACTGCGTTCACGAGAAGTCCCACGAGGTCTGCTAATAAGCTGTAATGCTCACCTACTTTTAGGTGCTATATTTATATTGCGCCCTTCTGGTTTGGTAACCCAACGCGGTTTTATTTTGCCTCGGCTTTGCTCAATCGTGTTTATTTTATAAACGGGGTGTGGTTCGTAGTAAGTACTGGATGGGCTTAACACTGTCACCTTAAATAAATACCTTAAAGCGTTTTAAAATGTATATTAAATAAAATAACAATAAATAAAAAGGTAATTAACAAAAAACGTATGGGGACTTCTTGTTCCGGGTCCTGGCGGCTCGTTCTCCTGGTTGGCGGCCGATCACTGTGTGCGTAGTCGCTTCTGTGAACAGAGATAGTCTTTTTAATCTATTCCTTACCTAAGAGGTAAAATTTAGGTTACGGTCCTGTATGTACAGTAGCGAGAGCGTTATCCTTGATACCGTTGTTGGTCGGGGCGCCAGCGCAATGAACTCGAGTCGTTGTGGGGATTGAGAAAATCGATATCGTGCTTAGACTTTAGTAACTCTGGAGCGCTGAAGCAAGTATGTCCTACTCCCGGGAAATAATACACGCGAAATGCGCGTATGCCAACGCGAGATCTCGGGACGGTCTTTCTTTAATTATAACCGGTTTAATGTAGGCAATTAGATTATTTATCTAACTAAATTAATTACTGATCTCTATACTAAGTTTAATTATTTATAATTAATCAAGGGAACAAAATATTTAATATTAAAACTACTCTAATAGGTTTACGTAAAGATAGAATAATCTACGTACTCTCTAATTTATTTACAAACGTTCTCGCACCAGGTGTTTACGATGGTTAGGTGGACTACAAATTTATCTACAAAGTTATACTACAGGTTTCGGGTGTACTCTCCTGCGATCATAGACACCGTGTACGGTTATGGTGTTTGTCTGTAGGTAGTGTATGTATGAGTTTCGAGCGGGATTTCAGTAATGCTCAGAAGACGTAGGCGACGGCCTGTCTTTACTGGATATACTAAGAGAAAGGTCGTAGGTCTTTACAGCCCTGTAACAACCCTTCACCCTCAAGTCTTTGTGAGTTACGTCGGGGGCTACCCCTGCGTGATACTCTAGGTTTTAGTGTACTTTGTATTGGCGAGTGACGACGGGATCTACCCTGCGTAGCACTCCAGGTGTCGGTGTACTATGTATTTGCGAGTTACGTCGGGATCTACCCTGCGTGACTCTAGGTGTACTTGGTATAACTCCTGGAGACTCAGCCCGGAGTTATTTACGGTCTGTAGTGTTTGATTGTAAATTGTCAGATTGTATAACTTTACAACTTACGTGTCTATCAATAGCAGTACAGGATTAAACTTTAGGTTGCCCGGTGCGTCGTGGTGCGCGTTATCGCCAGATCGCGAAGGACTCTTCGTCGGTGAATAACAGGTCGGTGCTTACACGAAGCAAACGGTGGCGGCTGGATATCGGCTGGACGGGAATTTACTTCTTCTTGAAGTAGTAATAATTACTTCCTGGAACGGCTTGACTTGAATCTACTGCGATTCATCATCTTTTCACGCGCGTCGCGGGTTTATAAAGGTGCATCTGTGGGCGGCTTCGCGGCTACCGTGCGGGGGATGCCGTTATGCGATTGGTTAAAATCGTTCTGACGTGCAGAAACTTACGGTTTCTTAGAAATACAAGTCAGCGGTGATGAATAAATTATTCGTTGTGCAATATCGCGTAAACTTTTGAAATCTTACATACAGGATGGTCCACACATAATTTATTCTAAAAAGCATACGTAAAGGACGCTGGTTCTTTACAAAGCAATCCCTTATTTTGGGAATATCAAAAGGGAATACTTCACAAGGACTTAAAATTTCATCCGTACAAGTATCAAATGGCGCAACAACTTAGTGATCAAGACAAACAAGCCAGATTAGATTTTTGCCAAGAATTTTTAAATTTACATCGTGGAGGCATCCACCATCTTTTAATGACCGACGAAGCAAATTTTTATTTGAACGGTATGGTTAATAAACAGAATTTTAGGTATTGTTCAAACGAAAATTTTGAAGAAATTATTACAATCTCGATGATGGTTTGGTGTGAGGTAGGATCATTTGTCATTATTGGTCCATATTTTTTTGAAGATGGAAATAACCCGTGCTCTAACAGTTATGTGCAAGCATTACATAAATACGCTAGAGAAGTTTTTTTTATTCTTGCTTTTGGAAGAAGGGGATTACTAAATAATGGATTATTATTCCAGCAAGCTGGAGCAACAGCGCGTAGCGCTAGAAAGTCTGTGAGAGTTATGCGAGAAGTGTTTAACGGGCGACTCATTTCATGATTTGAGGGTTTAAATTGTCCTTCGAGATCCCCGTGCTTAAGTGCACCAGACTATGTTCTGTGGGGCTATTTAAAGGCGAAGGTTTTTTGTAACTCGTCTACAAAACATTCCAGAGCTCAAAGCCCGGCGAATAGAACAGGTTTTGCTTCATCGTGTCATAAATCATTTCTTATCCAATCTAAAAAAGTGCATTGAAGTTGATGGCGGTCACTTCAAAGACGTAATTTTCAAAAGTTAGGATAAGTCGTATGTTACAGGAAATCCCAAAGAGTAGATTGTAATTTAGTGTAATAAAATGTTTGTTTTATTAATTTTAACAATTTTATTGAGCAATTAAAATGGGTAGTCCATTAAAGGAAACCCAGTATTACATTACACAAAACTCTCCCATTAGGTTTACAGCTGATACTTTTTTTTATTTCTAAATTTAATCAGGAATCAGAATACAATAATTCTAAAAGCTAATCTTATGAATGTTGAGAGATGGCATGATGAGGTTTCGTCCAGCGGCGACACAGTCGTTTGTTGTCTCTTCTTTGTAGTAGGGGTTCTATGAGTGGATTGTTGAGGAATTAGAGCCGAGCATGATAGGTAGAGGTTTTCTAGGGAATGACTTCATTAACATATTTGATTTGGAGGTCATTATGTATCGTGTTATTGGAAACGAACCATGGGGCATCTAGTATTGATCTCAACTTGGACTGGCATCTTTGGATTATGAAAACATTGGTGTTGCTGGCGCACCCCCATAGTTCTGTACCATAAGTCCATATTGGTATGGTTATGGTTTCATATATCAGGATTTTGTTTTCTATAGTTAGCGTCGATTTTCTACCTAGTAGCCAATTTAATTATTTGGTGGTTAGATCTATTTGGTTCCGTTTCTTTGGTAAATGGGGTTTCCAAGTTAGTTTGGTGTCCATGGTCATTTCTAAATATTTTACTTCGACTTGTTTGGGTATTATAACGTTGTTAAGATATACATCAGGAGTTGGGCTTTTTCGTAAAGTGAATGTGATATGGCTCGATTTGGATTAATTTATTTTTATCCTCCATTTCTTGACCCAGCTTTGTAGTATGTTGAGATGATCTTGTAGGTCCAGTACTGCTTGTAGAGGGTCCGGATTTACGATAAAATGGCGGTGTCATCAGCAAATGTGCCAATTGTTGTGTTCCTAGAGGTTGGTATGTCTGACGTGAAGAGAATATAGAGCACTGGACCCAGGACACTGCCCTGCGGTACCCCTGCTTTGATTGGATGCAATTTTGATCTTTCATTTCCCACTTTGACCTGAAACTGTCGGTTGCTAAGATAGGATTGGAGAAGGGTTAAGTAAGAAGGAAGGATTTGCTTGATTTTAGGGAGGAGACCAGTATGCCAGGCTCGGTCGAAAGCCTGGGCTACGTCAAGGAATATCGCTGAGCTGTAGCATCCGTCCTCAAAGGCTTTTTGAATGAGGTCAATTAATCAATGGATCTGTTGTACTGTAGAACGTCCTGGCCGAAAACCAAATTGATGGTGTGGTATCAAGTCTGCTGGCAAGTTGATTTTGATTCTATGTAACAGAAGCTTTTCGAATATTTTAGAAATCACCGGGAGAAGACTTATTGGACGGTAGGAATTTGCGTCTGAAGGTTATTTCCCTGGTTTGATTACAGTTATTATTTCTGACAATTTCAATTGCTTTGTCCAATGTTATAGCCTTAGGTTTCCATTGAATATGTATGTTAGTAACATTAGTGCTTTTTTAGGAAGTTCTTTTAACATTTTTGGTGTGATTTTATCTATACCAGGAGCTCTTTTGAGTCCTGAAAGTTTGATTTCTTTTTGTATTTCTGTTGGAGTAGTAAATGTTATTTGTTGCCGTGTTTCCGTAATTCGTGCGAGGTCTTGTTCCATTTCGTGATCTATATCGTCGGTGTGCGGAGTAAGATATTAGAAAAATGTTGAGCAAATAATTCGGATTTTTCTGCGTCACTTTTTGCCCATGGTCCTAATTGTGGTATTGTTTATCTAATAGGCGGTATGGATGATTTGGGTTTTCTTGTATTTTTAACAAGTTTCCATATTGATTGATCATATCTGTTTAGACTGTTCAAGTATTCTTTAAAAGTTTCTTCTCTCATTTGCTTGAGTTTAGTTTTCAGTTTATTTGTTAGATGGTTAAATTTGGTTTTCTCAGCTGGGTTTCGTGTACGGTGCCAAATTGCTCTAGCTTTCCTTTTTTCTTTTAGAAATTGCTTAATTTCTAACGAAAGATCATTGACGTACTCTTCTCGATGTTGAGGTGGGGTAGATTGTAGTTCAGCTTCTTGTAGTAGGTGTATCAGATTGTCCATTGCTGAATCCAGATCATTTGGTGTTTGTAATTTTACTTTTAGGTTTATTCTGTCTGTAAGCATGGTCCTGAACTCATTCCAGTTAGTTTTATGATTATGGAGTTTAATATCTTTTTGTTTTGGAAGAATTGCTGAGCAAATAGTTGCTATCACTGGGAAATGGTCAGACGATAGGTCATAGTTAGGACTTGCATTCGTATAAGCTGATGAGAGTCCTTTTGTTACAAAAAAGTCTAAAAGGTCTGGTATTTTTGCTGGATCAGTTTGTTGTGGTGAGCCGCGAGTCCCATAGGGTATTTTTGCTATTATAATCACCTCCTGCGAGAAATTTTGAACCAAGAGTTTGGAAGAACAGGTTGAAATCTTCTTTTTTTATTTTATGCCTGGGTGGACAATATACCGCTGAAACTGTGAGTTCGTAGGGGAATGTTTGGCCTTTAACTGAAGTGCCTTGTATTTGATTTTTCTCGTAGTTAGGTAATTGATAATGATTTATTGATTGTCTAATAAGGATAGCACTTCCTCCATGTGTGGTTCCATCTGGATGGTTCGCGTGGTACAGTTTGTAGTCAGGAATATTTAGATAGCTTTCTGCTGTAAAGTGAGTTTCGCTTATAAGTAGGATATCAAGATGTTGTTCTTTGAGGAAGAGTATTACCTCGTCTTTGTGCTGGATTAGTCCATTTGCGTTCCAGTGTGCTATTCTTGAAAAGTTGGCCGTTACTTTAGTTTGCTGACAAGCATGGATAGCATAGATAGTAATGAGCTGTTTTGCTGCATGAGTTGGTTAAACATTTGTCTGAATTCTTCTAGGAATTTAAGAAGTGTGATGCCTTGTGTCGCATTATTATCTCTATTAACTGCGTTAGCATAGCTTGTGGTGTTATCCAAAGGACCTGTAGGAGGTGATTGTATGTGAAGTGCATTACTGTTGATGTTTTGGGTATATTGAGGTCTTTGTGTGATGCTTCTATTTTTAGTGAGATTATGATAGTAGCTGCAGCCTTTGTAATTTGCGGGATGTGGTCCACCACATAGCGCGCACGTAGCAGGAGTATTTTTACTCTTTTTGCAAGCTGTTGTGTTGTGTTGACCCCCACATTTTACGCAGAGATAGTTTCTGTTGCAGTAGCTCTTTGAATGGCCATATAGTTGGCATCTCGTGCATTGCATTATGGTTTTGGGTTTGTTGGGGGGTTCTATTACTACTATTCTGTTTTGTAAAGCTTTTATGTTGTATATGTCCTTGTTGTTGTCTGAAGATCGACGAAGAACAGATTTAGAGGTTCTTTGGTTTGATACTTTTTTGCATTAATTATGTTTCTGACTACGTGGCCTTTGGCAGTTAATTCATCCTTTATGTCTTGTAACTCTACAGTATGGTAGAGATGTTTTATGACAACTCTGTAGGCACGGCCACTTCTTGTCTTTTAGGTATTTTATCATTTTTCTGTATGTGTCTATTGAGTTGCAATTTATTTTTATAATGTTGTTTGCCATTGATCTGGTGGTGTATTCATATTTAGTAACCGTTTCCGTTAGATGTTCTATCATTTTTGGGTAATTTATGACATCGTATATGAAAATTGGTGGTGGTTTTATGTCATTTTTGGTTACAATTTTTTCAGTGTTATCTTTATCACTGTCTTCATTTGTAAGTCCTGAGTATATGTTATGACTTGTTATTTCGGATTCATCGTTGTTTTTTGGTATATTCTTAGTACGTTTCCTTCGTTTTGTACCTCTAACTAATTGCCAGGGTACTAAGCTTACTTAAGTGGAATCATCGTCCATTTCTATATCTTCTTCTGATGTGGAGATAGTTTTGTAAGATTGTTGGTCCGTATTTGATAGAGAATTTGATGTTTGTTGACTGTTTTGCGGTATATTAGATAATTGTTGTTTGCATGCAGGATTTGGGGGAAGGGGATATTGTTGAGGGGGTATATTGGTGTTTGTAGTGGTTGTGGATAGCACACTTGCATTTGGGCCGTTTGAGTGTTAGTATATGGATAATTCTGTATAAAGTTATTTTGTAGTGAAGTTATTTGTAGCTGTGGGATTTGATTATTTGGTATTGGTTGGCCCTGTACATATTCTGGTTGCCCATTGATGTCAAAACCTGCTAAGTTCCCCGAAGGGAACATATTTAAATTTTTAATACTTAATACCAATAATTAGCTGATATTTCTAGTCAGAATTTGCGACTAGTTCCGAACCTTCCTGTCGCGCACCTCGCCACCCATAACATTACGGACGATCTCTACCATTCTTACGTACTCACCCTGTACAAAAAATATAAATTTATGAGCGTAAAATGACACATAATTGGACCATGATAGCGTTACACATAGAAAACCGTTTTCTTTAGTACTGATAAAATAAGATTGCTTTAATTGTAGTTTTGACACAAGGCACAAGTTTCAATCACACGCAAAGATTATTCGCCACTTAGAATTGGACTGCCCTCTGTTAACATAATACACTCGAAAACAATATCCTTTGCTATATACTGGGACAATATCTCAAAAAAAAATCAATTAGTTCTATAAGGTGCACATCGTCTCTCAGTTTAATAAACCTGAATATAGAATAGGTCTTGCCATCTCGCTAACCTTACTTATACATGAAAGTTTAACTGGTTAGCCATTAAATTACAAACTTGAACGAAAAGGTGCAAGCGAAGCTTACCTTAGATTTATTTAATCTCTGTAACTCTTCTTAAATTCTGTCGTTAAAAACTGAAAAAAATTGAACCAAAATATGTTTAAAAATGAAATGATAATCAGCGAAAACGTAGAAAGCGTAAAAAGGCGCGCAAGCTGAAATAATACAAAGTTAAAACATAATAACAGTATTTTCAAGCTGCAAAACCGTCCTACCAAGATTTTGATCTTTTAATCAGCTTAAGACTAAAATTACTAAATAAATATAAAGGTTGGTAATGAAATACGCCTAGTTGATTTAACAACCGCATATTACCTACGCGCACATACACTCAATCCAGGTTAAGAAAATTAAGTACAATAAACTCAACAAACTGGAATATAACGTCTTCTATAAAGCAAATAAACTCGCCCAAACTTCTTAAGTGCACACCCCTATTCTATTTACAACTATTTCAGTACACCACCTTAAAGGGTGTCCGATTTAATACCTTATTATTAGAACTTCATTAGAGAATCGAGCTAGTAATTATCGTGCTCAAGTTTCATGGGTAATAAGTTATAGGGATTGCTGAACTATTCACAAATAATCGAAACCGATAAATTACCGAGGAATTCAGCTCTACTGTTTAATCTAGTACTCATCCAGTCCAAGAAAACGTCAACTAATTCAATAATTAAATGAGTGGAATTAAAAAAAATTCTACATTAATAAAATGTAATTAACAGACGAGCGACAATAATAAAAGTTAGAAAATGAAACTTTATTGGATTTCTTTAAGCAACGTTTGGTGGTTTCGGTTTTCCAAATAAAGTTTTCACATAAATTTGAGCTTATGAATTTTAAAATATAAAATATATTCTTCTATTTAATTTTATTCTAATTAATATTACTTCAAAAATCAGAAAGCTTTTAAGATTTTTTTGTTTTAACGTTCCTCTAATAAGATTATAGAACATAAGAAAATTATAATGAAGCTATAAATTTCAGTTACGTAATTACAAAAAGATAAAGTAAAATCCATTGCGTTCCTTAACATCTTCATTTTTATACATAATCTAATTTAAAATAACATCAATGATTTCAGTTTTAGCAGAAAGCCATAATTTTTTAATGTAAGTCAGTTTCACAAAAGTAATAAACACTTTATAAAAGTAAATTAAAAGGTCATAATGTGTACAGGATGTTCATAACTAATTTCCTAGAAATAAAAAAGGTCAATAAGTCTACAATATGTGCTTGAGTAAAACGTATTATTATAGTTATGACATTGCTTATGGCATTTTACTGCACTGTTCTCGGTTCAAAGTTTTGCATTAGGCAAAATCGTATCTTACGCTACTGCTTATTGGGACAAATAATTATTTAACTCATCTTTAAATACGTTTATTTACTTGCCTTTGCATTAAACGTTACTTAATTATTGCTCTTTACTTAAATTCTATCTTATATAGTATTTGCATAAACGGCAACTACAAATACTAGACCCTTGAGGTTTTTAAATAATTTTCGCTGTTTGGTTAGTATGCATCATCAGTCCATCACACAGCTTCTGTCGTATTTATGAAAATCTAAACTTACACCATTATTACACGTAATAAAATACTTATCTTTTTTGGATTTTTAAATGGTGTATTTTTATATAATATAATCTAAACGTTTCGATAACACTTACAGTTATCTTCGTCAGTAGTAATATCTATTAAAATTGTTAAATATGTTGAAACAATTTTGTGAAAGTTGAAAAATTAAATTATAAATTAAATTCATCGTTTCCTCAAAGCTCTCACCAATGACGAAATCAAAATACTTATAAAAACACCTGAAAAATATAGACTAATAGCCAAAGACTTGATAGAAAGAAATACTGATTTCCATACCTCAGGTGAAACAAGAGCGTAGCTTCAAAGCCTCTCTCAGAAATCTGCATCAATCAACTAGCATAAATAAAATAAAAGATGTACTAAAATCGCTTGGACACACAGCAATCATAATTATGCAATGTGAAACAAGCCGTTACGAAAAAAGAGCTACCCTTTTGCATTGTAGAATTAAAGCTATCTGACAATAACAAAGACGTATACAATATCAACAGACTCATGAACTCCGTAATCCAATTTGAACCCCCACGCGTCAAACGAACTATACCTCAATGATCCAGATGCCAAAAACACGGGCATACAAAAATTGTTTGCAACAGAACACCTCGTTGCGTTAAATGGCACTCACGCTACATCTCAATGCGAAGATAAAGAAAAATACAAGGAAGTCAAGCGTCTAAACTGCAATGGAATCACCCTGCAAGTTATAAAAGCTGCCCTACATATATCGAAATACAGCAAAGAAGGTTTCCCCCCTAAGGGCAAAGTCACTCCCAACTACACTATTATCCAACCTGGCCTCACTCGTGCAAGTATTATCCTACAACGTCACCAATGTTCTTCAGTCCGTTAGGTCCCGCAAACGACATGGCCGAATTAAAGCAGATGATGAAGCAATTAATGGAACAGATCAGCACAATGCTGAATCTGCTAACCACGATAGTAATTAGAACACCGCAGCTACTTTAATATCCCGCGTTTTACAGTTTACGCACAACATCCAGATGGATGTTAGCACTGGTATAATTATCAACTCAATTAAGCATCATGAACTCCTCAAATACGGTGAACCATATATTCAAGCCACAACAATAGTAGTCGAAGACTGGCTAGGGCCACTTCCGATATCTGCTGCCCACTGCCAACCAAGGCATAATAATAAACAAGAATTATACTAACACTACTTTCACACCCTAGGTAACACATTTATCTCAGCAGGTGACTACAATGCAAAGCATGTTCACTGGAGTTCTCGAATAACTACCATAAAAGGTAGAGAAATGTTGAAAGCTGTAAATACCTCACAACTGACCATTCACTAGTGCTAGTGACATTAGGCAAAAATGTAATAATCAAAGAGAAAACGCCAGCTCTCACCAATAAACACACAAACTGGAATCCCTTTAGAGACCTAATTGAAGAATCCTTGCTCATGGATATCCCATTAAAATCTGCAAATGACCTAGATGAAGCAGTGCCACATTTTAATCAGGTGATTTAAGAAGCGACTCGCTAGGCTACACCTGAACAAACCCGTAATAATCAACACATCAGGTCATTAAGCTGCCCAATCATAGTTAAACATAAAATCGCAGAAAAGCGTAGACTACGCAGGATATGGCAAACCACTAGACACCCCAATGACAAAAGGACTTTAAATCATGCTAGTGCCGAGCTTTAAAAATTTAATTTCGAACATAAAAATCAGAATGTATAAGCTTATTTAAAACACCTGTCACCGTTAGAGGCAAACGACTACTCGCTTTGGAAAGCCACAAGATACCTAAAGCAACCAAAACGACACCACACTCAAATTCGTACCACTAATAATAGCTGGGCAAAAAGTGATAGTGAGAAGGCGTTTACCTTTGCGCAACATCTTGTTAATGTATTCCAACCCTTTCCCGACGGAGCAAGATATGACAGTAGAAACACAAAATATTTTGGAAATACCGTATCAAATAAGCCGGCCTATTTATTAAAAAGCTTAAAATCAAACAAGTCGATAACACCATTCGCAACAAAATAAACCCGCACAAAGCCCCAGGTGAGGACTTAATTACTGGCCAAATTCTCAAAGAACTACCACAGAAAGGCTTAAATTCATCATGCATTTATACAACACAATTTTAAGGCTCCAACAGTTTCCCAATCTGTGGAAAAATGCCGTGATTATCCCAATTCCAAAACCAGGTAAACTCAAAGAACAACCTGCATCATAACGACCTGTTAGTCTGCTGCCAGTGTTATCAAAGGTGTTCGAAAAAATGATACTAGAGAAATTACATCCAATAATCCTGGACAATACCCTCATACCTGACCACAAGTTTGGCTTTCGGAACAATCACGCAACAATTGAACAAGTCCACAGAGTAGTTGTTAAAATCACTAAAGACTTCGAAGAGAGGAAATACTGTGCTGCAGTATTCTTAGACATCGCTCAAGCATTTGATAAGGTATGGCATGAGGGGCTGCTTTGTAAAATCAAGAAAATCCTACGGTCAGACTACTATGAAATCTTAAAGTGGTACTTATCCAACCGGCACGTCCAAATCAGATGTGGCAGCGAACTAACACCCTTATACCCCACCGGTTCTGGTGTTCTCGAGGGTAGCGTCCTGGGTCCACTTTTATACCTGCTATTCACGGCGGAGCTCCCGACAACACCAGGAAACATTGTCGCTACTTTTGTCGATGACACGGCAGTTCTTACATCTCATATCGACCCAAATCTGACATCCCAATAATTACAAACTCACCTTAATAAAATACAGAGCTGGTGTACTAAGTGGCGCATAAAAATAAATAAAAGCAAGTCAGTGAATGTATCGTTTACACTAAGAAGATGTACATGCCCACCTGTAACCCTAAATAATCAAGAAATTCCACAAGCTGACAGTGTTAAATACCTTGGAATACATTTAGACAAGAAGTTGATATGGAAGACGCACTTATGGACAAAACGTAAACAATTGGGATTAAAGCTACAAAAAATGTACTGGTTGATAGGATAAAAGTCACAGTTATCCTTGGAAAGGAAATTACTGTTATACAAAACCATGATTAAGCCCATATGAACATATGGTATACAACTATGGGGCACAGCAAGTACATCTAACATTGAAATACTCAGACGATTTCAATCAAAAGTGCTCAGATCCACTGTAAACGCCCCATGGTATGTTACCAATGGAATTATACGTCGTGATCTCGCAATTCCAACTATTAATCAAGAAATAGAAAAGTTTAGTGCGCGCTACTATGATGGAATTAGTGTTCATCCTAATCCTCTAGTGGAGTGTTTATTAGATGATGTTGTAGAACAACCACGTTTAAAAAGGTTCAAACCGGCAGATTTAACTATATGTTAAACTAGGTGTGAAGGAATGTGCACGAGAAATTTAATACACTGATGAATGTTTGAACGCATTAATTAAGAAATATGTAACTGAAACCGGAATGACAATCGGGTTAATTTCACAATTTTACGTGAAGTTAGAATCGTGCATTGCTCTACTTAAGCATATAAGTAACGTGTGTTGCATATCCAACAGAAAATAATGCTAATTTTTAACTTTCGCACCTAATGGGAAAGTTATTGTGTAACAACCCTTTTGAGTTGTATTAAAATATACCATAATTTAGGCAACTTCGTTCATTTTTGTACCATGTAAATTGCATACTTTAGTGGCTAAAAAAGTATTCGTTTAGATATTTTAAAGTGGGGTACTACGCGCATTTCGTCTTGCACATTGAGTTCATACGCAGACATCTATTTTTTGAAGTCGTTGTTGTTACGTTATGAAAGCAAGAAGCTTCCATTTTTGTTCTTGAGTATTTTTATTAAAAAGTGTCGTAAACTTTACGGTAAGAGCTGACTACACCTATTTTTCTTTGTCTATTATATTTATCCTTTTTAGGCACTTTTACTTTTACTGTTATTTTTACTTTTATTACGTTACATTTTCCTATTACGTAATTTCATTGTATTATTACGTTTCAATTTGACGAGGATGACGCAATAAAAGTTGTTGCTATGCTGAAAATTATAAATAAATGGTACATTAACCCATTTAAATCAACCAAGTTTGGCTTTTTGTAAAAGAATTTATTCATTTGGGATCAACAAATATCAAAACTCTTATTATAGTTCCATTTTAAGATTAATTGCACAATCAAAATTGAAAGCGTGGCTTCGTCAGAACATCTTATCAGTAACAGTACACCAGTGACAACCAAATTTTAAAGTAAAACAGGTATTTAATTTCTAATTATTAGTATAAGGTATTTTTTTAAGTTACTTACATTAGGATTAAGATTTTCTACTTTTATAACTTGACTTATTGTTTATTACATTTACGGTTTACTTGTTTTCCATAAAATAAGTTGGCGTCCGAGGTATTTTAACACTTATTTACAGGTTGATGTTACATTTTTTTTGTAAAGCGAACATATCTAACCACACACACACACACATTTTCTAATTAAAGCAAATCAAAGTTTAAGAACATGGACCCGATTAATCACTGGCTGAGCCGAAGGCACAAAATCTTCTATTTATTGTTAGGAGTATAAGTAATATTAGGAGAATTATTATTAACAACAACAACAACCTGCTACACCCAATTTATTTTTTATTACACTGGCGCTCGATCGTGGGACTTGATTTGCAATTTATTGAATTAGATGCTTCTCGATAGTTAGGAAATTAAATTTACAATTATCTTTGTGTATGTTAATTTTGTATATGTGGTAGATATCTTCGCTTACGTATTGCGAATATTAATAATTACACACGACTAAACAAGTTCTGACTTGCAGTAAACTCCTAAAAATTACTACAATAATAGTAAAATACATTGTTTTATCTCAACGTTGTAATTATTTTTGTAATACAACCTCGAAACTGATTATGAATATTAGAACGGTTAAAATGACGGTTCCGGCAGTTATAAATACTACAAAAAAAACTCTAAAACGGCTTAATTTTCTTAATATATTTTTTAATATTCTGAAAGTACATAAAAATCTTGAAAAACTCATAATACCTCAACACCGTAACTCCAAGCACAATGGAGAAGACACGCGGTCAAATTTACCGCGGCGGCAGTTCTAGTGATAGTATCTTTCGACTGCTTCCAGTTAATTTCATGAATTTTCTTATATGGGGGTTTTGGGATAAGAAATTCAAATAAGCTGCTGGCCACTCGAACTTACACATAGTGATTTTGGCAAAATTTAAAGTTAAATATTTTCAATAGGAATGCAAATTTTTGAACGCGGCTTGCAAATTTTAAGAGCTAGTTTTTTTCGGATTAAATTGCATGACGTATATTTATCGTAGGACCATAGGTTTATTATATACGGGGATCAATGAAGTCATCAAAAAATCAAAAAGTTTGTATGAGTGAAATTTCCCCAAACATTTTTATGGTCGTTTCAATATGTTTCGTTACTAAGGTAACATCAATATCTCTAGACGTTTTTGTCAGTTTTTGGATTAAAGGCCTTGCACACACTACCCAACATAAAATTTGGGTAGCAAAATTTTTAAAATGCTTTAACTTGACATTGCATTGACGGTTCCTGATGATTTTTGAGGATTTGGAATCCTTGTTTCAGGTAGATTTTTTGTGGTCTAAGCATTTTATTTGAGGGTTGAAATTTACACATTATACCTGGTCGATAATAAACAAAAACGTAGGGTACGGCGCCCTCTAAGGTTTGGCATTATTTAAGTTTTTGTAAAAATAAATTCTCACACCCCACTTTGTTGTCTCAAAGAGTCATTCAGTTTTACAGAGTTCTTTGTCCACCCCCATGCCCATAATTATGATCGGGTGTAATTTCTACGCGCCGCGTCAATTTCAAAGTAGGCATTGGAAAAAAAAAATTTGTTGCTATGGAATTAAAAACTGTTAACATTATTTTAGAAACAATCTGACACGTTTCAATGTTATAATTTTGTAAATTTTAATTAATATGAGGCTTTTAAGCACGGCAGAAAAGGAAAATTGCATTCGACTTCTCAACGAAGGAATGTCAAAGGTGCAAATTGCGCACATTTACAATGTTAGTCGAAAGAAAATTTATAATTTGAACCGTCGCGTCGAAACTACTGGTGATCATAATTATGGACATGGGAGTGGACATACAAAAAAAATAAACCAAAGAACCGAAAGAATTTTAATGAGAGAAACTATGCAGAATAGAACAAAGAACTCTAGAAGACTGAATGACTCTTTAAGACAACAAACTGGGGTGAGAGTTTCGGACAGAACAGGGAGAAGAACATTAAATAAAAACAACTTGAGGTGAAAATTTATTTTTACAAAAACTAAAATAATGCCAAACCTTAGAGGGCGTACCCTACGTTTTTGTTTATTATCGACCCGGTATAATGTGTAAATTTCAGCCCTCAAATAAAATGCTAAAATAGACCATAGAAAATCTACGTGAAACAAAGATTCCAAATCCGCAAAAATCATCACGAACCGTCGATGCAAAAGTTATAGCATTTTAAAAATTTTGCTGCCCAAATTTTATGTTGAGTAGTGTGTGCAAGGCCTAAGGGCTTTAATCCAAAAACTGACAAAAACGTCTAGAGATATTGATGTTACCTTAGTAACGAACCATATTGAAACGACCATAAAAATTTTTTGCGGAAATTTCACTCATACAAACTTTTTGATTTTTTGCACGACTTCATTGATCACCCCGTATATAATAAACCTATGGTCCTACGATAAATATACGTCATGCAGCTTAATCCGAAAAAGATTAGCTCTTAAAATTTGCAAGCCGAGTTCAAAAATATTCATTCCTATTGAAAATATTTAACTTTAAATTTTGCCTAAAAATCACTATGTGTAAGTTCGAGTGGCCGGCAGTTTTTATTATCAATTTCGCTGTCTCTTTTAGAGGACGCCACCGACGAAAATTTTGTACCATTTAAATCGTTACAACTTTTTTGTTCCACCCTGTATGTTATTTTGCCTTTTCTAGTTAAGAAAGGAATACCTTATTGAAGTCGTTAGGGCCAACGGTTTCCGAGAAAAACGCATCTAAAAGTAATGATGTACGTCCACTTAGTGTTACAGGAAGTGTTATTTCTATGTGTTTGTGGATAGCAGTCAAACACGTCAAAAAAACTAACTTTACTTTTAGATAATTTGTATTCATCATCACTTTCAGGTACGTTTTTCTTGGAAACCGTTGGCCCTAGCGACTTCAATAAGGTACACCTTTCTTAACTAGAAAAGACAGAGGAAGAGATTTTTTTCAAAATAACATACAGGGTGGAATAAAAAAGTTGTTACGGTTTAAAAAGTTCAAAATTGTCGCCGGTGGCGTCCTCTAGCAGACAGAGCGTAATTGATAATAAATTTGAGTTTCTTATCCCGAAATATATTAAAGGAAATGTGATTTATTTTTTCGACCTTGACACCCTGTATCTCTACTAGTATCAACTTGGACTAAGGTAAATTTAGTCCAGTTGGCTTATTTTAACGTAAATAATCTCCAGTTAACGTATGTTCCATTCTTTTCCAGGACACCTCATATATATATATATATATATATATATATATATATATATATATATATATATATATATATATATATATATATATATATATATATATATATATATATATATATATATATATATATGTATATATATACAGGATGAGTCAGTTTTTTGTAGACAAACTTTAACAGGAGATAGAACACATGTTTCTAAAAAGAAAAGTTCCTATAAACATATGTCGTAGAAGGCTTCGTTTCCGAGATACAGGGTGTTGAATATAATTTTTTTTCTCAAATTTTCATTATAACTCATAAACGAATGCTTAGATTTTTTTATGTTGGGGGGATAATGTCTATTAATTAAGGGGCATAAAACAAGCGATAAGAATGTTCACAAACTTGCACAGTGGCGGAGTAGAGGAGGTTCTCAACCCCTGTCATAAACAGAACTTCTACGCCAATGACTATTTTTAAAAAAAAACCTGTTATTTTCATTATCTAGACATACAGTTTAACCAAAATAATGTACCTTCTTCTGTTTCGAAATTCCTGTGCGTTTCCGAGTTATTTTGATTTTTAGTGTTTGATGTAGTACTAAGTTAAGTAATGTGCTTTATGTGAATAATTGAATATAAAGTTTTTAATAAAAAAGATATAATGAAACATTTAGAGCCATTTTAGTACCTAACGATCGTTTCTTTAAAATTTCAAATACATTTTCATTTATAAATAGGTAGGTTATCGGTTTTTTTTTAGTATCCATTGTTATTATCCTCGGTCAATACTTTCTGTATAATTATGTATGTATCAATTTCGCCATAAACATGTATACAGTTTTTAAGTGAGATTCTAATAAGTTATAGACCGCTGCTCACTTGCTCTCATTAAAGAGCCGCCACTGTATCAAGCTATACTCAGATACAAGACTTTTGTAAATTGAAGTCTGTTTAGTACACTAATTTTAACAATCCTTATTTATTATTGTAACAATACTTAATTAATAATTGTGAAATTAATAAGAATTCTTAGCAATAACGATTTATAAATAAATAACAATAACACTAGTATAATAAAATTAGACACCTTGTTCAAAATGTAAACCGTCCTTTTCAATACTCATTTCACAGCGACGTACAATAGAACTTCTTAAGTTAATTAAATGTTGCACCCTTATTTCATTGCAAGCATCTCTGATGCGATTGTGAAGTTCTTCAAGTGTATTAACCGGAGTGGTATACACTTTTTTCTTCATGAATCTCCATCCAAAAAGGTCAAGTGGCGTTAAATCGGGGGATCTAGGAGGCCACGCCACTGGACTTCCACGACCTATCCACCTCCCCGGGTGGTTATTGTTCAGCCAATTTCTTACATTTCTGCCATAATGGGCCGGACATCCATCAAGCTGAAACCAAGAATGTCCTCTTAAATTCAAAGGAATGTCTTCCCACATATTAACATGTTCTTCTAAAAATTGTAGGAAATTTTCTGAGTTTACACGTTGTGGCAAGAAATAAGGTCCAAACACGTGGTTGCCGTAAATTCCAATCCAGACATTTGTACTAAATTCATGTTGAAAACTTCTTGGTCGAATGGTATGTAGGTTTTCATGTGCCCATATATGCAGATTGTGAAAGTTTACGATACCACGACGAGTAGAGCAGGATTCATCAGTCCACAGTATGTTGGATAAGAAATCTCTATTATTTTGAATGGAGTTAAGAACCCACCTACAACAATTAAGTCTTCATTCGGACCTGGACATAAACCATGAACAGGTTGAAAATGATATGATCGTCTGTGATCCCGTTTTAAAGCCCGAGAAACTTTACCCATTATGGCAGAAATGTAAGAAATTGGCTGAACAATAACTACCCGGGGAGGTGGATAGGTCGTGGAAGTCCAGTAGCGTGGCCTCCTAGATCCCCCGATTTAACGCCACTTGACTTTTTTGTATGGGGATTTATGAAGGAAAAAGTGTATACCACTCCGGTTAATACACCTGAAGAACTTCACAATCGCATCAGAGATGCTTGCAATTAAATAAGGGTGCATCATTTAATTAACTTAAGATGTTCTATTGTACGTCGTTGTGAAATGTGTATTGAAAAGAACGGTTTACATTTTGAATACAGTGTCTAATTTTATTATACTAGTGTTATTGTTATTTATTTATAAATCGTTATTGCTAAGAATTCTTATTAATTTCACAATTATTAATTAAGTATTGTTACAATAATAAATAAGGATTGTTAAAATTAGTGTACTAAACAGATTTCAATTTACAAAAGTCTTGTATTTGAGTATGGCTTGATACAGTGGCGGCTCTTTAATGAGAGCAAGTGAGCAGCGGTCTATAACTTATTAGAATCTCACTTAAAAACTACATACATGTTTATGGCGAAATTGATACATACATAATTATACAGAAAGTGTTGACCGCATAACAATAATAATTATGCATTTCTTTTTATACGAGGATAATAACAATGGATACTAAAAAAAACCGATAACCTACCTATTTATAAATGAAAATGTATTTGAAATTTTAAAGAAACGATCGTTAGGTACTAAAATGGCTCTAAATGTTTTATTATATCTTTTATTAAAACTTTATATTCAATTATTCACATAAAGCACATTACTTAACTTAGTACCACATCAAACACTAAAAATCAAAATAACTCGGAAACGCACAGGAATTTCGAAACAGAGGAAGGTACATTATTTTTGTTAAACTGTATATAGATAATGAAAATAACATTTTTTAAAAATAGTCATTGGCGTAGAAGTTCTGTTTATGAAAGGGGTTGAGCACCCTCCACTCCGCCACTGTGCAAGTTTGTGAACATTCTTATCGCTTGTTTTATGCTTAATTAATAGACATTATCCCCAACATGAAAAAATCTAAGCATCCGTTTATGAGTTATAATGAAAATTTGAGAAAAAAATTATATTCAGCACCCTGTATCTCGGAAACGAAGCCTTCTACGACATATGGTTATAGAACTTTTCTTTAGAAACATGTTATCTCTGTTAAGTTGTTAAAACTGACTCACTGTATATATATATATATATATATATATATATATATATATATATATATATATATATATATATATATATATACAGGGTGAGTCAGTTTTTGTAGACAAACTTTAACAGGAGATAGAGCACATGTTTCTAAAAGAATATATATATATATCTAGGTTTCTATTTAGATTTCCACAAGTATTAATGTTTAAATAAGACATTTTTCTTTAAAACTTGTGTAAATAAAATTTCCGAAAAACGACTTCAGACCGGTATTCAAACCACATTCAACTTTGTCCCAACTTTTAAGAAACCCCAAAGACAAAATTCCTAATGAAAGCCAAGGAGTGTATGAGATACCGTGCAACAACTGTCGAAGAACTTATATAGGATAAACTAACAGAATATTCAGCAGCACAATCCTTCATCGTCTTTAGCTGCACATCATTTAGATACAGGACACCAAATTAATACCAACAATATCCGTTTAATTGCACCTCTATATACCATACAAGAAAGAATTATTAGAGAAGCAGTTGAAATTGAAAGAAGACCAAACGCCCTCAATAAACGAGATGACACTTCTAGAATGCCACAAATTTGGAAGAATGTCATTAAACCAGTTGATTCTACATTTCAACCAACTCCAAATCTTCCAGAAATTTCAAACACTTATGCTGCAACTATTCCTGTCGTCCCCACTTCTGCACCTTCTACATCATGTACTAGACCAACTACCCGAAGTCAAACACACTCGTCCAAATTAAATTTAAATTAGTTACCTTGTTTCATATTTTGAACTTGTTAAAAATAGTTACCTTATTTCAATTTCTGTAACTGTCAAATAAATTCTTGACAAAGGGAACAAAGGACGTTCCCGAAACGTTGAATTAATTGTACGTTTATTTACACAAGTTTTAAAGAAAAAAAAAATGTCTTATTTAAATATATATATATATATATATATATATATATATATATATATATATATATATATATATATATAGGGTGTTCAAAAAAGATGCGGCAATATTAAAGGGGGTGATTGCTCAGGTCACTGTATACAATGAAGTTCCTATAAATATAGGTCCGCAAACGCTTCGTTACCGATCTACAGCGTGTTGAAGTTTAATTTAAAAAAACAGTCAAAATTAGATTTTTTAAAAACCGCTTGAAATATCATAATGAAAATAAAAAATATTGTTTAATTCTTTGTTCAATTGTGAAGAAAAAAGCTCTCTTGACTTTTTATCGTTCGACGTACCGTTTTTGAGTAACAAAAACATGTTAGTGCATGTCCATTTATCAGGCAAAAATGTTTTTAAACATTTCTGTATTATTCACTGACATGTCACTGATATATTGAATGAATCTCGTGATTAATAATTTTGTATGTGTCGAATTTGTTGAAGTTCCTTATCATGAATCGCTATACGAATGCCGAGATGACCGACATGCACTACATTTATGGACTTGCTGATGGGAATGCATTAGAAGCTAGGCGGTTGTATACTGAAAGATTTCCGAGTCGTATTGCTCCTGATAGAAAAACTTTCGAATGTTTTCATCGGCGTCTTTATGAAACAGGCACATTAAGACGAAATGGAGAAGCAGGAAGGCTAAGGACAGCAAGAACGGTAGAGCTGGAAGAGGATGTGATGGACATGATTGAAGAAGATCGAGGTACTTCTACTCGAAAAATTGCTCACGCTTTGGATGTAAGTAATGGAACTATTTGGCACATTCTTAAGGAAAATTTGTTGTATCCATTCCACATACAGCGCGTTCAAGCACTTCTTCCTGCTGATTTTCCTCCTCGCATTGCATTCTGTCAATGGCTTTTGCACAAAATGGTTCAAATCCCTCAACTCCTGATGTTGATTCTGTTCACCAATGAAGCGACTTTTTCAAGAAATGCAATACGGAATTTCCATAATAACCATGTATGGTGTGAAGAAAATCCAAATGAAATTGTTGAAGATCGTTTTCAACATCAGTTTTCTTTGAACGTTTGGATTGGGAATGTGGGTGACTGCCTAATTGGACCGGTATTTCTACCCGGGGGACTTACCTGAGAGGTGTATCGCAACTTTTTGGAAAACACGCTCCCTGGATTTCTGGAGGACGTACCATTAGCAATTAGAGATGCAATGTGGGTATATGCACGATGGCGCACCAGCCCACTTTAGTCAAGTAGCTCGTGATTTCTTAACACAAGCAAACGGAAATCGTTGGATTGGCCGGGGTGTACCTCACTTATGGCCTGCACGATCCCCGGACTTAAATCCCCTTGATTTTTTCCTGAGGGGCATTTGAAGTCCTTGGTGTACGCTACTCCATTGGAAAACGAAGAAGACTTCTGAAATCGAAACATTGCTGGGTGCAACTCAATTAAAACAGATCCTGGTGCTTTTGAGAGAGTTTGCCAGTCAATGAGGAGAAGATTGGATTCTTGCATCCGAGCTCGAGGTGGTCACTTTGAACAGTTTTTGTAATTTTTGGTTGGTAAAATTTTTGGTTTAGTGAAATATTTGTTTTTGCCCTTGAATGAAACCCTTGATTTTTAAAACTTTTTTTCTGTAATAAATGGACATGCATCAAATGTTTTTTTTTACTTAAAAACGATACGTCATACTATAAAAAGACAAGAGAGCTTTTTTCTTCACAATTGAACAAAGAATTAAAAAATATTTTTTATTTTTAGAGAAATCAGCGGCATCCTACTTTTTTCTTGAAAAATAGCCAGTGACGTGCCAATATGCGCGCCAATGGTACAACTGAAACATCGTGTAGTATTGCAAAGTATGCGTCTCCCACAGCTATTAACACGCGTAAAATTTCATTATGATACCTCAAGTCGTTTTGGAAAAATCTAATTTTGACTGTTTTTTTAAATTAAACTTCAACACGCTGTAGATCGGTAACGAAGCGTTTGCGGACCTATGTTTATAGGAACTTTATTGTATAAAATGACCTGGGCAATCACTTCCTTTAATATTGCCGCATCTTTTTTAAACACCCTGTATGTATGTATGTATATATATATATATATATATATATATATATATATATATATATATATGTGTGTGTGTGTGTGTGTGTGTGTGCGTGCATGCTCGCGTGGGTGTGCCTGCGTGAGTGCGTATGTGTATGTGTTTGTCTATCGGTGATGAATCTTGCAAACGCGATATCTCAAAAACTTGAAGAACGAGTACATTCCAATTAGGCATAAATGTTCAACACCCAAATGTCTACACCATAAGGATTTTTGGTGACGGTGGAGATAACGCGTAAAGAGTAAAATGGTCAAATGTAATTTTAACTCAGCCGCATTAAATCAAAACTGGTACAACGTCTGCATTGCAATTACATCTGGACTAAATGTCCAGGCCACAGTAGAATTTGGTGAAAATTGGTGCAGAGATTACGAACTAGTAGAATAACATCAATATAATTGCTATGAATTTTGGGGCGAACCAAGACAAATGCGCAAAACGCGAGTGTCGCTATAATTTATTAATTTTGATACACATTAATTCGGTTTAATAGGTTATATTAATGTTCTAATTTTTAAAGACTGCGTCTCATAATGTACATCAATTAAAACAAACTTGATTATTTAATCAATTCATGGAAACATTTCATAATTTTAAACTTTTTAAACTTTAAACTTTAACTTTGTATGGGCTTTATGGCACATTTGAAACATGAAATCAAAACTGTGTAAGTAAATTAGGACACAACAATCTAAGGCATCTCTTAGGTACAATTATGTTACATACTTTAGATGTGTTTTTATTCAAATTCTCGTACAAGAAGAAAAATAACGAGAACGTGCATATCTAGTAGTGGACTACGCGACTTTTATTCCTACATTTCAATTCTGATCAATTCTGTGTTAAAAGTTTTTAATTGGACCTATAGAATTACAAACAATTCGTTTTTTTTTGTAAAAATTGTAAAGTATGTGAAGTGTACTGAGACATGGTAGATTTTAATTAAGCATAACTATTTGTGTTGTAAAATTTATAAAAGTAAAGGGTTTAGTGCAACGATTTGTAAAGTTGAAATTAAAAAGGTAGCAAAATGCATTTAAAATCTTTAAAGTCTACATTCAGCTGTAAAGCAATTTTTTTTCGGTTTGAATTTTTCTCCATGCTTTTGTCTACATTTTGCTACTTTTATCGTAATGAAAGCGTTCCCCAAGTATAAAATAATAAAACGGCAATCTCCAAATGCTCTCAATTCAAGTGGCAAACATACGTACTTCATAGATACATATAACGAAAAAGTACAGCAAACGTACTCGTTTTTGCCACGATAAACTGACGATTGTTTTCATTTTCCCCTCTTGTTACGTGTATGACTCACTCTCCATCCCTTGTATTTAATTCTTCGTTTTAATATTTTTAAAGTGGCCAATACAAACTTAAATTTAGTGGAAATAAAAAACGGAACTTTTCAATCTACTGTTCAAGCTTCCGCTTCTGAAATTATGTAATCTCTGGAAAATTTAAGCTTATTCGAAACAAATCCACGGAGACGATATCAGGTGGAAAATTCTTTGAAAGATTTTGCTTCGTATATTAACTAAACATAAAGTGAGTATTTGATACAGTAACTTTTTACTCTTGAATTTTCATTCTCAATGAAAATTGAAGCTAATCTCGTTTGTGTGCTTTTATTACTAAATTAATCTATCTAGAAAAATTGTATACATAATCTTTACGTTAAGCCTATAACAAAATCTATTGAGGATTGTGTACGTGATTGTGACCGTTTCATTGTGATAAAGAATCTTCCATTAAACAAATTTGCACTTATAGCGTTAGAAGACATTAAAGTAAGGATGTTTCGTTGGCAACGTTTCAAAAATAGCTTTGCTCTATTTTTATTATTATGAAATAGTAGTGACTTAAAACAAATGTAACAACTACGACACTTTGTTGTTCAATTTCGGTGCCGATTTTTTCCTAGACTCTATTTTTCAACCCAATTCTGTAGAAATTATACACTACTTAGTGAAAATTTACAAATTTTACATTATATACATTTACAGAGTTGCTCATTAGTGCGTTAAAGTAAATTTGCGGCTAAACTGTGCACGGTAGAAAAAATCTTTTATACAAAAGTTGCTTGAATTCAAGCACGCTATAATCTAAAAATATGAATCAAAATTTTTCTTGTTTTAAATGTAAATAACTATATTATCTTAAGCAAAACACACTGTATATTATTACATTATTCGAAAGAACATTGAAAGACCTACATTTTTTGCAATAAGCAAACTGTTTTTGAAATATTGAAATATTTATTAATAAGTGCTAATAATGACAAAATCATAACAGTAAAAATTGGGAATTATTAAAACTAGCAACGTACACACAGTACGAGTGGGACTCGAACCCACGACCACTACTTATCTAGAGTAGTAATATTCTGAGCTATCGAGGGAGCTAGTTCCACTCGATTTAATCCTAAACTGTATGTGCCTTATAAGCTTTGATGTTATATAATTCATATAGAGGGTGTGGCGCGAAGAGCTTTGATTAAAAGTAATGGCGGATACAGTTATGTTAAAAATCTGAAATTACGAAGCTGTAGGATTTTGATGGTGTTGAGTTCAAATATAATATTGTCCTGAATGTGGCACTTCTGGTTATACCCGAAGTAGACGTCAACTTTGTTATTTTAAATGGAACCTAATATTTTTTATTTTATTTTCGAATTCTACATGAAATTTTAGATAAAATTTGTGCACAATGTCCTATACCAAAAATGAAGTATTTTCGAGGTATTTCGATTTCTTTAAAAAATTTGAAAATTTTCCAGATTGAATAACGATATCTCCATTAATAACGAAGTTATTATATATTATATAAGTGACGTGAAATTGTAACCAAGAAACAACAAGCGCTTGCCCGTTAACTCCATATATCCATCTCATTGATATTTCATACAGGGTGTTTTAAACTTAGCCGCCAACATGCACAACTTAAATCATTTATAAGTTGCTTACTTTAAACAGAACACCCTGTATTTTATTACATTTTCCGCTGTATTTTTTTAAGCCAATTCGTTTGGTATCAGTATTCCCTATACCTCAATCCAACCACTTTTGAGATATTTCATTATCTTAGTTAAAACATAACAACACCATTTATTTCTCAACATTTATGAATCATTTTCATTAAGTTATGTCTTGTAACTCTGGAAATATCGTCGAGTGTTACAGAATTAAAAGCAAGTAAGACTCTCTGCATCATATCTTCCTTTGTCGTAACAGGTCTGGAAAATACCTGATTTTTAATGTAACCCCAAACACCAAAATGTAGAGGAGCCAAATCAGGAGAGCGAGCTGGCCAACGAAACGGACCCTGAATGGCAATCCATCTATCATCAAACATGTCGTAAAGATGATGAGCAACAGGCCCAAAGTTATGAGGAGGTGCTCCATCTTGCTGATACCAAGCTGAAGCCGCCTCTCCATTTCATAAAGTATGTAACTCCGGTCGTATTGTCAGGTTGCGTTGACGCACCCTGTATGTAGGATGTTATAATGACATGTATTACGTGTTTTGGGCACGAGTGTATTGAGTTTGAACGAAAAAAAAAATTTTTTTTGTGTGTATATGCATAATGTATGTGGGTGTATGATACGCCACTGGAAATTTAGGAGAAATATAATTCTGTATGTAGATACGTGTATTTGAATGTTATAGAGACTTTAGTGTTGGAATAATTAGATTTTGATGAATGTAAATGTGAAGAGAAATTTGTCGATGGGACGATAATGTATTGCTTCTGTATTGCTACTGTTAGAAATGGAATGTTTGAAGATAGATGAGTAATCTTTGCCAGAAGATGTGAAGTATAAGTGTAGAATGTTTTAGAAAATATGTAGAGAAAGATTTGGTATGTTTAAGTGTTAATTATAGAAAGTTTTTGTAATGTTGTGCAATTGTTTTGAGAATATGTGTATGTATATGGAATTTGAGACCTTAGACGGTACTTATTTTTGCAAATGTTGCGGAAGGAGATCGAGCGCAGGTTGGAGATAAATGTTGAAAGTTGTGTAATGGACCAGACTGGCTACTGAATGAATGTGGTGACGAAAAATGATTTCTTCATGAAGTAATTGTAAAATTTGTAAGTAAGAACAAATATGGCGATGTATTGTAATTACACGCGTGCTTGTATAGAGGGTAGCATCTATTGGAACTATGAAATTTTGAATGAATACTATTGGAGAATATAACGCGGAAGGAAGACATGTTTAAAGATGGATGACTGAAGGTATAAATAGGAAAGTCAGAGATTGACGAGAGAGTTGGAGTTAAGCTTTTTCGGTTTTGGCTGTTGCTCGTGGTGAATGTTGGGGAAAACGCGCGCGAGGTAGTGTGGTTTAGAATGGGTTAAGTTGGAGTTATGTTTGTGAATAATAGTGAGGCAGTAATTGTTTAAACAACTGCGTAACCCGAACCGGGGATGAATCGTAAAAGACATTCATAAATAAAACAATAATAAAATTGAGATTGAAGATAAAATTAGTTTGTTCGTTGTATGTTAAGCCAATGTTTAAGTAACGTTATATGACATTGAAAGTTTATTTGTATAAGGGACTAAATTGGTGTAAAGGTTGCTAGAATTTTTTTTAAGAGGCAACCAAATGTTTACCGTTATTACATGTTTGTGGGAGTAATAACCTCGCATAGTGAACTATTCGCGAGTGCACAGAGGAATAAGTTTTGTTGAGCATTTGTAATGTGCTTCAGGCAATTTTAAGGAGTACAAATGGACTACAAATATTTGATTTACAGAAGAAAGAAAATCCAAGGATTAATGGACAATTTTAAGTAAGAAATTAGATTTAAGAATTTTAAGAACTCATTTAAGCCCGATTATCTTTTTGTTTAGTCTATTTGCGTATTGTTGTTTAAATTATTAAGTAGTTTTGAAAGGAAGAGATAATCGTTCTTGAGTCTTATTGTATGGTTTGTTTTAGTAGTAAGAATGCAAAGTGGTATTTGGTGGTTTAACTTTCAACCACGCTGATGTAATTTATGTAGATATTTGTGTTTTTGTTTTATTTTGTACAGGACAATATATGTATTTACCGTTGATTGTTATTCTGTTGTTTATTTAGCCAGGTATGAAACACAGTTGTAACATTTACTTAATTGGTGATCTAGTTTTGACAATTTTAAAAGTAAGCTTTGCATATTTTAATTTTCAGATTTATGAGCAACCGGAAAGGTTTTATTAGCCAGGTTGATTGCAAAATTTTTCATGTTAGTTTATTTAACGCAGTACAATATTAAACACAAGAGTTTTGAGAAATTATACAGGTACGGATGTCTATTACGATTCAGAGAGATTATTTTGAAGTAACATTTATTAAGCCGAAGACATTGATGTTCTTTTATTTAGGAATTTCCAAAATTAATTACCGAATATTGAATGAAGAAATATTTTATTCAGTAATAAGTAGAAATTTAACGTTATATATATATATATATATATATATATATATATATATATATATATATATATATATATATATATATATATATATATATATATATATATATATATATATATACGAGGGATACGCAGAAAATATTCAGTTACCGTATTATAACTTCTGTTTTGGATATTTTAGTTTACGAGGTGTATTCAAAAAGTTTTTAATAACCTGGGTAGTGCTAAATTTATTTGAGTTTGAGTTGAATTGTTTGGGACGAGTGTTTGTTTTAGAACCTTCGTATAGGAGTTTACCGAGTAAGCACGATCCTGCTTTCCACAATCAAGTAGGGTTAATTAACATCCAGCTTAAGACAATTATTTTAGCAAAGTTTCGATTGTGGTGGCGCCTAGAGACATATTTCCCCGGACTGAGCTGTTTGACTGTAGGTGTAAGGTGTTTGAGCATATTAATCATTCATTTTACTTATTATTTCGACCACGCCCATCTCCCTGTTAGCTGGCTTGGCAACCCACTTACATTAGTAAGCATGCACGACGCCTAGTGCGGTTTGGACGTGTAACAGTATGGCTTCTTCTAAAATGTGGCAATATCTTGTACTATTTAAATTTTCATCATAAAATTTTAATGCTAAAATTTTATCGTCTTTTTTTGCACAAAAAACATTAAAACTCTAACTATCTTGGAAATAACGTTCTCTACTAACATGTGGATTTTCATTAGACCAAAAATGGGAATTATGTCGATTAAATAATCCATTTTGGCTAAACTTTGCTTCATCACACCATATAACTTTTTTTATGAAGTTTTCATCCCCTTGGGTCTTCATTAAAAACCATTCACAGAATTCTACGCTTCGAGGAAGATCACCTAATTGTAAGTGTTGCACAAAATGATATGAAAATGGTTTCCATTTGTGTTTTTTTTAAAATGCGCTGAATTGTTCTCGTCGACATAGTAAGATATCTCTCACAATCTGTAATGGAGGCATTTTGAGAGGCCGTAAAATAACTCAAAACATTAATTTAGTTTATGTCACTATCCACTAGTGGTTTATTTTTATTAATTTTTCTCTTAAATTGACCAAACTGACGGTAGTTTTTAAGCAATCTTCTTACAATATCACCAGTTGCATTTGGTCTATTTGGATATCTTTCTGGCAAGTCCGTTCAACAATTCTATTACATTTGCCATAAATAATAATAAGATTTAAAAAGTCATCATTAGTAAATCTTACATTTGCCATTATTTACTATGAAATACAAACTGGTAAAGAAAACTGTCAAAACAACATTTACAAATGTTGAAATAAATAAGTGTTGTTATGTTTTAACTAAGATAATGAAATATCTCAAAAGTGGTTGGATTTAGGTATAGGGAATACTGACACCAAACGAATTGGCTTAAAAAAATACAGCGGAAAATGTAATAAAATACAGGGTGTTCTATTCAAAGTAAGCAACTTATAAATGATTTAAGTTGTGCACGTTTGCGGCTAAGTTTAAAACACCCTGTATGAAATATCAATGAGACGGATACATGGAGTTAACGGGCAAGCGCTTGTTCTTTATTGGTTAGAATTTCACGTCGCTAGCTTCGTTATTAATGGAGATATCGTTATTCAATGTGGACTAGGATTTTTTCAAAATTTAAAAAAAAATAGAAATATCTCGAAAATACTTCATTTTTGGTATAGGACATTGTGCACAAATTTTATCTAAAATTTCATGTAGAATCCAAAATAAAATAAAAAATATTAGGTTCCATTTAAAGTAACAAAGTTGACGCCTACTTCCGGTATAACCGGAAGCGCCATATTCAGGACAATATTATATTTGAACTCAGCGTCATCCAAAACCTACAGATTCGTAACTTCAGATTTTTAACATAACTATCCGCCATTACTTTTAATCAAAGCTCTTCGCGCCACACCCTGTATATTTATACAGATAAATATATGAATTATATAACATCAAAGCTTATAAGATACAGACAGTTTAGGATTGAATCGAGTGGAACTAGCTCCCTCGATAGTGTTATATTTTATTAATGCACACGCTCATGTAAATTAACAGTTTATTGTCTAATGTACGTCACATAAGTTAATAAAATGATAGGAATTGAAGTACTCCATCACAGATGTTACAGACATGGCTGAACACCGCTACGCGCTCATAATGGTGCGCATGTGCTAAACTTACAAATAATCATTTACAATAATATTAATATATTTAAATACATAATTTAAATAATAACAATAAAAAATTTTTTAATAACTCGAAAAGATTCATAAATTATACCACATATTCGGGGTCAAAAATAGGTTGATTGAACCTCATTTACCTATATACAAAAGTGCACACAAAAAAAGGTACAGGGTGATTTATTTAAAAACTTAAATTAATTTTTGTAACGTTGCTCTAAAACGGTGTAACGTAAATTTATGAAAATTTATGTAAGATACTAGTATACGATAACTAATAAACTGAAAGCAGTCGCATTCATTTATTATTATTTAGTATGAATTTTCAGAAGGGGTCAACACCCCTTTAACCCTCCAACTTTTTTATGAGGGTTACATTTAAAAAAACATGGAACGCCACTGGAATAAAACGTCTATTCTTAAACTTTTTTGCCTCTTTGTATTTCTTTATAATTTTTTAGTTCGGATGATACAGTCGCCCTTTTAAATGTCAATTTCAAAATAAACTCTACACTTTCATAAATATCAAAAACTTCTTTATTGTTACATTACAATTTAACAACAAACACGATCTTTAACTTAAATCAACAATGTTAAAAAAATCAATTTAAATTTTCAAATAAATCACCCTGTACTTTTTTTTGTACGCACTTTCGTATATAGGTAAGTGAGGTTTAATCAACTTATATTTGACCCCAGAATACGTGGTACAATTGATGACCAATCTTTTCGGGACACCCTGTATGTTTATATATAAATTTTAAATACATAATTAAATACCCCAATTAATAATTTCTACCAGATCTAGTTGTTCTTACTAAAGTAGTATTTAAAATTGGTGAATTACTTTTCACTTTCGTTTTTATTATCGCGCACTATTTCTCTATTGTTTCGCACAATATTTCTTTATTATTAACCCTAAAACACCAGACCGTCGTAATTTTTACGAGCGTCAGCCAAAATCGATCGATATCCCCATTATCTTAAAACTAAAGAGATACGGGGTTCTCAGTACCTTCCTAGCTGTGGCTGGAGTGCGTGTTAGTGTCAACGGCTTTTTGCTTTTCCGCCAATTGTATCATCCGGAGACATTTACAATTTACGAGGGTCTGATATTAACGTTATAAATTTCATAAGAGATGTTCTTCTACATGGTAAGTCTAGTCGTGTTATTTTGAGACTTTCTATTTACACATAAGGTTTTTTTTATTTAAAGCATCAACATGGCGTTCAAAAAAGTCAATAATTGGCATTTAACCGAGGCAGACATTAAAAGAAGTGGAAAAAATAACGACAGAAGGAATAGATAACGAATCTGGTAGCAATTCCGAACCTGAGGAATATGGAGTCAAGATAGAGAAACAGAAGAAGTTGAATGTAAAATGGATATTTGTACTTCTGATAGTGATGGTAGCATCTCGGTAATAGGACATGGCCCCGATGTGATTTGTAGTGAAAGCAAATCTAATAATATTTCATTGGCACAACTGACAACAGAAGAAAATAAAAATAAATATATTATTGTACCAGATAAACCCAGTCTAAAAGGAGAAAACGATCTGAAATGGTCGAAAAAATTACCAACTCAGTCCAAGCGGATATCTAAAAGGAATATAATGTATTTTCGCCCTGGAAGTAAGGATGCTTCAAGAGAACATCTTGAATCTGTGGACTGTTTTATCCATTTCCTTAATGAAGAAACGGTTGATAAAAGTCTGACACATACTAATCAGGAAATACAAAGAAAATCAGAGAAATAAAAAAAAGGATCTTACTATTTCTACGACTTGCAGGGAAGAGCTATTAGTCTTATTAGGCTTACTGACTTTCGCTGCAGCCATGAAAGATAATCACATAAATTCAAGACAAATGTTAAATAAAGTTTTGTCGGGATTAATTTATGTCACTACTATGAGTCATAGCCGCTTCGTGTTTCTTCTGGATTGTCTCAGATTTGATGAGAAACAAACAAGGACTCAAAGACTAGAAACTGATCTTTTCGCAGCTATACAGGAATTATAGGATTTGCTTATAAAGATGTATAAGGAATCATGTACACCAACTGCATACATCACAATAGACGAGCGATTAGTAGCATTTCGGGAACGTTGCGGATTTCTAACGTATATACCTAACAAACCTACCAAATATGGGGACATTGTGATGGTATGTGATTCTTCGACAAAATATATGATAGACCCCAGTCCATATCTTGAAAAAAAAACCGATACTGGTGGGTTCCCATTAGCCAACTATTATGTGAAAATCCTAACTGCTAGTGTTCATGGTAGCAACAGAAACGTAACCCTGGACAAGTGGTTTACCTGTGTAGAGCTAACGGATGAGTTATTACAAGATCCTTACAATTTAAGTCTAATAGGAAATCCCATGAAAAATAAAACAAACATTCCTCTGAAATGTTGATAACTAAAGGAAGAAAACCGGACACGTAAAAGTTCTGATTTCATCAGCAAAACATTATATCATTTATGCCGAAGAGGAACAAACTGGTTCTCTAACTATCAATAATGGATCAGCATTTCATAACGTTACACACAAACCGGATATAATTCATTCCTACAACGCCACAAAGGTGTTGAAATATTTGATCAACTGTGCGGAAGCACGAATTGTGCTCGAGAAACTAGACGTTGGCCTATTGCATTTTTTTTTATATGCTGAACATTATTTCAGTTAACTCTTACGTTATATATTGTTTTCATAATTATCGACAAAACCAAAAGCCACTCTCCCGCCGTGAATATTTGCTGAATGTATCCAATGCACTGATCAATCCGTGGTTAGATCTCCGAAAAATATACCATCTTTGAGGCGAAATGTTCGTGACGTCATATGCGATATTCTCAAAGAAGACGATACTCCGGTCCAAGCTGAAAAACGACGCACTATTTGTTTTTTTGCTCCAGTCGTTTGCGCCGAATGACCACCACATTTTGTTTTGTACGTAAAAGATATATATGTGCCGAACATCCAGAAAATTGTTGTATTAACTGGCTTGATTCATAGCACTTTCATAATTTATTTTTGTTGTTTTTTGCGATAAATAAAAGTTTAAATATGCGTCATATTTTTAAAATAAAATTGTTCAATATAAAAAAATGTATGCGATATTGTAATATGTCGTAAAAATTACAACGGTCTGGTATTTACCTGTTTGGAAATTAGTCTGGTATTCTATCTAGTGTTAAGGTCTTCCTCACTATTTTCCACTGTAACCATCTTCTCTGTATGGTTTTAAGGACAGTTTATTTCTTCTGTGTTTTCCTTCTCATATTTTGACATTAAAATCATTTGGCCCTGGCTTTGATAAAACTATACCGGGCGTCCACTGTCGAACTGCTTCCTGCATCATTATTGATTGACCTGGATATATCGTGGGGTAGTTTTTTGTTTTTTTGGTCATAATAGGATTTTTGCTTGTCCTGATTTATTTTGAGCTTTCATATCTTGATATGGGAAATGAGGTTGAAGTAATTGACTATTTATTGGCAATATATATATATATATATATATATATATATATATATATATATATATATATATATATATATTGGATTACTCAATGGCTTAGTGGTAAAGGTGTCAGACTAGTAAGTGAAAGGTACCAAGTTCGAATCTGAGAGTAGTCAAGTGATTGGGAAAAAATTATATATAACATATGAATTCGACTCAAGTGCGAAAACAGTCCTTCTCAGTATTAAGCCTAATGACGGAAGCAGAGACCGCTTCCGAAGCGTCGCGCTCAAAAAGCATAAACTGTGAAAATAGGCCGATCAACTACACTAATTTTAAAGGTAGGTATGTGATCAACAATATATTACCGATAATAGCTGGAGTTTCTATAATCAGCTGTTAGTGTGTCATGGTAGGCGAGTCCTGAATGTGTAAAACGGGTTGTCATTTCCATAACAATAAAAAAAACCTTTGTAATTTCGGATTTGTTTACACTTTTGATTACTGTGGTTATAAGTAACTAAATAGTGATTTGTTTGTTTATTCATATACATAGGCGCTCCATAGGGTAGCCATTCACATCCACGACTCCTAAGTCCCCATTTACTTTATGTATCCATATCTTTGATTGTAAAGCCTTTAAAGTCAGTGTACACATCCTAAAGTTTTATACGTATACTTCTACACCTATGGCTACAAATGTTAGCTACTTACCAGCTTACCACTTACACGAGCAGGCGCGCGCCGTAAATTTTACGTCATACAGTTTAAACCAAATATTCACTATTTTATGCTCATATAGACTTGAATAATTATTGGTAATTTAAGAAAAAACAATATTCCAATGAAAACATTCATTGCATAATAAAATATTTTATTTGCAAAGCTATTAATAAACAAACATATATACATATATATATATATATATATATATATATATATATATATATCAATATAAAACACAAGGCAAAGTTATGTATGTATTCTTTTAGTCAGTATTGGACTCACTATTTGTATTCGCACAATCGACACACACAATTTTTGTTTGAGAATGACGCTTACATGTAAATGTCTGACAATTGTGGCATTTCATTGACGCTGAGGTTTTTTTCCTGTCTCGTGCGCACGAACGACATGTACCGCGTTTTGGAGGCTGTTGTTCTTCCTGAACTCTCTCTTTAGGTATTCCATAATTTATTTTCAAAAATGCCTGCACATCTGATGGTAAGTTCTGAAGACTCGCTCGGAATGTCAGATGCTCTTTCATAAAGGAAAGTGATAAGTTTTTCAAAAATAGCCTTCTGTGCAATTTTTTATCTGACTGGTTAGCAAATGAATATAAAATCTGTGAATTTATTCCAGCTATATTCATTAGACTATAAAAAACTGAACAAGGCCATCGTCTAGTTATTCGTGAAATAGAATACGTCGAGCACATTTTGTCAACTGTGTCAACACCACCTTTCGTAGCATTATAGTCCATAATAGCTAGTGGTTTTTTATTTGTAGGAACTACATAATGTGTGTCATGTAATGTTGACAATAATATAACCGCAGCATTTGTTCGAGGTACGTAATAAGTGATCATTTCGTCTTTTTGGAATCCAAATAAACTGGTCTGAACTTCTTTACTCTTATGAGGAAGAAATTCTGGTGGAATTTCTCGTTTATTCTTCTTCAAGGTTCCAATCAGCGTAATTTTTTTCTTTAGTAAGTAGTCAGCGAGAGGGACACTTGTATAGTAATTGTCTGTAGTTAAATTTCTATTAGAATTTTCGATTGGTTCAATTAATCGTTTCACAATGTCAAAAGGGGCGTTTGACAAGGCGTACGGACCATCTGGCTGTTTTCCGCAGTAAATTTCCAAATTGGAAGTATAAAAAGTTTTCGCATCACACAGTGCATACATTTTGATCCCATATTTAGCTGGTTTGCTGGGAATATATTGTACCCAACTGCAGCGACCTCTAAACGGATGTAACATTTCATCAATAGTTGTATATTCACCTAATTTGAAGCACGTCTTGCTATTGTGCACAAATGCATCAAGAAATGAACGAATGGCTGCCAATTTATCTACTTTTCGCCTTTCTGCTCTTGTCGTTTTGTCATCAAACCTCAGACAGCGTGTTAAAATTAAAAAACGTTTGTAACTCATTACTGCTCTACAAATTTCTATTCCAGTTCCGTCAGCGGTCCAAATTTCCTTCACATTTGCATGATGAGATCTCTTGATACCGATCATGTACAGAAGGCCCAAATAAGTAAAAATTCGCTTCTTGTTGTTTCTTTACAGTCTCGTTCTCTAGAGTATCCACGGTTAGTTCTTAGTTGAGCAATGTACATATTTGTAAATGTTACAATTTCGTCTATCATATTGAGTTGAATAATTTTCAAAAATGCGTCTAATTCATTACTGATATTTTTCGCACATTGCTGTAGGCCAATAGATTCTTTTACTAGGTTAATCCTTTTTATTTTTGAAGGATTTTTATTTTCATATTTACACCATTTGGTTGTCTTGTCCTTTCCAACATAAACATTCTCACAAAGAGTGTCTTCTTCATTTTCTTCCTATTGTTCATTTATTTCATCCGAAATACTTTGTTCCGACAAACTGTCAAAATCATTCGTGTATATATTCTCTTCACTAAACTCAATATCACTTTCTACAGTTTCGACATCACTTTCCTCTTCTTCAAACATATGCTGAACAATATTTTCAAGTCCTGCTTGCGTAAGAGGCTTTTTATTATCTGACATTTTGTCTTATCTACAAAAAGATTTCAAAATAATAGGTATGTATCGATAAATAGGTAAATAAATTTACTAATTATCTAATTAATAATTAATGCGTTAAATATACATCTTTTTGATTCACAAGATGAGAAAATATTAAAAAAAAACTGGCAAATATCAATAGAATTACACTAGTAGTCGCGCGCCGTAAACTTTACTTTTAACACATTTATTCACTTACAACCCGGTGCAGACTAAATGTTGTGTCCCAAAAGGCAAAAATGCCAACCCACATAACCGGTAAACTTAGTTCCAGGAATAGATAGGGGTTGTTCTTAAAATTGCACGTGTACAAACATTTCATTAGAAAAATAATAAATCTGCCGTAAATTTTACGACAGCGCGCCCGCTCGAAGGTTAATCATACTGAGCTTTTTTTCCATTAATTACCTTTTAATGACGTAGAAATTCAAATTATTACGTGCTGTCTATTCATCTCCTTTTTCGGTCTATTTTCATTCCCTGTCATCGTATTTTTGAAGCAGATTGTCATCTTCCCAGGAGACACAGCATCTTGCTTCCAGCATCTTGTGCTCTTTGGCTTTTCACGATTTTTCTTCCGAATGGCTGTTTAACTTTCCATCATATTATTTTCAATTTACACCACATCTCTTCTATGTTTCCTCATCTTTTTCGCATTCTTGTTTCCGTGGCGCGTCATCTCGTTTCATAATGAAAGAATTCTGTGACAAAATTTTTGGGTTCGAAGTAAGTGTAGCGCCATTTTATGGTGTAATTAGAAGTCATATACCGTTTCTAACTTTACCTTGTTAATCTAAGCTGAAAGCGCCATCTTGTGGTATAACTAGGAGTTAACTGTAGATTTTTCTTTCTTGTTTCACTACGAAGATACCCGTTATTATAATGTATTAGGCACACTTAATGAAAGCCTAAATTATAAACCTGAGAAACATGCTTCCCGTAAACAACAGTGAAACAATTAATACGCAGACAAAGCATTATTAGGTAAAACCGAATCAACAAAATTTTTGGCAGAAGTAATAGTTTCCTATAATTAACACGAACGTAGTGAAATGCATCTATTAAACGTTATTAATAGTTACGTATAAAGGCAAATGAACAATCCGTAGTGATCAGGGTATTGTATTGTGCATGAAGCGATTCAAATATGCATAATATTATATGTCATTATAGATAATTAAAAATAAATGTAGCGTTAATAAAAAGGTAATTTACTGTGTATTGTAATCCACATGTATAGAAACATTTTCTATTAAATTTAATTTATATAAACAGATAAAAAAAAATCCAGTGAATAATATTAATTTATGACGAACATAAATAAAACTTAGAAAAGTACGTAGGCCATCCATACTAATTCATCTGTTTATATTAAAAATTGAATGTTATGTAATAAAGATTTAACCGCAAAAATACGACTTTGTAAATTGATTTTGTATAAACAATGCCAATGTTTAACATAACTAGAGATTATATTCACTGTGAAAATGCAAACTTTCACCTGTATTACACATAATTAAAATACTAAGCTTTTAGATTTTTGGAAGTAAATGGCACCGTAAACGATTGTAGGGGCCAAGTTTTAAATTATATAACGTCGCTATAAACAAGTTCAAAATGATACAAATAGACTGAACTCAGTGAACAGTAATTAAAATACTTAGCTTTTGAGTTTTTAAAATGGTCTATTTTTATATTTATATTTTACATAAATCCATACGTTTCGATAACAATTACAGTTATCGAACTCAGTAATGGTAATATCTTTAAGAATTGTTTAAGATGTTACAACAAATTTGTTGTAACATCTTAAACAATTCTTAAGGGTATCATCATTACTGAGGACGATAACTGCAATTGTTATCGAAACCTATAGATTTACGTAAAATGTGAATATAAACATACACCATATAAAAACCCCAAAGCTAAGTACTTCAATTATATTCTCTAGTTCACTAAAATAATGAGACTTCCGATAAAAGTTATAGATAGATGTTACATTTTAATACCTGTGCCTGAACAAACTGTCAACAAAAACAGAACAGGGTTTACAATTACTGTCATTGGTAGCCATATCACAGAATCTTAAAACAACTGATAATGGTTTTGGTAAAGTGATATAGAAATTTGTTAAATCGAAAGAGTGTTGTGTGTAAATAAACAGTTTTAATTATTAAGTTTAAAAAATTTCACCACAAGCAGCATTTAACTTCCAAATATTCTAAATCCAAGTTGATAGTGATTTGTAACAATTAATTCGATCGTTATATAATAAATTTTTTTGGGCACGAAGTCATTAATTTTTTGTACCGATCCTCCGTCCCGCGATACGAAATAGACTTAGCATATTTATGTTAGCAAAATTTTAATAAATCATTTTACTTTTAATTAAAACTGAATTGACGCGCTCGTCTACATATGGGTTATCCCAATTACCCCACTACTACGTATATACCGAGGTTTTAAAAACGAAACGCACAGTATCCTGCCACATTCTTGCGTTTTAGAATTGCAAACATATCAAAACCTGTTATATAATTTGAGCTAGACTAGCATTTTAATTGCTTGATTAGTTTTATATCGTTAATATTTGCCCAGGCATTAATTGTAAAAAATCATTTAAATTAAACTGTAGTGTAAATAAGCCGCACGATAAGATTCATGACCGTATAGGTTTATTTTGGACAAAGGGAGCTTCTGTTTGTTATAAATCAATCACTTCCCTGCAGTCATTGGTGAAAACCTGAATTCGTAAATAGGAAAACTGTGACCTTTGGCTATATTCTAAATCGTCCTCCGTACAATTTAAATATAATTTTTGTAGCATCTTCAATCTTCTTATTGAGTCCTAAAGCTAACCACCACTGATGCTACCTGATGCATTCGTTGAGAAACCGTAGAAGTTTGGCGTTAGGTCAAAGACGAGCTGCCCCGTCTTATTTTCTTTGGGTGGCGCTCGAGGCAGTCCGCTTCAGCTCTTGGAGTGGAAACACCAGCATCCGTAGTGATCCCCAGTGGTTGAAATATCCTTGATATTTTAAATATTAATCAAATAGATACCACTATCGTTCCGTTAACAATTTAATTAATTCCAAACCAGTTTAATCTGTGTAACGGTTAAAGTGCACCGTAGGCCTCACTTGCAAAGGACTGGTTACCCTTACGTAACGTTTCATTTGTAACGCCACTTTATATTAGTTAGAAGCGCTATCTTGAGACCTAAGTAGCAATTGGGATAAAGTTTTCAGCGCCATCTTGTGATATACTGTAAGCAATAAGAGCCATCGTATAGCATAAATTAAAGTTAGCATACATTTTAACTTACTTTGGTGCCAATTATGTCATGAAAACCATCACATTACCGCACATGTTTATTATTCTGCTTTAGATGAAAGGGGTAACTACTATAGGATGTTAAGTTGAAATCATAATTAAATAGTAATCGAAAATTTCAGGTCAGATCAAATAATTATATATAGTTACCCAGAACTCGACCTACTAACTATGTATTCTACAAGTCATTCTAACCAGAAAACTTCATATAAACTATTGGCGAATTCCTCTTTGTTTCGGGGAATCGAAGGAATTTGTAAAAAAACTATATTATAAACAATCAACAGATAATTAATATACAAAACAAAATTATAACAATTGTTCGAATTGAGAACCTCCATTTCCTAAACACACATCTACCCTTTGAGCCGTAGAATATTGCCAGTTAATTTCTGACAATCTATTTCTAAGAAAATTGGTGGCTTGAATTATTCTGTTCATTAAAACTTCGTACGTGTCTGGTTTACCATTGCTACACACCCGAGATTTAAGGCAGTCCCACAAGAAAAATCAAAAGTAGGATAAAACACGTGATGTAGCCGGCCATTGTATATAGGACCCATTTGTCCTATCCACCTTCTGGGAAAATTTTCGTTAAAACAAATCGTTATTTCTCTTCCAAAACGTGGTGGTGCTCCGTTTTGTTGATACCACGCATTTCGTCGAGCTTTCAAAGGACTATCATCAAAATGATGCTTAGAATACATATTATTCGATGGGTCTAGTTCTGGGACACTCTGTATATTTTAAAAAGGGCGTGGTTTTCTTGATCTAATGGAAATGCATGCCAACATCATTATTCTAAATATACGAAATTATATTATTGCTTTTTAGAGTCCACATAAAATTTAAAGCTCAATTTGATGTCCAAATGTTTGGTCGTTTATGAATTAATATAAGTTTTCAAAAAAAATTGCACCGTCAGTATCAGAAAACTACCACGTTACAGTTAAAACTCTAGATATTTCGTCCTTAAATTTTTCAATCACGACCAACTTGATTTTTATGAGCAGAACGATATCTTAGTTTTTATACTATTGGATGCGGAATTCAATCTACTCTCAATTTTGCTGAAATATTCGTACAAATTTACCTGTAATAGTTCAGGAGGTATTCTCGATTCTTTTAGGCGGTGACCATCTTACCCAGGCACTTTTTGACGAGAAAGCATGTTTGCATTTTTCATGATGTCCGAAATATTGTTATATTTTGTAACATTCTAGCGCGTTTACGAATATTCCTACCTTTCCAAATTACTAAAATTATCCTTTCCATTTCTGAATTTTCTGAATTTTATTAAAACTCGTAAGAAAAAACTGGACACGCTGTCGTTTCTCCAGTCCATTGAAACGAAGTCGTTAGCAAATTTGGGACAATAAATTAGGTGCTATGCGACAATCTCCAACAAAACAGAAACTTTAATTTCAGCATATGGATTCTTTATGGATTCTTCTAGTGATTCTTCTATCTCCTCGAGGAGGTCGTCAAGGAATTGAGTTAGGATCGCGGGGGATGTTTGAATTTTAGTTTGGTTTTTTTCGTGGGAATTGAAAAAAAACGGTAGTTATAAGAAGTGATAAGGATCTCTCGGGTTGAGATTGTGTCGCCAAACATTCTTTTGTATGCAAAGTTTCTCTGTAGTGTTTGTATTCTGTGTGTGTGATGGGTGGTACGTTTGTGTGTTGTATTGTGGTATCGTTAGGGTACCTGAAGGGTAACCTGTGTATGCGGCTGAGTATTCCGCGTTCACAGGAAGCGATAGAGAAAAGGTGATTGGAGTTTACATTTGTGTTCGGAAATCCATAACAGGGCGGATGTATGTTTTGTAGGTGTGTTGTAGTATTCTGGAATGGCAACGTCTGATTCTACCTCGGAGGGAGCCAATTTTCTTATTCTATTAAGTGTTTTTTGTACATCGGAGAGCCAATTAAGGGTTTTAGTGAAGAGTATTCCTAGGTAGGTGACTTCGCGTTGATGTGGGAGTCTTCATTGATTTGTTGTGGAGAAACATCCCGGTCGGTTAGCTTTGGACATTTATCTTCGGTGTAATTAGGATGTCGGTTAGCCCAGTTAGAGAAATTCCGGAGGCGGGGGCCATTGCGCTGTTTCGATTAACCGCCCAGAAGGCGGTGTCATCCGCAAACTGCGTTACGACTACTCCGGGTTGTGTTACTTCGGGAATGTCGGATGCGAAGATTATGTAAAGTATCGAGCCGAAGTGAGAACCTTGCGTTACGCCTGCTGTAGGATGAAAAGGATCGGATAAGTTACTTCCTACTTTAAACCGAATGACCGATTGGTCAGGTACGAGAGCAGGAGTTTCGAAAAGGAGTAGGGTATGTTAAGGTTGCGTATCTTGTATAGGAGACCCGCATGCCAGACCCTGCTAAATGCTTGCTTAATGTCCAGAAATAAAGCCAGATTGCATTGTTTGTGATTGAATGCCCTGCTAGTCTCTCTAAGCAGCTTCAACAAGGTATCGTGACAGTTCGGTTGGGTCGGAAGCTGAATTGGCTGTTGGGAAGGAGATTGAATTCTAGGTGGTCCCTGAGTCGCTTGAAGCATTTTACGAGGCAACTCAGGAGGGAATGGATCTGTAGGAGGAGGGTGTGGTTAGGTCGGAGTGGTGTTTGGGTATCATGACGGCGGAGGCCGAAACATCTCATTCAAATGAACCCAAAAACATATGAAGGAACGATAGTTCTTAATCAAAATTTCACAAAAATAATTTCTTTGCAGATAAGGTTTTTATGAAAATGCAAACTTTCACCTTAAACAATTCTAAAAATGTATTACTACTGAGGACAGTGTAACTGTAAGTGTTGTCGAAATGTACATCAATAAATAAGTATAAAAATACTTTGCATTAGATCCAAAATATAAGTGTTTCGTGAATTTCTTTCTGGAAATATCTTGAATATTAGGATTATCTCCCTCGCGCCCATCAAAGCGGTAACAATAATAGTTATTTATATATTGAGGGAGTTATGAGGGTGTTAATTACCGAGGGCAACGGATTGCAATCTCGAGGGACGTTAGTCCCTAGGCATTGTAAGTTGCCAGGTTATTAACATAGGTAATTCAAGTGATAGATAAATAATTTTATTTCATATTTCATTATAAAAACGAAACGAATGTTTAAACATTAAGTAGGCATTGTTCCCCTGGATATATCAACTGACAAGCTTGCAAATATTTGTCAAAATACAATAGAGATCTATATTTCCCTAGTATAACTCCCTAGGAAGCTATGAACATGTTTACAGTTAAGGTAACTAATGGTTTACTTATTTATAATGTATTGGTACGAAATAAAATAAATTTATAATATCCTGCACGTCAGCCAATGGCAAATTTACTGGAAAGTGTCCTAGCTTTTCCGTCTTTTCTTAGTTCATTCATTTTTTTTTTTATTTTTAACTGTTAAGGTCAAGAAAGTCTAAATTAAAGCAGAGTAACTAGAGGAACTGTTATACTTTTTGTAATTTTACGGTAAAATCTTAAATAAGGTGACATTTTCAGACCATTGTAATTCTGAACAAAATATTGTACAAATGGTATAAAATAGAACATGCATAGAAAGATTATGTCATAAAGTGGTGCATTCGGTATAGAACTGCTGTGTTGAACCAATGTAAACTGAGACTGTAAAGTTTATGTACATGAGTGAGACACTTAACCACTTTTATTTGTTAGATCGTTTTATTCTGTATGTTAAAATATGAGCAATTGCCGCCGCTTGTTCATACCATTTTATATTTTGATTAAATATGTCAAATTTCTACAAAATAAATGAGAATTCAATAAATCGTATTGGAAATACAAAAATGTGTTGAGAAAGAAATACATTACCAAAAAAGAAAGGTAAATCTTTAATGTAAGTTGCGGTACAATTTCATTAAGTCTTTTGTTTTGGTTTCTCTAGAGAACAATAACACAAAGCGGATTTAGCGTTGCTACTTTTGTAAGCGAATTGAGCATTCAGGATACCAATAATAACGTAATTATCTCTATAACAAAATTTGAGGCTTAATAGGCACTCAATTTCACACCTATTTCCTTTTTATTCTAATTTCATTAAGAAACCAAGTACGGAGGAGTAGGCAACATTCGTAGATGTTCAAGCTTCGCGTGAAAATGTGCAGATGTTCAGATCCGACGACGCGACGTTGATTATTTCGTAGACGTATGTGGTTCGGTTTGTCTTTAAGAAAGACTACCAAAATAAGGAGAGATATGTCTTAACTAGTGTACAAGAGCTAATGCAATGCATATGTTGTTTTCCCGGATCCATTTATTCTGGTACAGTAGACCGTGTTAGGTTAAGTGCAATGCGGACTTGCTGTTGCGAAACAGATTCACGCTGAGCGGATTTGCTATATACTTGCGTAATGGATTTAAAGCTTATATTGTTGATTTTGTTTCCCATTTTTCCTTGTTCAAGCCCAAATTCTATTTACTTACGAAGCGCATCTACAGACGACAAAGCGCATGAAGCCTCTTTCTTACACCTAATAATAAAATGCATTCAAACAGCTTACGTTCCATTTCTACCGTATAAGGAAAATTAAATTAAAGTATATAAACCATGCCGACGGCATGAGCCATGTTGAAACAATTACTGCTCCATACTTCTATTGCATCGAACTAACCTGATTTAGCAAACTTTTATTGTACACAGTTTATTCGAGTAGATTGTAAGTATAAACACTGAATTGCTGTTTTTAGATTTAATGCAATAATGAATGCTTTCCAACAAAAAATAACAAAACGTCGGTAGTTTGAGTAGTTTATGAGAATTTAGAACAAAACTTCTCTCTGCCTGCGTTGCCTGGGCTATAGACCAATCTCGCTAAAAACTACAAAAACAAGCTAAAATAACAAGTAAAATTTACAACTTTACTAACGTAGAACAATCAAAACAATGCGTTCAATAAAATTTTATAAAGTTTTTTTTTGTTAACATTCATTTTAATCTTTTAAAATATACGTGATGTAATTCTGAATATTGGCTTGAACGTTGGGTTTGAAACGTTTATTGGATAAAGGAAGCAAGAATTTCACTTTATCTTGTAACTCAAATTAACCTTTTAATGTCTAAAAAAATGGTAAATATCAACTTTCAAGTTAATCTGTTTAGTAAGATTCTACCAAGAAACGTTATTTTCCATACAATTTTCTTCAACCCAATTCTAGTTTAATGAAAGCTTACTTGCTCTTAAAATGGTTCACAACATCTGTTTGGAGCACTCAAATCGCTTGAAAAACGCCATACTGATAGATTCCTAATTAATGCACATAAATTTAGTACAGTCATTGCAATACAAAATGTTGAAAACCTATATCACAATTTGGTGCTTCGGTGTTAACTTCTTACCACAAAAAAATATGATGCCCCTATCACTAAACAAAAATTAACATAAAGTTAGCATAGCTAACACACAAGTACCGGGTGGACCAATAAGCCGACCCTCAGGCTATATCTCAGGAACTGTTTATCGTACAGCTTTGGGAAAAAAATTTCTTAGTAAAAACGGTCAAGGGAAATCGCTGGAAATAACTTTCAAGTTTCTAGCTTTAACTGCCGCTAGAGGGCATTATCTTTATAGAAATATTTAAAACAATTTTTTTATAAAATATGCCCAATCATAGTAGGTATTAAATAAGTAAATTAGAATGATGCATAATTTCTGCACAAATTTTGTTAAATACTTTTTTCTCTACTTTTTCAAATAACATCTGCTATAAAACGATTAAATTTAGTTTTAATTGTCGTAGATAGAGGGCACTTTTGAAAAAAAAAAAATTTAATTGCAGCACCTAAGTACTGTAAATTACGACGGAAACTGATTAAAATCTTAACAAAATAGGGCAAACCGCATGTCGATATCTTTTGTCAAACTCGAGATATAAGTAAAAACGCGTAAACATACGTAACAGTATTGGCTCACTCTGTATTATAATTTAAAATAACAAAATATCTTAGTATTTTCACAATTTGTTAAACTAAGAAGGCTGCGAAATAAAATTGACAAAGGCTTCAAATCCTATATTTATTGACAGTAGTGAAATATTGCGATCTTTTTAAGAAGTGTTAGCATATAACTCGAATATTATTTTCTTAATTATACAGGGTGTCCAGAAACTCTACGGACAAACTTTGCGTAGTGATTCTAGACCCAAAAATAAGAAAAAAAGTTCATATAAACCCAGGTACGGAAACGCTTCGTTTAGGACTTACAGGGTGTGAAAAAATTTTATTTTTCTCGGTTTTATGTTAATTTGAAATTTGGGACGCTGTATCAATAAGAGTAACAACAAATGTCATAAATACATTTGTGTATCTAAGCAACAACTTGTCATTTTGTTTTAGTCAAAACCTGCTAAAATGGCAAGAGATTCAATAGCTGGTTAAATAAATTAAACTGTTCATCAACCAATATCTCGAAAACCGTTGATCTGAGAGGCATCGACCAAGTATACCTTTTTTGCTTAGAACTGAAAAGGGAACAAACTAATTCAAATGGAACGACAATATACCGGGTGGTAAAAAAGTTAAGGCCAATTAACTTTTAGCATACCACTGTAGATGCCTGCGATACCTTCAGAAATAATGTGGGAATATGTTCAGGGATTCGCCGCTCATTATCAAAACGAGTGAGATTATGTATCGAAACAAATGGTCATCATGTGGAGCACCTTTTGTAACATTTATTTTTTTAGTTTTATTATTTATTTCTTCATTTTCGTTCTTAAATTCAAAGTTAAAATAAAAATGCAAACATACGTTACTTTGATTTTTAATTCCAATTAGCTAAGGATTATAGGGAATTAAATTGAACTGTTCATCAACTAATATCTCGAAAACGGCTGATCTGAGAGGCATCCACCAAGTATACCTTCTTTAATTAGAACTGAAAAGGGAACAAACTAATTCAAACTGAATGTCAATATACCGGGTGGTAAAAAAGTTAAGGCCAGTTAACTTTTAGCATACCACTGTAGATGCCTGCGATACCTTCAGAAATAATATGGGAATATGTTCAGGGATTCGCTGTTCATTATCAGAACGAGTGAGATTATGTATCGAAACAAATGGTCATCATGTGGAACACCTTTTGTAACACTTATTTTTTTAGTTTTGCTATTTATTTCTTCATTTTCGTTCTTAAATTCGAAGGTAAAATAAAAATGCAAACATACGTTACTTTGATATTTAATTCCAATTAGCTAAGGATTATAGGGAATTAAATTGAACTGTTCATCAACCAATATCTCGAAAACGGTTGATCTGAGAGGTATCGACCAATTATTCCTTTTTTGCTTAGAACTGAAAAGGGAACAAACTAATTCAAACGGAACGTCAATATACCGGGTTGTAAAAAAGTTAAGGCCCATTAACTTTTATCATACCACTGTAGATGGCGCCCTCTGCAAGCAGCATCAAAATCAATAAAATATTTAAGTTTGTTCGTGTTGCTATACAACAAATTAGAAACCAAAGTTTATTAAAAGTTCAAAACGAAATTTTAAAACGATGCCAAATGTGTGTTCAAAATAATGGAAGGCATTTCGAAGCACTTCTATAATTGTGTTATCTGTTTACATTTTTTGCTGTTACTCTTCGTTGTAAGTTAAATTTATTTAGAACTTTTTTATTTTGATAATGTAGTACATTATTTCTTGTCGTTTCTATAAATTTAGTAGTAGAATATGAGCTTATTTTGTTATTTAAATGTTCACGGCACACTTTAATTTGTTTAATAAACATTATAATTACCTTTTTTTTTGAAAATTGTGAGTTAACTAATAATACAAACAAAGCTATACATTTTTGAAGTCGGAAAAAATAAGCCATCGAATGAGTCTATAGCCACCTATAGTTGCCATTTAAAAAATGTACGTTTGGGTCGTAGCTCGAAAAATAATTACTAAAAAAATCTTTATCCACATATTCCCATTATAATATTAAAAAGGATATAGCCCATTGAAAATTTGGACGATTTTTAGTTATTTTCAGATACCTTAGAAAGTTGGCAACAATGTTGAATTTTCTTATCGGTATTTGAATTATATTATAATTCTGCCCAACTTTCCCAATTTAAACGACTCTGTATCTCTTATAATAACAAAAATAGCCATAGAACGTGGGTAGATTCTAGACACCCGGTATATGCCATAAGATATCCTGATCCTGACAGGAGGCATTATGGCAAAGAATATTTAAAAGAAAGGCAAGAAAATTAATAAAAACTGGTAGCTTTCATCGCCTTGTTATAAACCACGTGGTGTTGGCGTGGCCGAAGATAATGTAATAAATGTTCTTGCTTTAGTTCAACATAATCCACGTATAAGTAGGCGGCAAATCTCTACAGAATTAAACATACCAAAAACTACCGTTGTAAGGATTTTAAAGCATAACAGGCAGGTTTCTTATAATATTATGAACTGCACGTTTAAGTTTGACAATTGTAATCCTCTTTAAATTTTAGATTCAACTGTTTGATTTTCACATTGCGATAAAATCGGCAACATGGCTCTTTAATCATTTGATTAATTTCTTAAAAATATTTGTTTTTCTGTGTTTTAGACTACATCCTTATCATCTAGTTCTCCACCAAGCTTTACATGAAAGGGATTTTGATGCAAGGCTGGATTTCTGTAATTGGATGGTAGGTATGCTACAAGAACAACCGCATATCATATCAAATATTTTGTGGACAGACGAAGCCACCTTTAGAAGTGCGGGTGGTGTTAATCTGCATAATATGCATTATTGAGCTGAAGAAAATCCGCACTGGATGGACGAAGTGCATCTTCAAGGTAAGTGGAGTCTTAATGTTTGGTGTGGTATAGTTGATACAAAAATCATAGGACCATATTTCTTTAAAGAAACTTTAAATGGCGATACATATTTAAATTTTTTGGAAAATAAATTGCCTATTTTATTAGAAGACAATTCCTTACAAACAAGAAGATATCAGATATTTCAGCATGATGGGTGTCCTGCGCACTTTTCCAGGCGAGTTAGAGATGATTTGAATTTAAGATATCCATATAAATGGATTGAAAGGGCAAGTATATTTCCATGGCCAGCTAGATCTCCAGACTTAACATGTCTAGACTTTTATCTAGGGGGAAGATTGAAGGAGTTAGTCTTTCAAACACGACCAACCACGCGGCAAGACATGAAACAACACATTAGAAACGCAATAAAGAGTGGACCCATAGATAAGATTGAAGCAGCTGTTATACCTACCCGCGATAGATTACGTCTTTGTGTGGGCAATAATGGAAAACATTTTGAACATTTAATTGGACATTAAGTTTTAATGTGTGTGATCTTTTCATATATTTTGTTATTTTACTAGTTACGTATGTTTACGTATTTTTACTTATATCTCGAGTTAGACCAAAGATATCGACATGCGGTTTACGCTATTTTGTTACGCATTTAATCAGTTTCCGTTGTAATTTACAATACTTAGGTGTTTCCATTTAAAAACAACAGGTAATTTGAACAATACTTAGGTCAATTCGAAATGACCACAAATCAGTGCAGTTGTTAACAATAATTCACCATTGGAACTGTTCGAACGTTTTTTTGACGACGATGTGATCAATATGTTTGTGTCTAATACAAATCTATACCCTTCCAATAAAAATAGAAAAGCAGATATAACGATCGAAGAAATCAAAGCCTTTTTTGGCATATTCTTAGTGACTACAATCCGCTGCCACGACACAGAATGTACTGGTGAAATTCGAAAGACGATCACAGTGATACAGTTTCTGAAGCAATATTTAGAAATCGATTCGAGCATATCCTAACTAATCTCCATTGCTGCGACAGTGATAAACTGGATGAATCTGATCGGTTCATCAAAGTAAGACCTTTGTTTTGCAAAATTAACCAACGATTTTTTGAGTTTGCACCAGTAGAACAAAACCATTGTGTTGACGAAGCCATGGTGTAAGCTGTAAGCAGTTTATTACAGGAAATTGTTTGCGGTATGGCTACAAACTTTGGATTGGTGCTACTTTAAGGGTATTGTTTGGTATGAATCCTACCAAGGTGCCAAATCAGAAATAAAACAGTGCTGTAAGTGACTGGGTTTGGGTCCATCTGTGCTACTTCAATATGTTGCCATTTTAGTATCGCCCTTTTCTCTTTCATATTGTGTGTTCTTCAACAATTTTGGTATAACTGTTCACTTATTGAAGGAACTCACAAAACGAAAGATTATAGCCGCAGGTACGATTCGGAAAAATAGAATAAAAACTACCCATTACCCGAAAAACAACCGCGGTTCATATGAATCTAAAGTAACAGAAGATAAATAAATACAAGTGGTGAAATGGTCTGACAATATAACCTTTCCAACAAGTAACTAGATAATCTCAAAAAGAAAAAAAATCTGTCATGCAACCTTCCAGCATCCAAAATATAAGTCAGTGGGGGAGGGGGGCGCAGACAGAAGTGATCAAACTATTGATCTGTATAGCATTATAGCACACGTTTTGTGTGCCGCTGAACAAAGACTTGATGATAGATTCGATGGGAGAGATCATTTTATTACAACACAATAAAAGCAGACTAGATGCAGAATATGCCATAAAAAAGTGTTTACAAAGTGCAGGATGCGCTTTACATTCAGTGCCTCATTTCCTATCATGTAAAAGGATAAAACGTTTTTGTTGATTTTTTCAGTCCCTATATCATTTGATGAATAAAAACTAATTACTAATTGTTTCTATTAATTAAAAACAATTCGAATAATTTGTGTTACATATGCCCACTGTCGTTTTCAAAAGACGGTGGTTGTTCTCAAATCTGCGAGTTATATTTTTTTTCCTTATTTTTTTGATGTTTTTGAGATTACATTCTAGTAAAATTTTGAAAAAATAAATTGATATCTGAATTTTTTTTATCCAATGGGCATATATGGGTTAAAATAAGATTTGTTTCTCATGTTAAAACTCCATGGAAATCACGAAACACTTATAAAAAATCATTGCATCACGATGGTTGATAAACCATAATTTGGTGCTATTTTTTAAATTCAAAATGGTATTTGATGATGGAATTTGTTATATTTTTGGGGTAAAACGTCATGGTAATCACGCAAACCTTATAATTAGAGAGCGGATAGTCAGGCAAATGCCTGGTGCCTGCCTTTTTATATAACTTTTTAGCGTTTTCGCCTTTTTAGGGAATATTATTTTATATTGCCTTTTTGCTCACAATTTTGATCATTTTTTTAAAAATTTGTTCTAATGGGTAACAAACACTAATGTATTATAGAAATTTGCATAAATTTAGTACCATTAACATTCTTACCAAAGATTCTAATCACGAACTTGTAATTAACAAAGGGGATGTAAAGTCCACATTTTGTTAATCGTTTGTAGAAATATTTAAATACAAAAGCTGGTTATACTTAAAGAGTAATTTAAAAATTGTTACTAGGATTGTGTACAATGACAGGCTTAATACCATATTCAATACTTAAAGGATTTCTGCATAAATCACATTTTATTTGTCTATTCACTAAGTAAAGAAAACAAATGAATCATTCTTCTGCCTAGAGGGGATTCTTTTATTGTCTTAAACAAATGATTAAAATAGTTTGGTATTGATATTGTCAAACTGTTTATTCTTACTGTATTACTGTGTTGTGATAAAGTTAAAAAAAATGCCACCTCATAAATTATCAAAGTTTGACAACTATTACAATTGGAGTAAATTGGACAAAAAGTTAACAACCGACGGGGAAAATCTTTTTTGTCAAGCTTGTTCGAAAACTGTAAGTTGGTCTTATTTTAATTTAACTGCTTTTAATTACTTGTATGTGTATTATTTCAGATTAATGCAACTAAAAAGTACCACGTAAAACAACACTTTACCTTTAAAAAACATGAAAAAAACTATGAAGCAACCATTACTGAAAAACGTTGTAGAAGAGCAGCAGAGCAAACCTGGACCATCAAAAACAGCCTTTGCTCTAGATTTGTGCGAAGCATTGGTGTCGGCTCAAATTCCACTTAAAAAACTCGATAATACCAGCTTCCGCAATTTCCTAGAAAAATACACCGAACAACTTGTGCCCGATGAATCAACTTTGAGAAAAAATTATTTAGACTTATGTTATCAATCGGTAAGTAGATCAATTAAAGTGTTAATAGTTTTTAAAATTCTTATTTAACGTTTATAGAAAATGCAGACGATAAGGAACGACATTGGAGACAATTACATTTGGACTTGCGTTGATGAAACAACGGATTGCAAAGGTCGATATATAGCAAATTTTGTGGTTGGTAAATTGTCTGAACTAGAACCAGGCAAAGCTCATTTGCTAGCATCCAAAGAAATTCCACAGGCGAATCATAAAACAATTGCAAATTTTTTCGATGATAGTTTACGTCAGTTTTTAGTAAATGATATAATTATATTTATAATCTAGTGTAATAATTACAATTACATAATTTTTATTTGTAGGACTTTTGTATCCCACTGGCGTAAAAAAAGAAAAAGTTCTCTTGTTCGTAACCGACGCAGCACCTTATATGGTCAAATCCGGACAGACATTACAAATATTTTATCAAAATTTAAACCATTTAACTTGTCTTGCACATGGAATTCATAGGGTATGTGAATTCATTAGAGGCGAGTTTGCAGTAGTAAACAAATTAATTTCTGCCACCAAAAAGGTAAAAATCTCCAACGTTAAAAATATTCTTTTTGTTTAATGATTTTGTTGCAGGTTTTTGTCAAAGCACCATTACGGGTAAGGCTGTATAAAGAAAAACTTCCTGATGTGCAACTTCCACCAGAACCTATCATAACAAGATGGGGAACTTGGATATCTGCTTGCATTTTTTATGCCACGTATTTTGAAAAAATTAAGGAGGTACACTATACATACTAAGTTGAAAATTACATAATATAACTTGACACTATCTTATATGCTCATTGGATTGTTTTGTTTCAGGTGGTTGAATTATTTGATGGGACGGCCTCTGCAGCAATTGATAAATCCCAAAAAGCATTTAAAGATGAAGCTGTTAAAACAGGGCTAGTTTTTATAAAGACACACTTTTCCGGCATTCCCGACGAACTGAAGAAGTTAGAAAAAAGCAAAGCTGCAATGACCGACTCTTTCGCTACATTCGAAAGAATAAAAGCAATTATAAGAGCATGCCCGGGAACCACCGGCAAAAAAATTAATCAAAAATTAGACTCGGTTACATCGAAAAACCCTTCCTTCGAACTTAAAAGTCTGACCGCAATTCAAGAAGGAGAAGTCACGGAGCATCAAGAAAAAGCGTCCTTAACTGTAGCAGAAATATCGGCTTTAAAATTTGCGCCTGTAACATCTTGTGATGTCGAAAGAACTTTTTCTTTTTACAAAAACATTGTAAACGACAAGAGGCAACAGCTTCTTTGCAAAAATATTGAAAAATATTTGATTTGTGCTTGGGAAAATAACGGTATCGAATAAAGATTTATGTAAAACAAAACAAACTATAAATTTTAATAGTCAATTGTGCCTTTTTTTTGCCTTTTTGCCTGTTTTAATATGCCTTTTATGCCGCCTTTTTTGGTATTTTTTCTTGCCTGACTATCCGCTCTCTACTTATAATAAAGCATGATATCGGAATGAATAGTATACCAGTTTGGTGATATTCTTTAACTCCAAAATGGTACATGGTGCTCGCATTTTTTATAAAATGTTTAGGCTAAAATGTTATGGAAATCACGAAAACCTTATAAAAAAACATGATATGAGATAAAATGACATACAGTGCGTTCGTAAAGTAGCGGATAAATTCAATTAAAATTCGAATGGGAGTTTAAGAAGAAAACGCTCGGACCCGTCGATTTTTATTTTTATTTTTTTTACGTAAGAGTGAAATATACAGAGTGTGCCAAGAAAAAGATATGACGTCATCGACATTTTTGTTAACTGTCAACCCCCATTTTCTATTAATGAACTAGAAAGGGTGCATATTTTTACGTACGACAAGGTATACAGGGTGGCCCACTTAAGCAGGATTGCTCCATAACTCCCTTACTATTACAAATACGAAAAAATGTCTTATATAAAAGTTGTCCACAGTCATAAACTACACGTTTTAAAATTATTTTCAGAAATGGCGGACTTCCGGTTATACCGGAAACTCATGCCAACTTCGTTATTTTAAATGGAACAATCTATATATTATTACATTTTTGAATTCCTCGTTGAATTTAAAGGTCACTTTGATAACCATACTATGGGTCTACGTCGCATTGCTTCTGAGTTATTTGACATTTTGTAGAAAAAATGACGTTTGCAGTGCCTCCGAAAACTTTCAATATCTCGAAGACGGACACAGGTAGAGAGATGTGGCTTTCGTTTTTTACTTCCGAAAAGGGTACCGCATCGTTTTCATTCATTGCCAAAAATCTTGCTTTTAGAATTCAATAATTTCTATCGCTCCGAAAATAATTTTCTTCAAATATGGATAACTTGATTTTTTTAAATGGAACCACCCATATTTTCTTACATCAGCGGATAGGAAATTAAATTTCCTTTCCATTAAAATGTTGTTGTCCGACGCAGAGTTGATCGCCATGACTTTCATGTGTGGAGAATTCCAAACAAATGCGTTATTGGTGTCAAGCATTTATGCGGTATGGTATCCTGAACGAAGACTTCCCCGAGAAACGGCCTTTCAAAAGTTGTTACAACGTTTTACAAAGACCGGACGCGTGCAGTATCAAACTAGGGAACGCGTCAATAGGATAACCTATATTTCTTGTGCATTCCTTTTGTATATCTTCTGTAATCGTTAAGTAATTGTCCTTATGTATTTATTGATCGTTCCTTATGTATTTATTGTGTATTTCTTGTGCATTTCTTCTCTATTTCTCGTGTAAGCCTTAAGTAATTATTTTGTATTACTTGTGCAATCCTCATGTATTTATTATTCATTCCTTATGTATTTCTTGTGTATTTCTTTTGAGTTTTGTGTTCTTAATTCTTGAGTATTTATTGTTTATTTCTTGTGCATTAAAAAAATCAAGTTATCCGTGTTTGAAAAAAGTTATTTTCGGAGCGATAGAAATGATTTAATTCTAAAAGCAAGACGTTGCAACAACTTTTGAAAGGCTGTTTCTCGGGGAAGTCTTCGTTCAGGATACCGTACCGCATAAATCCTTGACGCCAATAACGCATTTCTTTGGCATTCTCCAAGAATGAAAGTCATGTCGATCAACTCTGCGTCGGACAACAACATTTTAATGAAGATGTCTTGTAGAAACACTTAAACTGATACACAAGACAGCAAAGCACAATAGAAGCTCGAGAAACTGACGTTTCTTATCAGTTGTTTAAAACAATTGACAAACGTTTTCCAAAGCACCGCGGCAATGCGCAATAAAAACTGAAATTATATAAAAATGTGAATATCTCGAAAACTATCACTCCAAAATAGCGATAATGTCACATCAATGGAAAGGTAATTTAATTTCCTATCCGCTGATGTAAGAAAGTATGGGTGGTTCCATTTAAAAAAATAAAGTTATCCATGTTTGAAGAAAACTATTTTCGGAGCGATAGAAATTATTGAATTCTAAAAGCAAGATTTTTGGCAATGAATGAGAATGATGCGGTACCCTTTTCGAAAGTAAAAAACGAAAGCCACATCTCTCTACCTGTACCCGTCTTCGAGATAATGAAAGTTTTCGGAGGCACTGCAAACGTCATTTTTTCTACAAAATGTTAAATAACTCAGGAGCAGTGCGACGTAGACCCATAGTATGGTTATCAAAGTGACCTTTAAATTCAACGAGGAATTCAAAAATGTACTAATATATAGGTTGTTTTATTTAAAATAACGAAGTTGGCATAAGTTTCCGGTATAACCGGAAGTCCACCATTTCTGAAAATAATTTTAAAACGTGTAGTTTATGACTGTGGACATCTTTTATATAAGACATTTTTTCGTATTTGTAATACTAAGGAAGTTATGGGGCAATCCCGCTTAAGTGGGCCACCCTGTATATGGATTATGGTAATACTGGGTGCCTCAAACTTGCGTCCGCGGACGATATCTCCCTTATTTGATGAAATAAAAGAACAAAATTTTGAAGTATAGTAGATAGAATGGATGCGCATATTTTAAAATTATTTTAGGTTATACAGGGTGTTTCATTTATACAGGGTAAACCAAACATATTTTTTTAAATAAGACACCCTGTATGTTATTTCAAATTTGGATTCAGCACACTTCGGCCATTCTTTCAATATAAGGTTTGATTATGTTATACAGGGTAATTTAAAAGACGTGGTTACTTTGAAGAAAAAATCGTACCTAAATGGATACCACGTATCATGTCTAATAAGAAATATTCAAATAATTTTTTTAATAAAAATATTGCTTAGGCCTAATTTAGTTGTAAAATGATTCCGCTACTTTCAATTAAATGTCCGAGTTGAGCACCGTTAACAATCTGACAATATCCAAGGCGATTAACAAATGATTTTTGAACGTTGTCGCTGACATCTGCGGTAATATTCTTTCTTGGCGAATTCGTGATTTTAAGTCTCCTAAATTGGCCGGTCGCGCCACGTATACTTTACTCTTTAAGTGTCCCCACAAGAAGTAATCTAGAGGATTTAAATCTGGCGATCTGGCTGGCCACTCAATTGTCTCTTTTCTACCTATCCATCGATTTGGAAAAACTTCATCCAAATAAGCACCAACAGGTAAAGCGTAGTGGGCGTCGCTCCATCTTGTTGAATTTTGAAGAAAGTCTAAATATCTCGCACCAGTGAGAGTATCCTCGAAGCAGTAAGGACCTATAAATCTTCCGCCAACTATGTTACACCAAACGTTCAATTTTTGAGGGTTTTGGGTGTGATATTCCGTGAACCAATGAGGATTTTCGGTTGCCTAATAACCACAGTTTTTTCGGGATTTTCATAAAGTTTGAGGCCAAAAATATTACAAAAAATAATAGTAACTAATTTCATTTTAGGGTAGCAAAGTAGCACGAAACTTGCGCCGAATTATGACGCGTAAATGGTTTCGATACAATTGTTAATTTTGTTAATGATAGACACACCACACTTTTTTTGTGAATTAGCACCAAAGTATGGTAAAGGTTCCAAACGATTGTGCTGCAATGCCAGTACTAACTTTAGGCTGTTTCTCTTGAGGTTGCTGAAATACACAATCTCTCAGGTTACGTTATGTAATTACAGCAGTGTGTCCATGTGCACTGTTGTGTAAAAAGCCACACCCCTATTGGTACAAATATTTGTATAGTATGTAAAAGTTCGCACAATTTTGTGCACAAATAATTGACATTTTATAAGAATTGTGTACTTTGTTTTATATTGATCGGAATAGCGCGTAATACCATATCGTTTGTTAGTTACTTTTTAACGATCTTACAGTAATAGCAAGATTGCAAGACTAGAGTTAATGGTCCAAACTACGTTACCTTCTTAAAATGAATGAATGAGGTGTCATTTACAATATACCATTAGATAATTTATTGTTAGTTTTTCGAAGGTGTTTTATCGATCATTAAGGGGCGGGTCATCAAAATCAGTGCTTAAATCTGGTGGAAGTGAAAGAAAAATAGGACACTATGAGGAGAAATTGTTCATGTACGAGGCAAAATAAGGTTTCAGTCTACCCTGTTAGCGAACGGCATCAAGGGTATGTGTCAAGGGTTTTTAACTAATGACCAGAATCTTTCACTTTAGGATTATCTTTCGTAATACAACACACTAATTTTACGGTGCTTACCTTTGCGAGGAAATTGTAACGATTAACATTTACATATATACTTTTAAAGTAATTTAATAGTGATTTATAAACCTAATTTAGAAACTACTTAAACCAATTTGCTTGTATATATTATAATACATCTTCCTAAGGAACTCCTAAAACAACGAAATAAATACTCAAAAAAAATTCAGATCTTTAATTCTGAAGGTTTCCAGTATCTTGCCTACGGTGCATACCGTATACAAACGGTACAAACGAAATATGTATCTTCCGGAAGATGTTTACTGTATATAAACAAAAACAAGCAAGGTTATTGATGGATTACGATTATTTTTACCCGATGCAACTCACATATTGAGAGTACTGTGACGGTTGAACTTATATTGAAGTCAATTTTATTCAGTTTAGTTACTGATAACTTCTCACAATTTAGATTTTCTCGAAAGACTTAAATTTCTTTTTGATAGAACAAATAAGTAGCTAAACAAGTTATTATATATAGTTTGAACTTTTACAATGGGCATGAGTTTATTACAATTAACTTGGCGAAGTCGGACCACCGTTTGTTATTTGAGAGAAAAGATCGTTTAGGTATATTAACGTTCAAAATAGTATCTAGCGAATTTTAACAAAACTGTTAAATATTTCACATACTGATTAATGTTTGGTGTATTGAGAATTTGTTATTTCTTCATATCATGATGTGATCATGTCATCAGGTAGATAGCTTTAGAGAAAATTATAGAAAATCTTTATTCTGCGCTATTAATTGACTATTAAGACATTAACCAGTGTGTTAAGCAATGCATACAAATATGAGTAATAATGAAGGTATTTTGAATGCCAGAAATGTATAATAAAGATGAATAGGCTAATGTCCCATGCAAAAAGTTTTGTTATTCTATCGTGAACTTTGTTTCACGCTCAAACCACATTTTAGTTGTGGCGTAAACTCAATAAAATAAGCGGGTTTCCGACTAACCTCCCCAAAGGAGGCTGTTTTGGTAAGACGCAAAACATCTGAAATGTAGCTTCAAAGTGCACACTTACACTACAATAAATCTCAAAATCGGTATATCATAAGGTGATTGAAATTTTTCGCTAAAAATCCTAAATGATTTAATATGCCCACTCTGTAAATTACCAACCCAATTTCAAACACGAAATTTGTATTATTCATTTGTTTAAATAAGCAAACCAAATTTATTTGAATCGAGAATAATGAATAAACAATCCAAGAAACGCAGTCACTTAAACTTTTCTTTTCGCCCTCGTATATTATACATTAACGTTTGGAATACAATTTCAATCTTTAACGTTAATTTTGTAACCTCATACATTCCCGCCAACAAATTAGAAGTTCAACTTTCATATTAAGTACATGTAAAATAATTATTCGATGTAACTGTACAGGGTGGCCAACTAAGAATGCGAGGTACTGTATCTGGGAAACTATCCATCGTAGAGGCTTGCGCAAAAAAAAGTTATTACTAAAACGGCCAATACAAAAACCTGGAAAATATTTTCAAGTTTCTGAAATGGCCGCTAGGGGGCGTAACTGCAATCTTGAATCTAAAAAAGTGATGTTTCTGTGAATTTTGCCATTTTAACCTAATAAAAAAATAACTGATCGTTGAAGTCGAGGATAATCTGAAGTGTTTTTGTTTGGCACTTTTTGACGTATCTATAAAAATAAAGTGGTGGGGGGTATTCAAAGATTTCCTTAAATCACCCCCCGTATCTTCGAAACGGCTAATCCGATTTTAACAAACTTGGGCGCGTTGAAAAGAGCTTTTCTTGGGACACAAATGTTAAAATAAGTAGCTAAATGATGCCTAAACAAGCTCGCGAAAACCGCATCTCGATATCTTGTTCCTATCCTAAAATATCGGCCAAAGAAAGCTTTGAACGAAAATTCCTTAAATTTTTATTTTTTTTTAACTATATTTTCCTGAAATTGTTTCTATTATGTAAGTTGTGGCCATAAAAAGGACCGATTTAAAGGAGGAAGCTTTTTAATGCCTCCGTAAATGCATGACCATCACGCTCTATGCATTGCTGAAGCCTCTCATGACTAGACAAAACTGCAGCTTCAATTTCGGTTCTCGGTATGTCACGTATTTCGTTACGAATCCGGTTTTTCATATCTTCTCTAGTAGTCAGAAACACGATTTTCTTTAAGCGCCCCCATAAATAAAAATCGAGGCAAGTTAAGTCTGGCGATCGCGGAGGCCATGGAAACAGACTTCCTCTTCCAATCTACCGCTGTTGAAATACTGCATTAATATGCTCTCGCACATTAATAGCAAAATGTGCTGGGCAACCATCCAACTGCAAAAACAATTTTTTCCTTATTTCCAGAGGCACATCTTCCAACAACAACGGTAATTGATTGGCCAAAAACTCAAAAAATACATTGCCATTTAGGGGTTGCTAGAAAAAATATGGCCCAATAATTCTGCCTCCCAGTCTTCCACACCATACATTTCAACTCCAACGTCTTTGGCGCTGAACTTCACGCAACCAATGGGGATTTGCTGCAGACCAATAATGCATATTGTGCAGATTGACCCTCCCGTCACTATTGAACGAGGCTTCATCGGTCCAAAGAATTTGAAATACAAATTCTCTATTTTCGGGTATCATGCCTAACATCCAATGGCAATAGTCTAACCTTCGATCAAAATCTTCCTCTTTCAAGGCCTGATGCAAAACGACATGACATGGGTGCATTCTTAAAGTAATTAAAAAAAGTTTAAACGAATACCTATATATTTTGATAGCCATTAGAACTTACCTATGGTCCTTCAAAATATTTTGAACCGTTGTCCGTGATATGCCCAACTCAGTGGATAATGCTCTTGTGATAACATGAGGATTTCCTTCAATACAGCCCAGTACACGGTTAATACTTTCTTGTGTTCTTTCAGTTCTTTGCCGTTGAAACGTAGGCCGAAAACTACCATTGGCTCGTAAGCTCGCCACTAATCGGGGGAAAACTCTTACATCGCAAGGACGCCGATTTGGATATCGAGCCGCGTAAACTCTTTTAGCTACTGCGGCATTCTGAAGACATTCAAAATAAACCGCAAGCATATCAACAGCTTCATTATTCGTAAAACGCATTTTGAAAGCACAAAAATTGCTCAAGGTAACGCGAAAGCATTGACAACTATTGACAATTTGAGGATTATGTATGTTTTGTTTAGGTATCTGTTTCCATTGACAGCTTCTATTAAATGTATTTTTCGTATATATCCATAGTGAATATGTATTTAAACAAACAAAAAATAGGCCTTTCGCATAACTTTTAGCATTGCTTACTTGCCCGTAGTAATTTCACAAAGGGTGATTTTATTCTGGTGTATAAATATACAAACATTTAAAATCGCAATTTCTAGGTAACCTATTCAGAGCCGAAATTGAAGCTGCAGTTTTGTCTACCCATAAGGGGCCTCAGCAATGCACACAGTGATGGTCAGCATTTCGAGCATTTACGGGGGCATTAAAAATCTTCTTCCTTTATATCGATCCTTTTTAGGGCCGCAACTTACATAATAGAAACAATTCCAGAAAAATATAGTTAAAAAAAATAAAAATTTTCCTATAAAGTCTTCTTTGGCCGATATTTTAGGTTAGGAACAAGATATCCAGATGCGGTTTTCGCGAGCTTGTTTAGGCATCATTTAGCTACTTGTTCATGAGTAAAAGTCATAGCAATGCATTTAATTTTTTTGCGAAAATTGACCGTTTCTGTTAGAATGTCGAACAAAGCCCTCTAGCGACGAGATGTGAAAATAACAAAACTTCAATTATTTTAACATGTGTAGCCCAAGAAAAGCTCTTTTCAACGCGCCCAAGCTTGTTAAAATCGGATTAGCCGTTTCGAAGATACGAGGGGTGATTTAAAGAAACCTTTGAATACCCTCCACCACTTTATTTTTAAAGATACGTCAAAAAGTGCCAAATAAAAAAAGTTCAGATTATCCTCCACTTCAAAGATCAGTTATTTTTTATCAGGTTAATATAGCAGAATTCACAGAAACATCACTTTTTTAGATTCAAGATGGCAGTTACGCCCCCTAGCGGCCATTTCAGAAACTTGAAAATATTTCTAGGTTTTTGTATTGGCCGTTTTAGTAAAACTTTTTTTTGCGCAAACCTCTACGATGGATAGTTTCCCAGATACAGTACCTCGCATTCTTAGTTGGCCACCCCGTACAGTGTGCTGATAAAATATATCAATGACGTCTCGCTAAAATAATGATGACGTAATTCACTCATAAATGATATTAAAAAATGTGAAAAAACTTAAACCATTACACCCCTTTTGGTTGCTTTTTTTAAACGTTTTTTGAGCAATTGAATTTGCTCTATACTTTATCAAAAAACTGTATAATATTGTAGATAGCTAGTCTTAATCAATCTATCTCGAGCTACCCTAGCTCTAAACATATACATAAATGAATTCAAATCGTAACGCCGTATCAGTGAATCTCTTCACAGTACTGAACAAGAAAAGAATATAAACTATAAATTTTGAAAGAAAGTAACCGTATAATACATGTATTTAAAAACGATACGTTGTGTTATATGAACAAGTGTGATTACTTAAAACTAAAAGAAGTTAAATCTCCTAGCTACGTATATTAAATAATAAACAATGTACATAAATAATCGTGAAAGAATACGAAAGCCCGTTATAAAGCATATATTACGTAACTGCATAATCAGACAAAAAATGGGTTTCTACAGTCAACCACCAGGTGTAAAAACAGATATCAAAGTTAAAGATCTTATGTTATTCGTTATGCTCCCAAAAAATTGTATTCATTCCTATTGTCAAACACTTCATGTGCACTTCCGAGATTATCTAAGGCAGCTTAAACCAGCTGACAGTCCGTTCGCTTTTAAGCGCGTAGGTAGCTTCGTTAACCATGTATTGTTTACTACAACGACCCCAGTTTTATGTACGTAGATGGAGTCGATAGTTTCTTCTTGGTCCAATGTCCTTAATCGATGCCATATTTGAGTATCTCAAAAGTTCCTCACACTATATCTTTTAGCGCAACTCGATTAACTATAAAGGAGTCAGAATTTTACTTTTCCTTCTTTTTCTATATACAAAATTATGAACCCGTAAAAACGTTAAATGTTCTTGAATTACGTTTTACTTATTTTGATGGTATGGTCTCTTTTAACAAAACTGCCATAGGAAACATTTTTATAAATGAGAATGCATTAATTAAAATTTAAAACAATTCTTTTCCTCAATTAATTTTAAGAACTTCTGCACATAATATTTATTTATTCCAACTCACACAGGTAACTATAGAATCAAGCTACAGCACGATACAACTAAGGTAGTTTGTGAGCCCAAAATAACCCTTGAATTCGAAATTTTTACATGACGTTTACCCCAAAATTAAAGTTCCGCCAATAGTATAATCTACAAGACGTTGTCAAATGAACCAAGTGGTATATCTGTAAATCCTTTCACTCTCCTCACACCTGAAAGGCTAATTTTGTAATATTTAAAATTCGATACTATCGTTTAAATGCTTTAAATGTATAGAAATTACTGATATACCGTTTGCTTAAGGAAAATTAATAAATCTCTTCCGAAATACCAATTAAAATCGTCATATTCATTCAAGATTCTCAAATATTTTATATTCTACGTTTAAATAACGTCGTTAATGATATTATAGAGAAGGTTAAAATTGGCAGGGGCGTAACATAAGTTAGGTTACGTAAAATATACTTAAAGAAATGTCTTCACAAATATTTATTGTTACGTCCTGAATGGCATTAAAGGTTAAAATATTACTTTTTTATACAATATTTAAGTTCAACAAATCATAAACCCAAGTATCCTAACAATTTGCTGGCCCATTCTGTTAATGTGATTATATTACTAAAGAAAACTTTAAACGGATTTTTCTATTATAGTCATCACAATATAAAACTGTAAAGTAGTAAAGAAAAGAAATTACTAAAAAAGCAATGTGCTCCTTGTAAAGAAAACATCGCGCTGATTTTGACTGGTACTAAAATAAGCTTTTGTGCCATAACAGTCAATACGAAAGGCTTTTCGTTTCATGAGAATGTAACAATCGTTATCTTGATTCACCAAAACTTTTAATGCAATAATGCAGACATTTCTAAAGTTATTTGAAGTAATGTTGCACTTTTCTTAATTGTTAAAGTAGTTGCGTGTTTTTATGCTGCACGAATGATTGCGTGGATTATTGGTGGCGTGTTATTAAAAATTCATGCCATAAACCATTTATTACTTTTCAATTACTTGAATTTAATTATAGTTTAGTGGGAAAGGTGACAAATTTTAAGCGTGATACTAATACAAGTTACAAAAGTTTCTGCAAATTTAAATAATATATTACAATAGAAGCAAAAGGTAAAGGCAATATCGCACACAAAATTAATAAAACGTTCCTAGAGACAAAACGGAAGAATGAAGCATTTACTAAAAAGAACACTGAATCCTGGTATTAAAGCAAAAATAAAGATACAAGAAAACTTAAATAATAACTGAAAGAGAGTACCTTAGAGATTTGCGCTTAAGAAGTTTCCAGAATTAATGTAAATCTATTCATTTGACGTTATGATTATAAGTTGCAATAAAATAAGTGTTTAAAGTAAATTAAAGCGTTATAAAGTGAAGTCCAAACGTGACTTACATTTGATAGCGCATTTACGTAGGACAAAAAATGAACTTGGATAATTAACTTTCTGTTTGGTTAGCTGTGCACAAGAGTCATACGTACGTATACTGCTCTGCAATAAATACTCAACGACATGAATTCTGTACATCCCACAATTCAAGTGCTTAGGGGAGAGATGCAGTTAATTACAAAATTTTCATCTCTAGATAGCGTTCATTCTATACTGTGCTTTATTAGGATGTCGCATTCAATGTGTTTTATGCATTAATTAAGCATTAATTTTGAAACCACTCTTTAGTGACATACTGTTTTACTCTAAGGAGCACAATGCACTTTTATACTTATCTGGCATCAAAATTGAAATAAAAAAATTCTTCTTGGTGAACCACATCAACACGTGTTATACGTTATTGTAAATTTGTTCATTCCTGGAGGAATTCTAGTTTTAATTTGCCGAAATCGTTCTAACAGTTCGCCAGAAGACAATATGACGCATTTTTGTAATGTATTCTAACAGTCGCACCTAATCCTTTATTATATTCATATCTTACAGAAATTTTTCCATGTTAGAGGTTGCCCTGCTTTCATTTGTCCAATGCTATTCTGTCCATACTGCACAACTATATGTTCGATTCAATGCTTCTATTGCATCCACAATATTTGCAGAATTGGCATAGTAGATAGTCAGAACTGTAATTGAACAAGTTTTCGTGTGTAACTTATGTAATTTTAATTTTACTAAGATCCCGTCTTTCCATCTCCTGTTGAATTTAACTCTCAGGTAACTACCATGGAGACGACTGTCCCGACAATTGTTTCCATAGAACTTATCTCCCAGGTAAATATATCAGGACATGAAAACACTGGGCCTAAGTCGTCTATTTTTAAAGCTTAGTCGGGATCGTTCATACACAAGCCTTGGCTGACACTGGAGACTGTGTCCACATTTCGATGCTCTCCATTGGTATCTCGCTTATTACAAGAGATAGGGCAACGATTAAATGGCGAATGTTTTGTAGAATTCAGTGTTCACAACAAATCTCATTACAAATTCACCCTAACCTTTTCCAATTGTAAGATATTTTGAAGAAAAAAAAACAAAGTTTGTCAATTTCAATTGTCCTCAATAAGTTGATAACGCCTAACGCGACAGTTATTAAACCTTTACATTATTCAGGCGCTTTTTTAAGATAAATTTTTCGGTGTAAACAGAAAGGTCCGATTTTCAATTGTTGCCAGGTTATTAGCGCTATCTTTTGTTGATGTATAACATGTCTGGAAAATATTTATTTGTAGGGGAGACATTAACAAAAAATTAAATTATTCTCTAATATGAAGTTAGTTGGCTTTGTTGGTGTACTTTGGTTTCTTTAAATGGTGACTTGTATAATACTGTGTTTGTTGATGAGGTTGCAAACAAGAGTGTGAATACGTTATCGTTACGTTATTTAATAATGAACAACCAGACAATCATGATGTACCAAAGCAGAGTATTGAAGCCAGTGAAACTGCAGATGCAGATATCGGATTAAATCAAATTTCCAAGATAAATATTTTACAGGATGCAATTATTGACAATAAAGTCAGTGAACTTCACGATAACCTCACGCTTTCCAAGTACTTCACAAGAAGACATTATTGTACCTGAAGACATAGCACGCGATCAAGTTGATGAAAGCAGTGATAGTGAATTGGAAGATGTAGAAGAAGAAGATATAGAAATACAACAAACAAAGGGAAAAAGGAGAAAACGAATTGGAAGAACTATTAGGAACCGAAAAATAACCGCTGGGGAGGAATATTTGTCAGCGAAAGATACAATTATTGAAAAAAAAAGCACCTTGCCAAGACGAATGCAAAAAGAAGTACAAACAAAATATATCGGATGGGGATCGTGCTATAATACATTCACAATTTTGGAATGCCCACATCGAACTTGACTAAAAGAGACAATTTATAACTAGTTGCATTGAAGAAGTTTCAGTGCAGGAAAAAGAACAACCTCGCTGAAGTATTATTTTTGTGTGAATGTAACAAACAAAATACACCCACGTACCACAAAAAATTAAAAAACACCGAACGCGTTTCGATAGCTACGCTATCATCATCAGCGGTCGACTAGGGCGGACTAAAGGAAATTCCTAACATATACCATCAGCGAGTAACTCATCGTTGCTAATCTGGTGAAAGTGATAATTATGATAGTTTAATAAGTTCCGAGTAGTCTTGATCATCATTATTCATTAGAATTTGTTTGTGTTTGAAGATCTCTAAACTTTCATAACCATCAAGTTCGTGCTTATTACTAACATGTTTGATTAATGATACCTCATCTACTACATGACTTTTATCAAACATATGTGGGGCTACGGCAGACTTGTCCCAACGTTAGTATTTTATATGAACTAAATGTTCTTTAAAGCGAATTTTGATAGGTCGATTAGTTTGCCCCACACATATTTGTTCACAATTTTTACAATTAATCTTATAAATTCCCGACCTATCCTGCTTATCCACCTTATCTTTTGGCTAAAAGAGTTTGTAAACTATTTTCTGAAGTAGTGACTGTTTTTTTGAAATTAATTTTGGAAAAGATTTTAGGTAGACCTTTCGTATAAGCAGGATAGTTTGGTAACTTTAGATACTTTGTTTCTATTTGCTCTCTAGCGTTACCTAATGTAGTTACGTTCTTAACCCTCATCCTACGTGTTTCCTAACTATATTCATAACCACTTCATCTGAAAACCCATTGTATGCAGCAATTCCTTTAATAGTGCGCAATTCTTTATTATAATTTTGAACTGAAAGAGAAAAATTAAGCAATCCATGAACCAAAAAGTTAAAAGCCGCGAGTTTGTGCTGTCTACAGTGATTTGAGTCATTGGTTATGAATCTTTTAGTACTAGTTTCCTTACGATAGATATCTATATCTAGTTTACTACCATTTCTTGTTACCAGAGTATCAAGGAAAGGGAGACTGTCATTTGCCTCTATCTCATAGGTAAATTTGATTGTCGGAAATTTAGAATTTAAAGTTTCTACAAAGTTCTCAACGCTACGAATTTTAGTATTAAGGATGGCAAACACATCATACACGTATCTAATCCAAACTGTAGGAAAATAAGGCAAATCGCGTTTTAAGTCTGTCTCAAATTTAGCCATAGATTGGCTATAAACGGAGATAAGCTATTGCCCATTGTGGTACCATGTTCTTGTTGGAAAAATTGATGGTTAATTTTGAAAAAGGTTTGTTTCATACACAAATCTGTTAATTTAAGAAAATCGGTGAAAAGCGGTGTTTTTTAATTTTGTGTGCTACGTAGGTGTATTTTGTTTGTTACAGATCGTGCCACAGTTCCAGTGTTCCAGATTTTTCAAATTTGTGTGAATGGTCAGAAAATTAGAGTGTCGTACTTATTTTCTTAGTACCCTAAATATATCTCAAAGATCTGTACGTAATGCATTAGCAAAAAGACAGGTTGACGAAATTGTTATACCTGATCAACGAAGTAAACATGAACCTGCAAACTAAATTACCCTAAATGTAAGAAACCGTATCAGAGAGCACATTCACAAGTATTCAAGGAAAAAATCCCAAAGGAAGTATTTGGGTAGCCACCTCAACATTTCAATCATATACCGATGCTTCTATGAAGAATGCATAGAAAATCAAATACCTGTTGAGGATATTCCTAAGCAATGGTTATACGCTGATATTTTCAATTCGGAATTCAACTTATCGCTTAAAGAATCAGGAAGTTGTTAAGTTAAAAGAGGCTGTTTTACAGGAAGAATGTCTAGAGTTGCAATGTAACTACGACGCACATCTCCTTGGTGCAGATAATCAATATAAACTAAAACGGCAGGATAAAGAGATCACTAAGACTGAGGGGAATTCGAAAATATTTCTTAGGATTAAAAAAAATGTTTACCTACTCCCCCCTCTAACAAACGTACAGAGTTTCTATTCCTTACATCACTCTAAACGTAAAATTGACATCTAGAGTGATAACTGTCCATCTTAAAAGAGAAATCACCAGATGATCATTTGCTATCTTTTAGTTTTTGCAATAAAACCCATAAAATGCATTGATCATAAACACCTCTCAAGGCATACTCACATGGAGGTGGATAACATTCATCCACGAATAGAGAGGCAAGAAAGACATCACCCCAATTTCCTATCGTAACACAACGGAAATGGATATCGCAGACTTTCAACCTTTTATATCAGGTTTCAAAATAAAAAAAAACACAAGCGAGAAATGACAGCGAAAAAGATATGTAATACTGTAAATTAACGAAAAGATAAGAAAGATCATCAAAGTAAAAAGTAAAGAAACAGTACTAAAAGTTCAGTCACTTAAAAAAACTGTTCAATATGACTACCATTCTGTTCCACACACTTTTGACACCTTACTCTAACAGAGTTACAAACTCCACGAAGTGGGTTTTCGTTGAATGATCTTAGCACATTCAGCACTCTGTTCTAAAATTTCCCTAGTTTCTGGCGGTTCATAACAAAATACTTCATTTTTAGTGGTACCCCTTAAACAAAAGTCGAGGGGGGTAAGGTCGAATGATCTTTCAGGCCATTGCACTTGTCCATTATTTGAAATCACTCTTTCATTAGTTTTCTCTCAAAAATTATTGCACGTCACGAGTGTTATGGGCCGGGCAACCATCCTGCTGGAACCAGATGTTTTGCATGTCGTCAGGATTAATAATTTGTCTAAAAAGAAGGCATTATCTCGTTTGTTAGTAGCTACAAATATCTGTTACCAGTTAAATTGTAATCAAAGACGAAATGACTTATTAAGTGGCCGTCTAAAACTAAAATAAACTCATAAAACCAAAATAAAGATGTGAACAAAATTTCATACCAATTAAACCGTACCAGACTTTAAAACCAAAGCGAACATGAAATCTTCTTTGCTTTACCAAATGTAGATTTTCAGTAGACAAATGATGATAGTTATCGTTCACAGTACAAACGGGTACCCAACAAAGCATTTCTTTGAGCTTCGCCGTAAATAAACATCATATCTTCTTTGGAAAAATTCATTTTATACAACAATTGACAAAAAGACAATCTAAAAACATACAAACTAATGGTTATACTAATGATTATACAAACGTGAAAACAATGGATGCAATCGTTCGTCTTTGTTACGAGCAGCTAGCCTACCTGATTTGTTTTGTTGAATTCTATTGTCATAGTAAATTTGTATGTTAGAATATTTTTACGTAAAAGCATCAATATCTCAAGAATGGTCCGTCTTATGGCTATGAAATCTATTATCCATTAGTATCTATTTTTCACGGGGAATCGAAATGTGAAAAAATATACAGGATGTTGCATTTGAAAAAATTGAGAAAAATTTCGCGTAAGTTAATCATTCTGTATAGTTTTACATCTTTTAAAAATATGTTTGTTAGTAGACTATTATTAATAGTCGGTGGTATAAAAAGATTTACAAAAACGAGGTGACAACGCTCGTATTGTGGTTCCAAAGTTAACTCCATTTTGGTACTAAAGTAACGATATCTGCAGAACAGTTAGTGATACAGATACAAATTTCTATACCTTTAATCTAAATATAACAGTGAATCAAAAAATAACAAAATATACAGGATGTTCCATTAAAAAAAACACAAGTTTGGGTTGGCATATTTTTGTCAATCACCTTGTATATAGCTAAATATTTTTAGAATGTAGGTCCAATGATCATGTATTACCACACCAAAATTGGTTTTGATGCCTCTAAAAGTTAAGGAGCAATCCTCCGCCCACGCAGTAGACACCCACCCTGTATATTATACGTAAGTTCCTAAATACACAAATATCCATTACTTTCTAAGTAAGATTCTTGACCTAGATTTATTCAAATAATACAAAACATTAACTTGTTTTTATTTTCTTTGTAAAATGCAAAAACAGGGCCCGGCAAGAAAACCTCTTTTAACCCTAGGGTGCATACAGCCTGGAGATATTTTAGTTACTCATAATTTGCCTAAAATACTTTCAATGGTCTTCAGCATCCAGATATGCCCTAACTACGTCCTTAGTCAACACACACTTGATTCAAAAAACATCCAAGTGTATTTAGAAATCTTATACATTAGTACACGGGCTTCTGGGCCCGGTTTATGTACTGGGCCCCAGAAGCCTGTGTACGACTAGTTTGTATAAAACCAGTTTCAAGGCTGATAGTTATTATAATTTGCCAAGCACTGCTGCGCGTAATTGCATTACTGCTGGATGCGCACCTAATTTTCATTTAGTTGTAATAAAGGTTGCATTGGGTGAACTTGTGAAACGCATATGATAATGGCGTCACAAAAGAATGTGAAAAGCGTGCGATTTGGTGACCGTGTCTACAAGAATCAGTGTCGCAGTGGGTACGTAAAAGTGATGACCTGCCTTCTGAAGAAAGTTATGTGTCAGAAGCAAAAAATGATGACAGAAGACACAAATTTCAAATTGGTTTCTGACGAGTATTCCGGATTCAGTTCAGATAATGTTGAGAATAATTCAGAGTACGATGTTGACGATATTAGTAATTTTTCAACGAGTGGTTACATAGCTCCAGGTGGTCTTGATTGGAGTTTTAACCTCTAAGAAAGAATTAAATTCAACTAGACAACATTATTCGGCGTGCATTAGGACTGGCAATAAAACATGTGGCTGCAACACCAAACGAAGCGTTTCAGTTATTTGTAACTGTAGTTATTGTACAAGAAATTGTGATCTATACTAATTTTTGGGGGGGAGACGTGTTTACGGAGCAAAAGAAGAACCGTGGAAAGATGTATCGGTTGATGAATTTCTTGCAATCTGTGGTTTACTTGCGGGAGTTAAAAGAAGCTGAGATGTTACTGCGAGAGGACTTTTTGTAGTGAATTTGCCAATCCTATATACCGAGCCACAATGTTCATATATTCCTTTGAAGAAATACGAAGATTTGTCAGAATTGACGATAAGAGAACCCGGAATACACTCTTGGAAACCGATAAGTTAGCAATGGTGTCTTACGTTTGAGACTTATTCATTCAACAGTGCAAAACCCGCGTCATACCGGATACTAATGTAAACAAGTTGGGTTTAGAGGTATATGCAGATTCGTTCAATATATGCCAAGTAAACCAGCAATATATGGAATATTAAAATATTTTGGATGTTAGCTTATGTTAGTCGCCAGCCCGGGGGACCTCCACATAAAGACATGGGTACAAACTCGTGCGTGGCATTCATAATTCGGGTCACAATCTCACGATAGACAACTTCTTTACCAGTGTTCCGCTAACAATTTATCTGTTGGATAAAAATATTACTGTTGTGGGTACGCTACGTCAGAATAAGGGTGTCATTCCGGAAGAAACGAAAGCCTCAAAAAATCTTGCAGTCTGCTCTTCATTGTTTTGATTTCGAAATAACTTATCAATGCTAAGTTACGCACGTAAAAAGATCAAATATGTAATTCTACTAAATACTCCACCACGAATCTAGCAATCATTATAATAAAACAAAGGGCAGTGTTGAAGTTATGAATCAAATGGAGTCGACATACACGTGTAAGAGGCAAAGTAAACGATGGCCCATGACATCTTTCTTCAACAGCATTAATGTTGCAGCACTCAACGCATATATATTCTTTATGAAGAAACATCCAAACTACAGCATAGGAGTGACTCACATACGCAGATAGTTTAAAAAAAAAATTAGCGAAGGAATTAGTGATGCCACAAATACAAAGAAGATCTACTAACCCTAACATACGGCGTAGTGTTCGGGAGTGTCTAAATATACTTATGGAATAGCTTTGGTCCAGCAGCTGCTCAAATAAGTGTAGGAATAAAGAGAAAGAGATGATTAGTGTGTCCCGCAAATACGGATTGTAAAAGCACAATGATATGTATTAGTTGCGAAAATAATATCTGCAATGTGCATGTGCACAAAATGCTTCTCTAATCCCTAAAAAAATTTAAACAATGCTCACTTGTATGTTTAATCTCACGTTTGTAATGTATAAATAAATAAAGTTTTACTTCAATAACCTTGTTTCCAATTTGATTATACGTGGTTTAGCGGGCACCAGAAGCCCGGATTATGTAAATGCCGACATTTTATTGGTTAAGTATCCTAGGGTTAAATAAATAAAAGGAAATAGTATATTGAGTATCAAGAACCGTAAGGGATGTTTACTGGTCGACGGCCATGTTTTGGCCGGAGACCGGTACAACCCTTATTGTTGTGAAATATAGGTACTATATATAATTTTACGTTGGTATGTGTCGGTAAGTAAAATCTTACCGACGAGTTGGGCCTCGCAACTAGTAAACTTATCCTACTGTCTTGGAAACAGATATGATAAATAAACGAAAAAGCTCAATCGTGCAAAAATTAAATCATCGCGTATCTTATAAAACCGTTGCCTTTTAAGTTTTAAGTTTTAAAAACGTGTAATTTCCCCAAATCAATTTAAATATATACTACAAATAAGAACGCAATCTATGTACAGATCAATCAAAAAATATTTCTAGATAAATTCAACAATTGACACAGGATAATGAATAAACACAATCATTATCGTAGGTTCGGATAGCTATAACGTTTGCAAATCATTATCGTAGGTTCGGATAGCTATAACGTTTGCAAACGAAACTAAACGAATTACTTTAGGCGAAACTAAACACGTATCCGAACCTTATAGTGGAAACACACTTACTTTGCTGGGCAGTATTGACCCTGTAATATAAACTGACAAACAAACAAAAATGAATACACGTTATGCAAAATCAAAGTTATTTTGCTTTGTTCGACATCCAGCGTTGACCCTAGAAAGTATACACAGAACACAATCTCAAATTTAATTACACAAAATAAAACCGAAGTTCTAAGAAGAGCACTCCTTAATACTGGCGTACCAGTTTTAAATCAAACGAAAAGTCAGTTAACCCAAAATTAATAACCAAATTTATTTCACTTATATGTCTACCATTGGGTCTTTCTTAAGCACAACAACATAAATTTAATGTAAATTAATAGCATAGTATAAAATAAATAAATAAATAAAGCAGAGATTTTTCACACATCAATCAGAAACTGTTAGGTATTTCTGCAATTCTATATAGCAAAATGTAATTTAGAATTATTACAATTACCAAGGAAAAAAGCACATATATTTCACCATGTGACTGAGGGCCGAAAAACTTATAAGCAAAGAAAATTGAATAACTTCCTTGTTATGATAGCGTTTGTTGACACGTAAGGTTATAGCGTAAGTGAGATACAAAACATAAACACAAATATTAGCATACCTCGCGTAGCACTGCATCACAATAGTCTAGTTTACTGAGCGTCAACGTTCAAATTTATAAACAGCTGATCACTACAGAGCAGTAGGTATACAGATGTAACAGCTGTTTAAACACTGCAATTTTGTACAAATTCAAAATTATTACACATGAAAGTAACCAAAATATTGATGCTAATACTAGCAATTAATTCGCAAGGAATGTGTGTAAGTAAAGTTCGTAACATTTCCAGTAAAGCGTGTACAACCTTTATCGTTACAGGAACATAACCTCGTTTGATGTAATACCATTAAAAGTTCGAATAAAAGAAGTCACCCACACAAATTTAGAAGAACAGTGTTGTACCTAGAAATGTAATTCTTTATAGTAACGAGTTGCTCTAAAAATATTCTACAGATTAACTACAACAATTGTCTATATAGCGAGAGCTTCGTCATGAAGGAATAACAAGTAAAAGAAACTCACCAGGATGTTGCTTGTGTATAATTACTTAACTGAGCGTTCTAGTGTATATGAAACTATTTGTTTATAGTAAGGTGATGGTCCCATGTGAAGTAGTAACCATAAAGTATCTTCGACTAAGTTATCGGAGACCATTATTTTGAAGGTCACCTTATAACTCGGAAGAACGTTCACCAGGCATACTGGTAGAATCGGTTACAGCAATATCTTGAAGAACGAAGAACCACGATAATAACTAATAACAAGGAATACCTCTAGATCTGACGAGAAGCTTTTGTTAGAAAACTTTAAATACGTAAAAACGAAAACTAACTGTACTTAGTATAATTTTATTCTAGGTAGAGGATGTAGAACCAGTAATCACTGTATGTAACTTAGCTATTAAGTAAATATTTCATACAAATTACAGGAAAAATCTCTCCCGTATCAATTTTCCAGCAACCCATTTTTCGTTATCAAAAATGGCGTTCTCCCGTCACAGCAGAAACCATAAAGAAAAAGTCACATAATTCTTTTTAAAAAATGAGAAAATTCGACATTATCGAATTTTTAAATTTACAAGAAACATTTAATTGAATATGCACACTGTTGTCAAATTTCTCATAATTCGAGTCCCCGTAAGTTGTGTTGCCTAACAACGTTCATAAAAATCGCAACCCGTACTAAAATTCCGATGCGAACTTAACAAGTTACCGTTGTTTATCAATCCCTCCTTAAGGCAACTAAACAAAAAAAAAACACCTGAAAAACCTCAAAAAACCATTTAAGCATATCTGGTTTAATTAGCAAACTTTTAATAATTGTAACATTATATTGTATTTAAATAATATAATCAAATAAAAATCATGATTTTAGACTTTCTTTGCGTAAATAAAGCTACGAAACAAGATAATTATTTAACACAAATACCATAACATTTATATAAGACATTTTTTAATGCAAAATCTGCAATAATACTTTTAACTAATTATCTCGCTTTAAGAACACCCTACATTTGTTACCGTCAAATAGTTTTTGTAACGTATCCCAAATGAACTACTATTTCCGAGACAAAAAAATTGCCTAATCACAGTTAATTGCATAATTTCAAATAAATTGCTAAACTATTTTTAGTTAGTCAACAAGTATAATTTAAGCACGATGTGGCACTGTTTGTTAAGTATTAATTCTAAACATATCCGTTATTTAGTGTAATATTTTATACACAAACGGCCTATACAGTAATAAACCCAAAATTAGTCAACACTTAGCTAACGTAAATACAGATCAAATAAAGTGATTTATCGTAGTGGTATCGTTTACGTTAACGCTGATCACAGTAAAGTTAGATTATTCTCAGTTTTACACAATTAAATATTTATTGAAACTGGAAATTAGCACTAACCGTATTGGTGGTGACCGCGTCAAACAGATGCAGCAAAATTATTTACGGCCAACAGTAAATTGACATATGTAAATTAATGTAAATTGGGACATATAGGCAAGGATCAATGGGACCTATTTGTACATACACTAGATCGACAAATGAATTTGTATTACACTAACTGTCCGTTTTTTTTTATCTTTGAACTAGACACAAAGCTCTCACGCGTCAATTCGTTTGTTAATTTAATAGATAAAATATGCACGATCATTTGTGTTCATTAATTAGAATTCTCATATTATAAGGGACAAAATAAAACAATACAAAACTTGTGCGTAAACGACCCTCGATGTAATTATAGAGTAGTATTGACCAACAACGCTTTTATTAAAACCTTATCCATCTTTTAACAGATAGCTAAGCTTGTTAGCTAACTCACTGATATATACCTCTGTTTGAGTAAATTTTCAAATAAATCAAACTTTCCATAAAGAGTCCTAAAAATCACTTTCGACGTCCATTTCCCCTAAAATAACTTTGTTCATAAAATTTTTTCACATAACGGAAAATAGTTGAGATTTTAAAACAGGAAATATTGATGGATTAAGCAATGGACGTTATTCTTATTATCCGAAACATTTTAATACATTGTGTGACTATGTAACAATGATTCATCAGATGACTTTTGAAACAAAAAAAAAGGAATCAGCTGTGCGTTATTAAGGGTTGATTATTGATTCAGTTTTTGTGTTATACGTTCCTTTCATATTACACACATATGTCAGAACCGAATACAAACCACTAATACGAGGGATGAATTTTTAACTAGGCGAGTATAATATTATTACGTTATCAATTTGCAATTCACAATGTTGTTGATCTACGTTGGTCACATTATAAAATGTAACAGTTAAAAAGGTCAGATTTATGCTGTTCGGTACATATAATTGTTCGCATTTTGGGTAATTTTAATAATGACAATGTAAATGTATAACGTTTTTTTAATTGGGTTGTAACATATAACGAAGGATAATTTTCGTAACTAAAGGAGTTTTATTATTTAACAGGCTTCAGGTTTATTTATATTCCACATATCGATCATATCTAGACAATATTACATTAACGCTTATACATTTTCAATCAATTATAAAACTATTTCCCACTCTGGTAGATGGAATTCCTAATGGATAAATAATTTTATTTTGCTTCCTAACCTCGTTATACGACATACAGAATGATTCACTCACTTGTATAAGGAAAACCGCTGCCAAATTATCTGTCATAATGCTTTCTCATACACAGGGTGCGGCATTAGTGCGTCGAAAAAAAGGGTTATCTACAAAAATTATAGGCTTCAAACTTCACATTATAAAATTATTTTCGTGTTTACATATTACCACGGTGAACCAAACATAGTTTTTTTTTTAAATGACGTACCCTATATATTATTTCAAATTTAGATAAAGCTTATCTCCCCCATACTTCCAATATAGGGTTTCATTTCGTTATACAGGGTATTTCAAAAGTTATGGTCAGTTGTACACGAAAATCATTCTTATTTCAACGACCTGTATATCCTAGACAGAACAACCTAACAATAATTTTTTCCAAGCATAACTTTTCCACATTGGCACAGTGTTACGAGAAAGTGCTATTTCTTTATTATTGCACCAATTGCAATAACTACAATGTATAAATACACTAATCTATTTTATTTCAAATTTAATTGAGGACTATCCATGTTTCAAAAAATACATTCTTCAGCTCTTTGTAAAAAAATCCACTACACAATAAGTAACATTTTAGACAACTCTTACAATTCGGTTTAATACTTTCTCTCCCTTGTGTATGCGTGTGTGCGCGATATCTTTTGAACCATTAAAGCTATTGATACGAAATTTCATACGAAAATTGTTTGCCATAAAACGTAGGTCAAGTTCGTTAATGAGCAAAATCCAACCAGTGGCGGGGAATTTTTAGGGACTTTGAGAATTAAAAAAATACAATCCTTCAGATTTCAAAAAGTTACAAAATTAAAAAAACATACTTATACTAAAATAGGGGATTATCGTGTTTAAAGACCGATAGGACTCAAATTTAGGTATTGTGGGTTTTGAAGTTGCATATTACAAATTGTTGGTCAAAACTTGTTTACATACAGGGTGCGGCATTAGTGCGCCGAAGTACGATATATTCGTTATTAAAGGAGATATCAAAAAAAGTTGTTATAAAAAAATTATAGGCAACCTCAAACTTCACATTATAAAATTATATTCGTATTTACAGGGTGTTACATATTACCAGGGTGAACCAAACTTACCTTTTTTTTTAAATGGGACACCCTATATATTATTTCAAATTTAGATAACGCTCATCTCCCCCATATTTCCAATATAGGGGTTCATTACGTTATACATTGTATTTTAAAAGTTATGGTCAATTGTACAACGAAAATCATTCTCATTTCAACGTCCTGTATACCCTAGACAGAACAACCTAACAATAATTTTTTCGACGCATAACTTTTGGACGTTGGTACAGTGTTACGGGAAAGCGCTATTTCTTTATTATTACACCAACTGAAGCGAGGCAAAACTCGAACGCATGATTTTGTCAATTTTTTCAAATGAATCACCGTGTATTTTATTTCAAAAAGTGAAAACACACTTCATGTCCTTTCATTTTTATTAAGCACTCCCCATAGCTAAAATCGTTAATTTCTGAGAAGTTTTCGGGGATAATATAACTAGTGTTATGATTATCATCGGTGATAGCTCGAGTTAAAATCGATGACAATTGAACGAGTTCAATTTTATACAGGTTTTAACGAGTGGTATCATCGATATTAATCATAACATGTGTTATATTTGGTAAGAGAATATAATGAACGTTACTAGAAAATATATTTTTAGTTTACAATTTTAAACGATCTATCACTTTGATAGTAAATATTACAGTTGCAAGATAATCAATACAATTATTTATTTCTTTGAAACTTTTTGTCACAGTAAACTATTTTATTCATTAAAATCATGTAACAGTCAACATGCGGTGATAAAATTATCACCGATTTGATAGCCTATTCTGCGATTTTGTTTTTGTATTTTAACCAATGAAAGTAATCAAAAATGCATCATGTGACATGTGAATTATATTCTCAGTTTAATAACAGAAAGAGATTTTTTTAACAATTTCTATTATAATAAGTTAGCCGTGAACAAATGACAGATTGTCCCAGAAAAAAATGTCAGCATTTTGTTGTCCAAAATAACGAAAAAAAATTAAATTGAATAATCCTTGGAAAAATTTTATTAAATAATAATTAAATTTAACTAATTCTACCAAACATCAAAACTTTAACTCTCGTCCATCCAAAAGCGACGTAATTCTTGTTTTAACCCGTCCATTAATTTTTGTACCCTCTCATTTGAGATTAGTTTAGTGGCTTGGATCCATTTCTATTTAAAACCAATTATAGAGTTTGCTGGTTTTCTATGTTTTAGCAACTTCTGCTTTACATGAGCCCAATATTTTTCGATTGAGCGCAATTCGGGGCAGTTGGGAGGATTTTCAACTTTCATCACATAATCGATGTTATTCCTTTCGTACCACTCTGTAACTATTTTTGCTTAGTGGGATGTTGCCAAATCAGACCAGAATAATGTTGGGATATTATTCAGCCTTAAAACAGGCAACATTATTTTTGCAGGCACCCACGAAGGTAAAGTTCACTATTTATCGACGTCATTGAAAAGTATGGCTTACTTCTTTTGCCAACTTGCTATAAGAGCACCTTTTTGGCAAGTTTTTCGGTTTGAATAATTTTAAATGCATTGCTTACAGATTTTCTGTCCTTTCCAAAGCAATATTGATGTCCTGGTAAAGATTTGAAATCTAATTTGCAATAGGTTTCGTCATCCATTATTACGAACATGTGATTAGAGGTCAATTATTTATAAAGTGTTCTCGATCTGGACTTTGTGGTCATTTGTTGAGTAGCATTCCTATTAGGCGTTTTTTGCTTTCTTAAAAGACCTTATAGAATTTTTTTGTTTAATTCTCTGAACTGTAGACTTATTACTTCCATACTTTTTTGCTAAATCTCTTAACTGAAAGGTTTGGATTCTTTTTTAAAGCTTTCAATACATTTTTCTCCAAATTTTTATCAACAAACCCCAACTTGCGTCCACTTTCTTCTTTTCTTCGCACTGTACCCGTTTCGACGTATCGTTTAAGCACAGTCCTCCTTGAGGTATTTAACACAGAAGCTATTTTCCTTGTGTAAATGTCACCAGTTTGCTATGAAATAAAATTGTTAAATCATAAGGAATCCGGTAAAGCTTTAAAAGATGGGATTAATTTTCGTTCATGTTATTATTAAAAATATTAGCAACTAAACTTTATAGTTGGAAAAGTTTCAATGTGGAAAAGTCGATTTTTCTAGACAGGAATAAACAGGTTAGAAGCGATTGTAGTTGCATATCGTTAACTCTATGAACGTAAATTTTGTGATTGTCTGAATTCAATTGTAGTAGAAAACTGTTGATTTTGGTATACCGGGTGTAAATCATGTGAGGTCGTTAGATTTTGTTCAAATTTTTGTGGTTTATATTAACGCCAGTTTGGGATTTTTTACACGAATAAACAACATGGCCGACTTCCGGTTTTACCGGAAATGACGCAAAAGTTAACAATTTAAATGGAACACTGTATATTTTTACATATTTGGATTCAAGGGCTTCAAATACATACATTTTCATCTGTCAAATGTCAACTCAGGCGCCATTTTAATTTAACTTTTTTAAATATTTTTTTTAATTTTAGATCATTATGATGTCATCTAAATTACAGATAATTGATCCCCACAATATTATTTTTCATAATAATTAATTTTGGTGAAGCTTGTTATCAAATCCAAAAATGACGGTTTTTTAACTAAAACTGACTTTTCCCAATACATGGGCCACCCTGTATATTAAATAGCTTTTTCAAGTACTAGTAAAACGGTATGCATAGTAATTTCCTTAGTTCCTAAATAAAACAGTAATTTTTAATTTTCTAATTTATATTAACACAACATACTCCTGAAGCCTCTGTCAAAGTAAAATGGCATTTGCGTTGACATTTGGCAGATGAGCTGTATGTATTTGAAGCCGTAGAATCCAAACATGTAAAAATACACAGGTTGTTCCATTTAAATTTTCGGCTATTGTGTCATTTCCGCTGAAACCGGAAATCGGTCATATTGCCTTTTTTTATGTAAAAAACTCCCAAACTGGCACTAATATAACCCATCAAAACTTGAACAAAATCTAACGACTCGTTCAAAAGTTACAGGGGTGGCCCCTATTTGCTTTACACCAGGTATGCAAGAGATAGACAGAAAGATATTGACTATGTAACGACGTGGCCTAATTTTTTGCTTAATAATTAAGATTCGTAGTGAGGGATTAAATCATTCCTTGTTATGTACGAGTGCTAGAATAACTTTTGTGCGGAAAATGTGTGGAAAATAACATGTTTTTAATTTGTATAAAACTTTATGTTTGTAACTGATGTAAAGGGAAGAGTAATATTGCAATTTTTGCATTAAATAGAATATCGTAGATTTATATGGTGGTCGCGTCGTTTAGAAAGTAATAGAGGAAGTTGCGTTGAACTTCTTTCATTATGTTTTGTTTGGGAAGCATAAGAAAATTAAAAACAAGTAACTTGTTGGATCTGAAGTTGTTAGTAAAAATTTGATTTCAATTAATACTTGCTTAATGACAGTGTTATATAGTTTTAATTTACAATTAAAGTGTACCGGGACCTTATAAATGTGTAAAATTCGTTTTATGAAAAATGAACTGCAGTTTTAAGTGCTTTCATTGTAAACAGTTGTAATGCATTTCTACCGTTATTTGAATTAATTAAAGCAAAAATTGAACAGATGAACTCCCGTCCAACTTCTTTAAATTATACAAAGTGATACCGTGTGCGAGGGCAACGCCATGCTACGACCAAGCCGTAGAAGAAACGCTAATACTAAGTCATCCGATCGAGCTGTGGGAGCGACCCCTGCCAGTTGTTACGATGAAGACTTTTGAGCTATGTAAACAAAATTAATTTAACTGATTTAAAATTCCCTTTGGTGGTTGAAAGTCAAGGTGCAATGTTATTAAATCATTAACTTACTGAAGCTACTTTGATTTTGACATACGATTGTAGTACTTTGTGTATGTTTTAGGTTAGTTATGCAAATTATAGCTGGCTGTTTTATAAGGCATTATTTTAATATTAAAAACAGTAAGAATTATGTTTATATAATATTTGAATATGCAACAGACGTATTTAATGTTTATTTGAAGTTGCGCAAGTCAATAGCAAGTTTGTTTAAAGGATGCCAGATATTTGATAAGTAATTAATATAAGGCAATTTAAAACAGTGATTAAAACTTTAATTTGAACTATTTTATTAAAATCTCTGCACCTGGATATGTTAGGTTACGTATTAATGGACCCAATTAAATAAAATAAATAATCTATAGCTTTGGTAACTCATAGAAAGGTTTTTTTTAAGTAAAAGAGATGTTTCACCTATGTTCAGCGACTGGTGCATAGGTATACGTTTAATAAAAGCTTTAACATTAAACGACTACTTTTACTTTGGCCCTAGTTTTATTATCTATTAGAAACCGTTTTATCACAAACTGTTAACAGACACCTCATTGGCCAATTTTTAAAATTAAGAACTCTTGATTGGCTTTGATAGGGAGCGTGTATTAACCAAGATAAAACTTTTCACAACCTTAATTAGACATAAGATGAAATTTTTGAACTTTGCGCCCTAAAAGCAAAGATAGTTATTTGCGGCAATGCATTATTAGGTCTTGCGAAATGAAAGGAACAGAAACTTTTGTTAATTAATTATCTAATGATTAACCAAGTTCTCCTAAATTGCAGGATATTCAAATAATCAATTGCATTCTCTCTGCCGTCGATACCAGAACGTTAAAAATTTTCTGTTACACATAGGCCGACTGTGGCGGAAGATCAGTGGTGAAAGGGGTGGGCATGTTATTTATTTTGTGAATAGGATAGCTCGTAACACAAAAAACACAATAGGAGAAATGTCATAAATTAAAAGGAGCCAGTTTGTTTATAATCGAAAATATATGGGGTCTAAATACCTAAATGTGAATATTCCTCATCAAAGTTCATAACAAAAAATGTTGTTACCTAACGTAGCATAAACCAAGTGAACCGGTAAAATAAGAGCCTTTGGTGCGGCGTTTCCCATAAAGCCTTGCACGTAATCAAAATAAAATGACGTGTTAAAAGACCAGGTGAAGGGCCATCAACCTTATATACTCTAATTTTACTTTACGGTAAATCTTATCGGTGAACTTCTATATCTTAACAAAATACAACAAAAAATACACAAACAATTTAACAGAGAAATCTCTTACGAACAACGTTTAAATTTATGTGATTCGTAAATATTGATAGCGCTGTGAGGAAAGGCCTAAATTACATGAAATTATACATACAATAACAAAATAATACGCTTAAATTCATTAACAAATAATACGCTAAAATTCATTAACACTATCTGCATATTATGATAATACAAAAATTAAAGTACCGGTACAGTCATTAACGAATCACAAACAAATAAATTTACCCCCGGAAAGAAGTAAAGCGCGACCTTTCCTACGTAAAATTTTAAATATTAATTTGGAGTGAATCTTGCAAGGGTCTAACTTATCTTCTAAATCTAATTACCACCTTGCTAATTGTTTTGAAAGAGTTATATTATGTGTATGTATGTATTTTCTAACATAACATAACGCAAGAGAAACAAATTTTGACTTGGATTTAAGGTTGATTATATGTAATAGTGACAAATTAAAACATAATAAGGTACAGTAGTGTCCAAACCTTGTGCATAATGGGTCAACGCGTTCCCAAAATTTGTAACTGGTTAGGTTCGGTAAAAGAAATTATAAGAGTATGTGCACGCACTTTGGATTTCAGCAAAAATTTTCGTTGTACATCCGTACCGTATACTATGATAACGACTTTTGGTATATTGTAAACAACCCGCCTATAACAATAATTGTATTTAGCTTTACTGCATACAAACAAATTTGAATTCGAAGATACAAACAACTTCAACGTTTGGTATAGATCCGAGATTGTTTCTATTTCTTTAATTTCTTTAATCAAAAAGTATTATCAATTTTATTAAATGCAGAAATAGAAAGTTTATCTCGAGTAGGATTTGAACCTACGACATATACCTTGCCAGAGTACCGCTCTAACCAGTAACCAACTTAGCTATCCAGATACAAGCCCGAATCGATGTAAATTTTATCTTTATGTATGTAGAACTGATATAAATCCTAAATATATATATATATATATATATATATATATATATACAAAATTTACATCGATAGGGGCTTGTATCTCGATAGCTCAGTTGGTTAGAGCGGGCGGTAACACGTCATTGGCTTTTTTATAGTATGCGAGGGGTCTTTTCTGACCGGCATCACCGCATTTTCCGTACTTCTTCGTACATTTAGGTAAGTTTTATTCTTGGTTTAGTTGTTCTTGTTCTTAGTTTTAGATTTTTCGTTTGGATGTTTCCTGGTAGTCAACAAATGGTAAGGGGAATGACACGTGTGTTCAAAATCTTACGAACCATTATTTTTCCGAACTTTAAGTCTTTTAATACTGCATGCCTTCAGGAAAGTAGTATAGTTGGTTAAAAAAATTGAACCTTTCAAGTGTAAATTCCTGAAAGCTTTAAGGTAATTACTTTTCTTTTGTTAACTGGATTTTAAATTGCATCATGTAAAATTATATTAAGTATATAATTATTACGGTGTATAGTGCATCTTTACGAATTCAAATTGTAGCCGACAATCTGTCGCATTTCCTTTCAATAAAAATTTAGTCTATAGTCTAAAGACGAAGTTTTAAAGCTCATTTTTGTAGGAGGAACCTGTTACAAACAGATCATATTTCAGTAATAACTCAGAGATACCTTTGAGAATGCAATTTGGATGGATAATTCTTTTCCGATTTAGTGCCGAGGGGCTATCGTTTTTCGCGCGTACGTTAATTTAAAGTAACGAAGCTGTGTAATTGGACAATTAGTGATGGGACCTCTCGAATGAAAAATAATCGATCATTCGTTTGTACGGATATCTCGAGATATTTTGAATGGTTAATCGGAAGTCATTCGAGTGGTTTGTTGATCGAAATCAGCACTCACTCCGTCGCGTCACTCATCATCGCATCCATTCGTTCCCTTTTCCTCTCGCTGTGTTTAGTTTGGAAAGCGCGTATTTCGATTTATTTAAATTTTAGTCAATGATTCGACATCAACGAACATTAAAAATAACTCTTATTCAAGTTGTAATGTTTCAAAGGATACGTAGCACAATTCTAAATACAACAAATTCTTAAATTAATTGTTAGGTTCAGTATATTTGACTAAACAAAAACGTTATGTACAATATGAAAAAAAAACGTTTCTTGCGCGGTTTACATTCCACGCTGGACTGATCCGTTGATTTTATAAAAAAACTCCCAAACTATAGATTTTTTTATTACAATACGGCGACTCTTTTAGTTTTCGAAATCGACTTGTTGCACTATTGATTTGAATTCAGTGAAACTAAACTTAAATTGAAACTTAACGCAAATGAAATGGGAAAGATAAGGGAGAAAAAAAATTGCAAAACCACTTTGTCAAGATAGTGTTATTAGGATATCTTAATAACTATTATTTATGTATGGCTTTACAGCCGCCGACTCCTTTGACGGTAGCCACACGTGCAATGATTAGGTTATCCCAGATGTAATGGATACATCTGTGGAGATTGCCGATTCTACCAAGTCGACTAGAGAACTCGTGATCTCCTGAGAAACGAGACATTAGCCTAAGTGACGTAATTTTCGAAATGAAATCATCCGAATGACCATTCGATTGTAAATTTCATTCGAGAGGTGATGTTCTGATTGTTGAAATCATTCGATTGTGCCCATCACTAATTAAAATCCAATTGTGGCGAATTCTGGATGATGTTGAAGGCAGCCTTGTTAGAGAGGTAGTGATGTAGACTCCCGTTATCGCGGCTCCGGCCACGTACTCCAAATGTGTGTTGGATGCAGGAAGAACCTACTTACGTCTCTACCGTGGTGAAAGAGCGTCAGTTTGGGAAGATTCCCTATTAACCATTCAAGGGGGATATTGATTAGATTCACCCGAGTTCAAAGAATGTGGTTACGTGTTTACTGCTAGTGCAAACTTCATTTCTTTGGATGAATATTTCCTTTTTGGCGGGTTATTTGTAAAGAGGTTCCGGTTATAATGTTTGTTTCGAGTCATAACTGGTTATGATACAGAAGAAATTTGCTGTACATAGTAACGCACACGCACAAGTACATGCCACATGCGCACGTTCGCATGCATGCGCACACGAAAACGCACACACATGCCCGATCACCGAAAAACTTTTGTCATACGTCGTAAAATGATGTATTCGCTCGATATAACGTCTTAGTGAAATAGCGATTCTATAACTACATAAGTTGATGTTTGACGATAAAAACATTGTTTATTAACAGGAACAGGATTTCTACTACCTATTGCAGTTATTTACCATAAATTTTAATTAATTTTGAACTAAATTAATGAAAACCTACTGACTTTGAAGGTTATGTTAAGGAAATGTTGAAAATCAACCTCTGCACCTTTCATGCGTGCAAGTAATTCGTAATGGATTTCTCAAAACCTAACGGAATTAGGTTTTTACTTTCTTAAATTAATTTTTGGTTTGATGAAATTAAACTAATGGTTTAGTACTTTAGGGTTCCGGAGCCCGGAACTTCAGTCACAGCTTTATATTAGTATTTAGACTATACCACTCCCGTTCGTAGTGCATAAATTATCAGTCCATTTCATTACAATCTATTAAAATAGAGAACGCCATGCGTAAAATGATCAAATATTTTTGATGAAAACTTCAATTTACCGTCCGTGGGCATATGCATCCCTTTGATCTTTGATTATTTCCGTATTTTGAAAAATCCTGGTGAATTACTAGGTTTACTTTCTGCCGTGACCTATTTCAACAACGCAACACATGTTTTAATGTCATTGTGTCGAGATCGACCTTGCTAACCTGGATCTCTCATTTTTTTGACATCCGATTATAAATAATATAATGTTTACTTCAATTAAAATATAGTTTTATTACTGCATACACAAGCAATTTAACATGCAAATTAGTAAATCCTTTTAGCACCAGTCTATCAATCAGTACAAAGAACAGACTACAAATATTTAGCTTAACCCGGCTTTAATTAAAATAAAACTGATAATAAATATTGCGCCATTTTGTATTTAATACAATAGTTTTAGTAATGTCAATAGGAAGGAAGCTTTGCCTTTAAGTCCGCACGACCAGCTCCCTGTTGAATTCACTCATAATGTTCGTAGTCCGTTTGAAATTTTCCAAGTTGGCTCAACCTATAAAATTACAAGAAAAAACTTGGTATGAGGCGCCCAAAGTTATCAAACGCAAATCTGTAAAATAATGCCTAACTCTTAACTTGCACCTCGTAAATACAAATTATAACGTTATTATACATCGTATGTGTTTTTAATACAGGTCACGTCAAAAACTAAACGCATTAATTGCTACAACTATAATTAAAATTTCAAAAACAAAACATTTTGTGCCAGTTGGTGGAAAGAAAAATTCGTCGTAACATGGAAGATGTGTATTACAAGGATTGTGCATAAATAAACACAAATACGTAAATACAATTACGCGTAAAAGCACAACTAGATTTTGGTACGTGCATAAAAACAAGCATTTGAAACAGCAAGCAACACGAGTATAAAACTTGCAAAATAACACAAATAGATATAGTTTTGCTGCACTAAAGAGGTAGTTCGGCAAAAAATAGTAAATTTAAAATGTACTGACTGCACTAATATTTAGAAAAGATCTTCACGTATTGAACATTAAAACAATACCAAAATTAAAAAGAGTTTAACAATACTTTACATTGTTGTCCATACAGGCGGTGATCCATTGAAGAAGAATGAGGAGAATGAAAACAACGAGAATTAAGTTTTTGTGCAACACATTTTTTTTGTCTTCACTAAATTTACAGAAAAGCACTGCTATTCACTCATTCAAAGTTCAAGTATGTCAGTATTTGTTTAAGTGACACCTGATTTTTCCTTATTACACAATAATTAAAGGTTTTTCATAAACTTTGATTTCTATACCTAATTTCTCCTTAAAAATTTTATTGATCCATAAGTTATTAGTTTCGGGCGACATAGACGTTTTAAGCATACTAAAAAGTATAATAAAAGTTATGTCAACACTATATAGAACTGGCCAGATATGAAAAATCTTTACTAAATTTATCACTTGCCGTAATATTAGTGCGCAACTAAAAAAACTGATGTGTGGCGAAATTCCATTAAATACTGTATCTGGTACTGTGGTAAATTAACTACCGTTTTTAGAAATTACAAGATCTTGGGACTCCTTCATTTTTCCGGTTCCTGTAAGGTAAATTTGCCCCGCCCCCACGATCGGAAAACGATATTACGACAACAGTTGAAAGACACTCGGCCAATACCTAGTTGCTTACAAACATCGGATCCCGCCTCTATTTGCAAACTTCATCCGCGTTTCTTATTTACTACAAATCGGCATTATGACTTTAATAACTATAGCCACGGCAAAGTTGCAACTCCATTGCATGATACACCAGAGCTACTTAATTATTCTCTGTATCTTGTTCGAGGAAATATAAAGCAATACGCGCCCTAAAGCTGAATTATTCGACATTTGTTATTTATTGCAGAGCAAACAATTTTTATATAAAGAACGTGTATATGAAATTTTATCAGTCCGAATTCAAATCAATGAATATGAACCACATAAAGGATGCAAATAAATGCAAGGTTAAAGTATCCATGGTTTGTTATACCGACGAGTGTCCAACGCTTGCACAATCAGTTGTAATTTTTCTTAAGTGATTAATAATGCAATCAGCTGCACAACAATTTGGAGATATGTGCTAAAAGTTTTGATCAAAACTTTACAAGCGAATATTCGTTACTCATAAGTTAAATGTCTGCGATTGTATTTTTTTTATATTGTCAATATTAGGAATGATCTCCAAAAATTTTATAGAACCGCTCGAAGCGAACTTTTATTATTATTATTCCTATTAACTTGACGAGTTCAATTGAAATTACCAAATGTAAGCCTGTCTCACTTTGTAAGAGAACATCAATTCTAGCACAGCAATCCTAAGAAATGTAAGCAGTAATGATAATTTGACCTAAAACTGATCTATCCTGTATTATTACATGTTAATAGAGATGCGTGAGAATGACAACTTATGCTACTTATCTCTGTAAGCACAACGAAGTCACGTAATATTTGGTTACGTTAGGCTATGTTGCAATAAAGTATTAGATTTAAAAGAATTTGTCTTAATGCATGAACTATAATTAATTTGGGGTTCTTTATTATACACTTTGATGTGAAGTAAAGTATCAAACTACAATTGAATTAATAAGAATGTGTTAATCGTACACATAACATAAAAAGCTAAAACGTTCACTGTCTAACTTGTCAAGAACTATTGTAAAGCCATTTCATTATATTAAATTAATCGAAGAAATTTATCACTAACTCCAAGTTTATATGCATATGAGGCATAGCGCGTTATATGCTTTATGAGAGTCTGCTTGACCTGCCATTGATTTACCTTTCAGAAGAGCCCTTTGAAACCATCAGTAATAATTATGCAACTTATGCTCATGCAAAGTTCATATTAAACAAAACGAATATTGGTGAACACGGTAATTAGAAAGTATCTAATTATCCCAGCATGCTGCAGTGATGTTGGAAGCATCAAAACACGTTTTTTATACTGTGTAATATAGTTCCTTGTTTTTCAAAGCCCTAGTTTTGTAATGAAAATTTCTTAACCTCATGGACCTCCTACGTGTCTATTGTATTAGAAATTATGGTGTAACCTTTTTGCGAGTGTGTGTGTGTGTGTGTGCGACCATACTACACCCGATAGCTCTTGCGTTCATAATGTATGTCGGACGGACGTGGGAAAAGCTCATGCACCGTACAGTTGTGGAAATCGAGCAGTAAATATATCAAACAATATTGATGGGTTCCGGTCACTACATCTGGATCAATGGGATGCGATACTCCTGGATTTGTTTCTAATACTAAATAGCTTCGGATAACATTAATAATCTTAGATTAAATTTGATATGTTGTGAGTTTTTGTCTTTAAAATTTATGTTTGCAGTTGTATAAATTGTAAGAAGTAAATGATGAAGTTCTAAGAGATTCTTAGGGCGTTATCAATTAATCATTGTCAACAACGTTGACATTATGGGACAAGGTTTAAGCCCTTTATAGTTCAAGAGAGTGAACTGAAGCCGTAATAGACCTACTGACAGAAAACGCATTTATCAATACGTATGAACGTAGCTCAATCAAAAACCGCAAGACAAGAATTATTTACAAGCGTAACTTGTCAACCATATACCAGGTTGCTTCAATAAGTTTTACAAATTCTATTACAACAGCCATAATAACATCTTCTGAATATTCTAAGGCAAACTTAAGGCATTTATTGGTATAGGAGATGGAATATAAACTTGAAAAATTATGTTTAAATACAGGCTACAAACTTAACAACGTAAGGAATAGTAAAGAAAGATTATTTCAATTCTAGTTACTCATTTAGTAAAACGGTATTTGTATTTCTGGGAAGTGTTGGTATATAAAAGGGGTTACGCGTACAATAGTAAATACTTCCAAGCAAGGGTACATAGAGGAAGTTACCTTGTTGAAATCTGACATTTCACGAAATCAATTATTTAACGCTCCATTAATACGTTATATCGTCTTTGTATGATTTCTTTTATCATCTCTATTACATTATTTTATTGAGGCAGTTTGACATTGTAAATCCAACAATACGGTTAAAGCACTAGATACCGAATCGATACTTAAAAGGAAGAATTTATAATATTTTGTTGTTACTATTCACTTAATTGTCAAAATACTGACTCCAGCATTTATTCCACATTTGAAATTCATAGAAATACAAATATAGAGGGTGTTCCAGAAAAAACCAAAAACAAGATTTAAAAGGGCGCAATTTTTTTTTGGCATAATTGGGGGCGGATGATATTAGAATGCACACAAAATAAAATTAGCCACAAATAATGCAATGATTGAGATGGTTTAGCAATATGGTATACTTTGATCTATATGTTATATGTAAAGTAACGTTTTAATTGTGTGAATGAGTGTTTACGGACGAGAATTTGTCTGCCATAACCGTACATATGTTTGATAATAATCATTTAGTAGATAAGGCATCTTTAATCAAACGTGTTAATAATAAGTAAAAATTTGATTGCAATGAAAGTTTAGATATCTACAAAAACAAACCAATTGTAATGAATAATTACGCGAAAGGACCTTTAAACCCTCATAAATTTCACTCTAACCAAACAAGCGTTACTTGCTGATGGTATATATATATATATATATATATATATATATATATATATATATATATATATATATATATATATATATATATATATTTATATATATATATATATATATATATATATATATATATATATATATATATATATAGGGTTTTCCAATAAGAGGTGTTATTTTGATATTCAAAGAAAAATGGAATTTTTTGAGATGATTGATCGGATGTTTATTTCATTATAAAGAGGAAGGTATGCCGTTAATAATGGAAATTTGCCATAACCAAATCGCAAAGTGGCTGCCCTATGTCATCGATAGCCTCACGAATTCCATCTTTGAGGTCTTGAATCGACGCTGGGCTGTTGACGTAGACCTTATCTTTCACGTGGCCCCAAAGGAAGAAGTCGCAAGGTGTTAAATCACAAGATCTCGGTGGCCAATTGTGATCACCTCTTCGAGAGATAACACGGTCCGGAAACTTTTCCCGTAAAAGATCAATGGTTTCGTTGCTTGTGTGGCACGTAGCGCCGTCTTGTTGAAAGTAAACGTTGTCCAGATCAATACCATCCAATTCCGGCCATAAAAAATCATTAATCATCTCTCAATAGCGCAATCCATTCACCGTAACTGTTGCTCCAGCCTCATTTTCAAAAAAGTAAGGTCCAAGGACCCCGCCAGACCATAAACCGCACCAAACAGTCACACGTTGAGGATGGAGAGGCTTTTCAACAATAACTCTTGGGTTTTCCGAGTCCCAGATGCGACAATTTTGCCTGTTGACGTACCCACCGAGGTGGTAATGAGCCTCATCAGTCAAGATGATTTTTCGATGGAATTCCGGATCATTTTCATGCATTTCAACGACCCAATCAGCAAAGACACGACGTTGTTGATGATCGGCCGACTTGAGTTCTTGTGTTAACTGAACTTTATAAACCTTAAGACCCAAGTCTTTATGCAAAATACGGTGTAATGACGTTTGTGGAATGCCCAATTCCAAAGAACGACGAGGAATGGACAAACCTGGGATTTCTTCAACACTTTGGGCTACAGCAACAATATTCTCAGTTGTTCTTGAGCGACGTGCACGGGTTTTATTCTTCACATCATTAACTTGTCTCAACAGCTCGAATTTGTTCACCAATTTCTGTATTGCGGCCCGACAAGGTGCTTCACGACGACCCAAAAATGTTTTAGTTTTACGAACCGTGTCTGCCAAATTTTCACCATTTTTATAGTGAATTTTAATAATTTCAATGCATTGTTGAAGCGTGTATCGTTCCATTTCTATTAATCGCGTAGTTTTTACTTGTCAAATGTCAATAAATGACAGCTTCAAAAGTGACATCTACCGAAATAGCGAGCTATTCAAAATAAAACCTCTTATTGAAAACCCTTTATATATATATATATATATATATATATATATATATATATATATATATATATATATATATATATATATATACATATATGTGTGTGTGTACAGGGTGGCCCACTTAAGCGGGATTGCTCCATAACTCCCTTACTATTACAAATACGAAAAAACGTCTTATATAAAAGTTGTCCACAGTAATAAACTACACCTTTAAAATTATTTTCAGAAATGGCGCACTTCCGGTTATACCGGAAACGCATGCCAACTTCGTTATTTTAAATAGAACAATCTATATATTATTACATTTTTGAATTCCTCGTTGAATTTAAAGGTCACTTTAATAACCATACTATGGGTCTATGTCGCATTGCTTCTGAGTTATTTGACATTTTGTAGAAAAAATGACGTTTGCAGTGCCTCCGAAAACTTTCAATATCTCGAAGACGGATACCGGTAGAGAGATGTGGTTTTTTTTTACTTCCGAAAAGGGTACCGCATCATTTTCATTCATTGCCAAAAATCTGGCTTTTAGAATTCAACAATTTCTATCGCTCCTAAAATACCTTTTTTCAGACACGGATAACTTGATTTTTTTAAATGGAACCACCCATATTTTCTTACATCAGCGGATAGGAAATTAAATATCCTTTCCATTGATGTAACATTACGGTTATTTTGGAGTGATAGTTTTCGAGATATTTACATTTTTATCTAATTTCAGTTTTTATAGCGCATTGCCGCGGTGCTTTGGAAAACGACATGATTTTCATTCTTGGGGAATGCCAAAGAAATGCGTTACTGGCGTCAAGGATTTATCCGGTACGGTATCCTGAACGAAGACTTCCCAGAGAAACAGCCTTTCAAATGTTGTTACAACGTTTTACAAACACCGGAGGCGTGCAGTATCAAACGAGGAAACGTGTCAACAGGATAATCTGTATTTCTTGCGCATTCCTTTTGTATATCTTCTGTAATCGTTGTCCTTATGTATTTATTTTCCGTTCCTTATGTATTTCTTGTGTATTTCTTTTTAGTTTTGTGTTCTTAATTCTTGAGTATTTATTGTTTATTTCTTGTGCATTAAAAAAATCAAGTTATCCATGTTTGAAAAAAGTTATTTTCGGAGTGATAGAAATGATTGAATTCTAAAAGCAAGACGTTGCAAGACGTTAAAAGGCTGTTTCTTGGGAAAGTCTTCGTTCAGGATACCGTACCGCATAAATCCTTGACGCCAGTAACGCATATATTTGGTATTCTCCAAGAATGAAAGTCATGTCGATCAACTCTTCGTCGGACAACAACATTTTAATGGAAATGTCTTGTAGAAACACTTAAACTGATACACAAGACAACAAAGCACAACAGAAGCTCGATAAGCGCAATAAAAACTGAAATAAGATAAAAACGTGAATATCTCGAAAACTATCACTCCAAAATAGCGATAATGTTACATCAATGGAAAGGAAATTTGGTTTCCTATCCGCTGATGTAAGAAAATATGGGTAGTTTCATTAAAAAAAAATCAAGTTATCCATGTTTGAAAAAAAATATTTTCGGAGCGATAGAAATTATTGAATTCTAAAAGCAAGATTTTTGGCAATGAATGAAAATGATGCGGTACCCTTTTCGGAAGTAAAAAACGAAAGCCACATCTCTCTACCGGTATCCGTCTTCGAGATATTAATAGTTTTCGGAGGCACTGCAAACGTCATTTTTTCTACAAAATGTCAAATAACTCAGAAGCAATGCGACGTAGACCCATAGTATATATAGGTTGTTCTATTTACAATAACGAGTTTCCCGTATAACCGGAAGTCCGCCATTGCTGAAAATAATTTTAAAACGCGTAGTTTGTGACCGTGGACAACTTTTAGACATTTATTTCGTATTTGTAATAGTAAGGGAGTTATGGAGCAATCCTTAAGTCACACCCTGATATATATATATATATATATATATATATATATATATATATATATATATATATATATATATATATATATATATATATATATATATATATATATATATATATATATATATATCATATATATATATATATATATATATATATATATATATATATATATACTAGGTGTCCGCCGAAAATCTGGTGTTTTAAAAGATATAGATTTAAAATTTTGGAATCTCATTAAGGAAGTAGGGGAAAAATTAATAGTATATGAAATACCACCCCAACGTGATATTCGCCGCCCCCAGCCACCTCCGGTCCAAAAATTTAAATGACATCCTGTATTTTTTACACACTCTGAAAGAGCACGGTTTTTTTATTATCTTTATGTGAAAAAATTACTTAATTACATAATGAAATTTTTAAGGTATTTACAGGTAAAGGTTCATGTACCCGATGTTAAGGTAAAGAACTGGTAAAGTTGGACAATATAAAAATGTTGAAATAATTAAAGCAGATAGTAACAAAAAATCTAATTATTTTAATTAAATCAAACGTTGAAAGCGTTCACCGTTTACATTTAAACAATAATACAGTCTCAAATATTTGTGGTGTTACATTTCTACATTCTGCTATGATTCTATTATGCAAATCATCAAGGGATTGTGGTGGTATTCTGTAAACAACAGACTTCAAATGTCCCCATAAAAAGAAATCCAGTGGGCTCAAGCCTAGGGTGTGAGCTGGTCATTCAATAGGACCCTTACGACCTATCCATTGTTCTGGAAAATATTGACTTACTTCTAAGCAGTAATGAGGGGGAGCTCCGTCTTGCTGATAGTAAACTGATCCTCGTGTATTCGATCTAAGTTTTCTTCCAAGCACTAAATTATAAGAGGATGTATTAATTCTTCCAACAGCTCTAGAAATCTAGGTCCAGTTAAAGTTTGTTGGTAGAAAGTTGGACCAATTATTTGGTTATTAAGTATTCCAGCCCATACATTAATTTTTTGGAGACGTGGCGTTTAGCCTTCAAGGAAAACGAGGGCATTAACATCGCTTCAATATCGACAATTGTGTCTATTCACCAAACCATTTAAGAAAAAGCAACTTTGGTCACAGAAGCAAATATTTCGCAAAATATTTCTATTTTTCAAAATCATACCTATCATAGTTTCACAAAATTGGACTCTTCTATCGAAGTTATCCTCACCCAACTCTTGATGAAGCTGTATTTGATAAGGGTACATTTTATTTAATTTTAATATTTTATGGCACGTTGATTTTGCCACTCCCAAAGTTTCTGATAATTTTCTAACTGAAAGCTCTGGGTCTAAATTTACGTGACCAAGAACTGCTACTTGCATTGCTTCATCTCACGCACCACGATTATTCCTATCACGTCTTTTATTATTTACCCATCGAGTTGGAAAAAAATTTTGTATTAGGTTTCTTACATAAACAGCAGACACATTTTTGTTGGGACGGTTATCGTTAAATAATGTTGCCGTCCACAAATAGTTTGTTTGCACTCCCATATAAAACTACAATTTCAGTTCTTTCTTGCTAACTGTAAGCAATTTCTCTTAAAGTGTATTAGCTATTTAATTTACACTAAGTCAAAATTTTTCGAAAACTTTTGTACTAACGAGTAAACAGAAGTGACCCAAGCAATATTATTTGACAGTTCAAACAACGACGCTGCTTTCATGGCTTGCTATAATTTTTTACTTTAGATATTGAATATCTGGTGTCTGAACCATTAGCTGTAAGAATTCTTTCACATTTTTCATATAGAGATACTAAAAAAACTACGCGCTTTCAGAATATGTCAAAAAAATACAGGGTGTTATTTAAATTGTTAGGCCGGGGATGGCTGTGGGCGGGGAATATCACGTTAGGGCAGTATCTCATATCCTATTAATTTTCCCCCTACTTCCTTAGTGCCACTCCAAAATTTCAAGTCGATATCTTTTAAAACACCAGACATAATTCCATTTAAAGTTTTCGCGCGGACACCTGGTATATATTTGTATATGCCTCACCGGAGAAATACCTTTTGTCCAAGAAGTGGTCATCTTGTAGATGTATAATGAACCAAGTGCAATAATTTATACGCTTTTAAATGTCGGGACGATGAAGTACTTGTAATATTCTTATTTGTGCGGATTGAAATGTAAGTGTTTTTGTTTTGATAATGGATTTTGGGGACTTTGTTCAAGACAGCACGAACACCTTGTACAACCTTCTCATTAGCAAGTGTGGGACGACCAGGTGATTTTCCAGAAGCAACTCCTCCTGTATTATTAAACCGCTCAATTACACGGTAAACACGGCGGCGTGTAATATCGTAATCGGCATCATTGTCAGGATCACACATAACATTTTTAGTGTCCCAAGGTACCCTATCTTTAAAACTGTAATTTCAGCTTATTCGCAATAATGCAAATTCAAGAACAAAACAATTGCAATGGGATGTATCTTTACTTTACTGACAATGACGTTTCTATTACCCAAATTAATTGATTGCCTTACACTGACTTTCCTGGCAATAATTAAAACATTAGAATTTATTTATAAGTATGATATTTAATTAATCGCAAACCCCAAATCTGATCAAAGGAATTGGCCGTCTAGTGAGAAACTGTTACGTAAATGAGATAGGATTTGATGACGTTAAGTGTTGCATAATGTGGAACAGGTAAACAATACAACTACTCAAATTAGAAGCTTTGCGCAATGATAGTTCAACCCGTTAATTCACTAAGTTGGGAAAGAACCACCAAGAAAACACAATTTATTAATAAATAAGTAATTGCAGTACATTAATAAATCAAATAACAAAAAAACCATGGAAGGGTTCAATATATAACGAATTATAACGAATTAACGGAGGTCGATCGTGTCACGTTTGTCCACACATTATTTCCTCGACAAAAATATTAATAAACAGTCAACAATTCCAAATCATACAAGCAATGAGGAGGGGTATGGTACTGTTTGAAGCAGACTTTACTTTAACTTAATGAGCTTGCGTGTGTAATTAAATAGATACTTTTTGCAAGGCAATGATTGGTTTTTAATAGGTTACATAGGCTTATTGAGTTGTTTGCTGCGAGCTCAATTTACATTAAAATACCTACTTACTTTTGAATATAATCTTTGATTAATCACTTATCCACCAATATTTAACGGGTTGAGAGACGCCGTTTAAACCCAATTTTTTTATAAATATATTGTTTACACGCCCGCTTATCAAACCCGAATATTTAGCGATACGTTTATTTACACGACCAGTTTAATTTTGTGAAAAACATTGAACAACACAGAAAAGCAAAAAATATTTATAGCCAGTACGGTTTACAATGAGGGTTTGTAATTAAACAATCACATCAATCCGACCTGAATCGAACCCTAACTGCAACTACCTGTTTTTACTCCCAAATCTACCCCGGTTTTTAAAAGTTATGAAAAACAAGAAATATTACGTGGGTATACTTACACACTTATTACTAAAAAAAAGTAGTAATTTTTAAAATATGAACTCGTACGTAACAAACCCTATATCTAGGTCTCGAATTTCAAAGTCACAAACAAAGATGTCCTTTGATTTGCGGTATGTTCTGACGTAATTAATTATTAAACTAGTGACGTTTTTACACCAAGCATATACATATAGAAATTTTCAACGATTCGTCACCTGTTTTTTAACCTAACATATTCCTTTTATTATCTACCCTTAGTTACATACATTCAAATATTTCTTACATAAAATAAAATATCCCGAAAAACATTATCAAATTGCGACTTATTACCAACATAATAAAACACATTAATTGCCTTTTCTTTCGCGGTAACAATTGCGATTTGAAAATGTTTGTTACAATAATAAAATTCGCAGCATTTAAAAGTATTATTTATTTATAGTATAAGCACAGTTCGTGTTCAAGAAGAAAACCACTAATTACAATTTACAGAAATAGTATTTTTTACGTGACATAAATAATGAATTCAAATTATCAAAATATCCTGGTTGTTTTGATAAAATAAATGATGCGTCTATTCCAATCTAAAGCAACGATAAATATGTAGGAATGAGGCATGTTTGAACGAACAATCTTCGTTAGGTAAATAACAGCATATGTACCTTTATTTACTTTTTTTATAACAATAGTAAACAATTATGCGTGCCTCAAAAATATATTCGAAGTTTGAAAACAGTTCAGCAAGGCCATGAAAATTAAACTTTCAACGTCAAAATACTAATTATTCTATGATTATGATATCACATCAACCAAAACGCAATGACATGGTACGTTAATTTACGAAAATGAATATTATTTCTCAATCCTTCGCCTTCATTAAGGTTACCAATTAGTACAAATCCGCATACAAAAGACTACAATACATGTACTCCCAATTCAGTAAATGAAGTTTCACTTTTATGGCATTTGGCAAGCGCTGCTGTAAAAGGGGACTAAAACAGAGCAAGATTCCGTAAAAAAAAATCCGGACTACGAATTTCGCGCAAACGCAATATAGCCGTAGTAATAAAAATCTAATATGCGAAACAATTACTTCTGTGTACGTGATAGTTTCTAAAATAATACTGATTTACTGTCGTTATTATTTGAAGGAATACGTTTTTAGAGAGCAGCGTTTTGAGAAAGCCATTTTATACAATTGTGTTCATAAATAATCGAGAAAAGTTTTTATGATGGCACGTAATTACTCTCTATTCATAACAATAAAATTCTTAAGGCTTATTAAAGTAATATTCGCAGAACACGACAAATATTATTCTTGTAACGTAAAAGTTTTTATTAAATATAATTTTTACATGATTAGCAAGGCGCGCCATAAATTGAGAAAAACTTTTCGTACATTCAGGTACAAAAAAAAATAAGAAGTTTCGACCGTAACTCGAATACTAAAATATAACTTGGGTAAGCGATTAAAGTTTGAAATTTTTTTTATTTTATGGCAATCGGTACACAAACTTTTTGACATCTGTTTGATTTCTAACCAGGATTTCGAACTCTAGCCGAACGTTACAAAACTTAAAACCAGATCGAGCATTAACATCGCGCATCTTAGTTTATGGCATTTTTCACACCATTTCTCTATATTTCAGAAATTCACGATATGTTATCGTGCTTTGTTAGTATTTTTTCTCACGTCGAATGTTTCGACCGCAACCGTTAGGGCTGTGCGGTTTCTGTGGTGTACGAAAAGGTTGAACGAGAAAACTACGCGCAAGGAAATTAAAAAGCTCTGGGTCTATCGGTGCGGCGATATCTTGAAATGATTTATGTTGACTTGGTGTTGCTATAATAAATCGCTGTGGATTTTCCACTTGGACGTCGTAGTGTTGAACACTTTCCAGAATGTTCAGTCTCTTTTTGACTATCTTGATTTATTTGGCAGACTATGAATACGGATACGCTCGATGAATACACTACTCTGCATTTTTTGGATTTATCTTGTAATTCTTCTTACAGTACCGTAGATTATATACGTCTACAGTCTTTTATTGTCTTACAAACTATTGACGTTTTTTCTAATAAGCCGTCGAGATTGCTACTCAATGCAAGCTTTACTGCGCTCTTATTATCGCTCCTTTCCGTTTCTTTTGTTTTTACTAAATTGTATTGCATTATTCCGGTCGACTTTCACTACCCTAAAACCTCTACACTTAATCCCATTAAATAAAGAATCATCGACATTCTACTAAAATTTCCATTTAGAAACTATTAAATGTAAAAAAAACTAGATTGTTCTATGTGTTGCAGCTCTAACCACTCTTAATTCAATATTGATTATAAAATACTATACTTTCACGTGGTTTGAAATTGTGAGGAAAAACATTAATTTATATAGAATATCAGTAAATTACTGAAATCGCTTAATTGACGTATGAGTAAGGAAACCTTTTCTGGATTAAAAATTAATTTGTCATTGATAGTGAACTATAAAGTGCTGAAGAGCGGGCGAAAACTTTATTTCCCAAAAGTGCATTCACTTTTTGTATGGAAAGATAATTAAAAGTGTTCACGTTCCATACAACTATGAAGTCACAAAACGTACTGAAACATTATTGTTTCAGTGAAATGAGCAAAACAATTCATTTTTGATCAAATGAAGAGCTTTGCTAGAAACCTAAAATGCAATAAACAATCTAATGTTACCTTGTTTTAAGTAAGCTCCATCCAATTACGCCTTAGGTAAAGCAATTCTGACTGTAAAAGAAAATCTGCAATTACCAGTATCACATGAGTAAGATTTAACGAAGCGATTTTCGCAGACTGATTTTTACCACGCTAACTTAAATATATGTTTTTATAGGGTCTTATTTACAGAAAAATTGTAATAAAAAGTGTAACCAACGTAAAACGATCCACAATGGCTGCACTTTATTCTCTTACTACCCGTATTTTGTCACGTTATAAAAACCGTTATTCATTAAATTCTTGCTTTAAAATGCCGATGTAAAGTTACGCTTACAAAGTAGTCATTAATTTTTCCAATTCTGGAATTGCAGTAAACAAAGTTTTTATGAACACAATATAAAAATACTCCATTTTGTTGAAGTAGAGTGTAACTATTTATATACAGACCCTAATTTCAAGTGAACCACCCCAAATAAGTTTTAAAAGTCGTAACTTTTTTATTTATTCATGGATTTCAGCGATTTTTGAATTATTTTTTTCTAAATTATATATATATTCAGATGTCAGTTTAAAAATACTTACATTTTTTACACACGCTACCTCTACAGGGTGATATTATTAAACACCCTGTATATTTACTCTATGGTGTAATAGCTACCTATATTTGTAATCATCATACCATTTTTCGAATTTTATCTCTGTCTTTTATAGATTAAGACGAAAAAAAATGTATTGACACTTTAATAACGATTGAATATTGGAACCACAAAACATCTGAAACGTAATCATGACATCAATTATCTAAACTAAAGCTATGGTTAAGAATTATTATCATTGTTATTATTAATAATGAGTTGCTTTCCCTTGAAAGCACATCGTCTGGGCATGCTCCTTATAGTCCTGTCGATTAAGTCACCGGGTAGAGCGTCCCACCAAGTCGTTGATGTTAATGTGAGCTTGAGGGCCACTTGAAATTCTACTTTGAAGAGATTGAAGTCTGGAGATAATTTAGGCCATACAATTCGTGTAATTGTAATACCATGCTCCTCAAACAAATTGTTGACAATAACAGCGCGGCCAGGCCTGGCATTGTTGCCCATATAAACAAAAGCTGGACCCTGAACCTGTGTATATGGAAGAATGCTTGGTTCCAGTATCCGATTTAGATAATTTCGAGCATTCACCGTTAAGTTAATAAACACGACTAATTCAGTTTTCCAGATGCCTAGTGCTATGCCTCCCCAAACCATTACAGAGTGTTCACCAAAAAGAACATGTTGTACAGTGCATCCCATTTTGGTTGAGACAGCCAGATATCTCGGTTGTTGTTGAAGATAGAACCTTGCGGTTTCCGTGGTCCTGTGCCACTTTTTTGTGAAACTCAAGGTGGCCTGAACGGATTTTGCCTAACTTCTTTCGTTTATAAATTACAGGGTGTTTTTGAAAATCCTCACTTTATGGATCCCCTCTATATCTAAGAAGTTTCTCAGCGATAATGTCAAATTGAAAACTTGTCTCATAGAGAATTTTATGTAGAATCCAGGGGCGCACTCAATTTTTTTTGTTGGAGATCAGAGTCAAACTTATGATTTTTTCAATGCAACACCCTGTATTTTATTATATCATTAAATTACTTATTTTTTTTCCTTCGAAATGATATATAATATTTAAACATGAAGTTTTAAAAATGCTCCAAAATTACTAAAACATTGAATTTTAATAGAGTGCCATTGATTTCAAAGTTTTACTACAGGGATTATTATTTGTGATTTTTTTATAGTAGGTCATGGTTGACTTTTGGAGCATTGTTTTATCAAGTGACTGTGGAGAAATCAACACATCTGCTGTCATGATGATAAATTTTGATGCGTTTTATTGTGTTTGTGTGTTGGCGATTTTGTTAATTTGTGAAATTTTATAATGGCTGAAAGATTTTTTCAGAACAACAATAAAATACACGGTAAGAGGCACAATAATATTGAAGAACTTCGTGCAACAACAGAGGCAGTTTTCCAGAATTTACAAAATTGGCCTTTCATAATTTTAAATGCATTAAGACGTATTAAGAAATTGTGTCAATTGTGTGTTAGGGAAAATGGACATCAATTTGAACAATTCAATGAATAAGTTACCGAATAATTTCGAAATGAAATAGTATGAGTAAATATTTAATTAGTTGCTTATGCTACATTATGAACTTTTTATTACTATTTATTTGTTGCTATTAGTTACCTACGTTTTGTGTTTTGTTAGTGAATTAGTGTTAGTATTGTTCTTGTTCCTTTCAAGGACAAATTACAAGTAGTATTTCTTCAATTTGAACTTTTTTTGTATGAAAAATCCATAGCTTACTATTAAAAATCAATGTTTTAGTGATTTTGGAGCATTTTTGAAGAATTTATGTTATATATTATATATCATTTTGAAGGAAAAAAAATAAGGAATTTAATGAGGTGATAAAATACAGGGTGTTCCATTCAAAAAATCATAGGTTTGAGTCGTATCTCCATTACCATACCCCGAAAAAAAATTGAGTGCGCCACTGAATTCTACATAAAATTCACTATGGGATAAGTTTTCAATTTGACATTATCGCTGAGAAACTTCGTAGATATGGAGGGGGTCCAAAAACGCCCTGTAACTTATGAACGAAAGAAGTACTGCAGTCCATTTTGGATGTCGAGCGAGGCGTCTGGAGGATAAATTTCCCTCCTCTATTTCTTATAGTGGCATTGAAAACATTAACTCCTCTTGATTCAAGCAAAATATATTTTACCTGCGTGGGACTTAAATATCGGTTTTGCAGAACAGTTCCTCTCAAAAATATATCCATTGCAGGAGTTGTGCAACGCTGTCGTTCTCACCCGTGTGAGTAATTTGGTGTCTTGTTTTCCAGATATCTTTTGCAAGCCCGATTTACGGAACACCTCGGCACACCCAAACGTCTACTGATTTCTCCATGCGTGACACCTGACCCAATCACCTTCCCATAAAAACGTTTTCTACTCGAGGCATTTTAATTTAATAATTATTTTGCGGAGTAAGTGAGAGAAGTGTCAAACAATTTATCAAAAACATCAAAAAATCTTGTCTAAGCCAACTTTACATTCTTCAAATTTTGTTTACCAAGTCGGAAATTACAAGTGTAAATATAATTGTTCTTCGATTTATCTTTTGATCTACAAAAGATAGAGTTAAAGTTTAAAAACTGGTATGATGACGACAAATGTAGGTAGCTATTGTATACAGTGAATATACAGGGTGTTCAATAAGACCGAGATACTCCACTGAAAAAAGTTAAAAAAAACCTGCTCATTTGAATCTGAAAAATTTAGAAAAAATTATTCAAATATTCCTAAAATCAATCAAAAAATAAAAAAGTTGTTTTGTAAACTTGTTCGATATTTAGGATGGCTTACTTCAAATTTGAGTCTATGTATATCAAGTTGCGAAATAAGCGTGTTTTAGTGAGGTTTTTCGCACAAATTGTGAGCAACAAACAAGCAATCGTGTTTTATACAAAATTTTGTGGTTAATTGTTAGTATTACAAAGTTTGGCATAAGTGTTTGCTATCCGAACTTGCCCCGTTTGGGTTAAATGTTATTGTCATCAACTGGGTTTCCAATATCCTTCATAAAAAATGAATAAGTGTCGTACTTTACTTTTTTTCTAAATAATGATGAGATTCCTTCAACGACTAACCCGATCCATTGCTTTGCTGATGACAATACTCTTCATTGTAATTCATCTCAGTCTACCCATAATGCTAATCCCCCTTCTATCCCAAATCAAAACATTAAAGCTGAAATAGTAATTTCATTCATCAAAGACATTAAATGTATCCTCGAATGGGGAAGTAATAATCTAGTTAAACTTAATGCTAAAAAAAATCATTTTTACCTCGTGTCCACCAAAAAAAATTGATCACTTCCTGTTGTAAGTTAGAATGACTCAGATCTTAGGTTTGCAGACTCTATTACTGTGTTAAGAATGACTGTATCTTCAAATTTGTCATGGGTTGACCGTCGTCTTTCAGATATGAAAGCAGCTACTCGTAAAACTTGTACAGATCTAAGCGATACTTTACCCCCTGACAACTCTTTCTGCTTTATAAGGCCTAATCCGACCTCATCTAGAAATTAATTCATTCAAAAGCGCGATTAGGCTTATGCATGACCCGTCCTTAACTTCTGACATACCGTCCCTTGAGCATAGAAGAACCGTTTCAGTTGTTTCTTTGTATTATCGGTGTTGCAATGGATATTGCGCTGCTGAATTACAATATTATCTCTAGCAACCCTTGGCTAGGAACACTCAGTTCGCTCATTCACATCATCAACATGCAGTACAAACCTTTACCTGTCGTACCAAACGGGCGCAATACATATTCGGCTTCTAAACTCTGGAATGAACTCCCTAGTTCCTGCTTTTCTCTCACTTATATGGAAAAATTTAAGGTAGCCGTTAATAGGCATCTATTAGCAATTCAATATCCCGCGGCCCATCGATCGTTCTTGAGTGTTCAGCACGGTAGCCTAACTTTTATCCTGTTCAGGCACACAATCGTTAAAACAAAATAGCGCCAACGTCAATCAATATTTGTCAAAATATTACGAGTGAAGTATTGTGCTTAAAATGAGAGAACCTAAAGACACCTTCCTGACTATTTTGCGTGTAAAGCAAAAGTATCTCAACCTCAACCATATGGAGTAAATATTCGATGTGGCGATTAATGACTGCGATTCTTTTATTAACAGCAGTATTTTGAGCAAAAAACCAAGATTTCAAGAATTTTTGCAATAACCGAAGCTGATGTTGCTGGAATTAATCTAGTTGCAGTAGTTCGAAAATATCATTCAACTACGCCCAAATCATGTACAAAATAATCGTTCTTTTCCTGGATATAAGAAAATGTATTATTCAACCAGCTGGCATCAACACCTTTACTAATATACCAAGAAGAAACGCAACATTTGTTGGCTTTCAAAATCCACAATTATACACGAGTAACGCCTTACTGTCAGATTAAGGTGCTGATTTACAAGCTTAGAAAAGACACGGTGGATCGAAAAGTCTATCGAAAAAAAAAGAAACACATCTATGAGGATACCTACTCATGCTGGAGTTCTCGAACAAAGTTCATTGAGCATAACAATCGTTAGCAATGATGAGAAGGCGTCTTCTAGCAACTGAAGTGAAAAACTGACAGCACACTTGCGCGACAATATTTTTAACATTTATATTCTCAATTTTCATATGCAATTTCTGAATAAAACTCATTAATATTTATTTACAATAAGTTCCTTAAACACTAAAATCTTGTTTTACCACTAAAGTGTAATTTATGAATTTATGGTATTTAATAAATGCCGGTACTGGGTATAGTTCGAAAGCATTATCGGATAAACAAGGAATTCTCCCAAACAAAACACGCTACGAGTTGTTACTTGTCTGTTCTCGAAAAACTCGAAGGTAATGTTTGAGTAACCGTTGAGTTATTTGGGAAACAACCAAACACCATGTTTCCCAATGAAAGTTAACGTAGTTATACGGAAAATTAATCAATTTGAGATAGAAATAACAAACTAACATTAATTAACTGAAACGAAACCGCTAGCAATCCACTTTTTTCTTGTAGAGCTTAAAACACACAGTAGCCTGCAGTAAATATCAGTACATTGACAAAGTCTCCAAGAACATATTCTAGTAAATTATAAAAGCAAGTGTATTGGTGATAACCCGTGTAAGAGTTCTCAAAACTGGTTCTTCTTAGACACATGCGTGTGATAAATTATTCTAAAAGCTTTCAAGTTGTAAAGAAAGGACCTTAGCTATCCCGCAAGTTAATTGTTGCTTAATGTATAAAATTAAGAAAAGAAATAAGAACCCAGCGGTGTAGTTTCAGTTACAACGGGTAAATTAGCATTGAAGTACATTAGTAGAGCAATTAATCTAAGTAGTAAACTGTTAAAGACAAAAAAAATAGATAGGGAGTAACTATTATGAAACATAATATCCTCCGTTCTAACGTATGCAGTAAAGTAAAAACGTGTTTAGTTAATTACTAAGGAACATTTTACAAATAATTGAATAACACCAAGCATATCAACCTTCGAATGAAGATTAAGCATATAACAGATATCGTATACTTCATTTCTTTGGTATAGAAAACTACCATTTCATAACTCACCGTCAAACAAGGAATAACCTCTTTACTAGAATAATTACGTAGCAACCCAATCACAAGTGCAAGACAAGGCATTTCAGTTATATACACATTATAAGCTGCAACAATGCCAAAAGAACGGTATCTACCAAACGAACCAAACAAAAACGTCTAATATCGATACTCTTTAATAAGTTTGTCACGTGCGGGTTACAATAAACCGTAGATTATTTTTTTTTTTCGAATTTTGGTATATTTATTTTATATGTAGGAGTTGTAGGAGAAAATTTCGTGCTTTGTCATTTGAGATTATTAAAAATTTGGATATATTCGAGTATAAATTTTAGATGCACTAATTTACTTACAAATTTTTACTTTGTTTGACGACGTCTGGATTTATTACCAATTGGAAACTCAGTTTTGTGAACGAGGTATAGATTTTTCGATTTGTTTGTAATTAATAGTTTTTAAATTACGATCAGGTTCCACACGTTGACGATTGCAAATAATAAATAATGGATAATCATGTTTTTTTAAGTATCGTTAATTATAGTCTAGTTTGAGGTGAAATTATATCATTGAAATTTGGTACTATGCAACGAAAATTATTTCAGGAAGCATAGCTTGCAGATTTGTAACATTGGGGATAGTATGTCTGGAGTCAGTTTGATCATTTATTTTAAAGAGAAAAAGAGTGTGGTTTTTATAATGTGTGAATTTGGAGTAAATTTTCCAAAGTTTTTAGGTGAAGAAAACAGATCATATTACATCATGTTTTCCTCGAGATAGATTGATGATGTAATTTTTTAATTCGGTTCTCGAAACTCATCTCGTTTTTACCCCTTACGTTTTGAAGAATTGTCTTTTATGATTAGCGAATTAACGTGAACTTTGTGATGGTGAAATTATTTTAATTCATAAAGGAGTCACAGTCTAGCTGTTAAAGGAGGAGGTTGAACGCGCGATGAGAGTTTGGACGTACTAAATTTGCTTACCATCTACCGGGGTTATCTGAATTTACCGTGGGAAATCTTTTCCCGTTCCCCGTTTGTGGATCTTGAAGAACATTCAGCGACTCCGGTGATATTATGGTGTTGTTTCGATTGTCAGTACTAACATTTTTTACGGGTTCATTAAAGATAAATTAGTGTTAGAATTAGTGCTATTCCTCATTTTTGGATGGTCGCATTTTTTTCCGGATCCTTAGTTTACAAGTTCAGTATAAAGTGTTTTCACAAAGTTGATCCGCGTTCACAGCTATTCGAATAGAAAATATGCTGTACATATAAATTTTCGCTTTAATAAAATGTGTGTATATGAAGGACAAACAGTCTTTGTAAATAAATTAATGTGTAGGTATATTAAACCAGTTGACTCTATTTAATCGGATGATATATTTATATAATTCATAAATATACGGCTCGTTGAAAGTTGGCGACAGGTTAAGCTATTGCATGGAAAGCTGTATTGAGGGAGATCCAAGCGTACCGATGTACACCGATCCGAACCTAGAGGGTTAATTATGCGCTGTGCAAAGGAAAGTCAGACTGTACGTGTGTACAAATTAAGGTAATTACTTCTATACGTTTATTTTTTTGTGTGACCAGTGATTTTTAAGTGTTTCGTTTTTTTTTAATTGTCCTTGTCAGGCGGATGAATGCGCTTTTTTGTGTTTAGTTTTGCATATAAGCCCTTTAGGCGATTGGTCGTAAAGTGTTTTCACCCGTGATAATTTAATTATATTTTGTGCGCTATTTTTTTTATATACTTTGTTCACTGTATGCTAAATTGCATACCAAAATTATCCTAATTTATGTCTTTTCACAATATTAGTTTTCCGTAAGGTTTATTTAAATTAAGGTGCTTACAATATATGGTTTTGGGGAATTTGAACCTTGCAAGCGTCCACCCTATTTAACTATTAGGTTTTACAAAATTGAACGTATTTTAACATATGCATCACTACGCTGATTATATATTTTAATTTACATCATTATTATAATATACGAATAGTGTCGTTGTTTAATATTATTGTAACTTCATTTCGTTGTTACTGCGTTATTATTAATGGAGTACCATATTTAAAAGATTTGATATTTTGTTTACGTTCAAATCACCGAGTAGTTTATTTATTTTATGGGAATTTTGATTCATGCAACTTTACATCGACAACGTCCAGTTGTGTTTGTTTTATTTTGCTTTAATGTAATTGATGAGAATTTCTCTAATAGAATATTTGCTATTTTAAGTGTTTGTTGATATAATTCCATTTTTAGAAATAAGTTTCATAAGATTTAACGCAACGTAAAAATAGAGTAGACAAGATTGTTAACAGATCAGCTTGTCTTTTAGCATGTCATTTTTTTTGCGAATACTTGCAAATATTTCCAAATTTTTATAGGAACCATCGTACGGGCTATTGACTCACTGGATTACCTGGTTTTAGACAAAAGGTAAACAAGTTTTTTTGTTTCTTTGAAACTTAGCGGTAAACCATTCGCATTTAGGTTGTACGACTTCTTTATTGACGCACATAAACATCCTGACGCCCATATGATTTCGACTTACCCTTACTGTGTCTTACGCATTACGGGCTACCCTATTAGTAAAAGTAGTAACCCGCCCACCCCCATTGTACCACAGAGCTACCAGCCCGTTCCTTATCTGTTCCTTCCAATTTACTGCCATTTTCGCCCGTAACAAGTATTTAGCTGAAGGTTTTCAAGTACGCAGGTCCCTGAGGGTTCGAATCCCTTGATCGTCAGCACACCAACTGATTTTTTAGAACAGAGACGGTTTCGTTGTCGAGGAGGATGTAGATCTGTTGGTCTTGCAGAATGCAGATTAGTATCTAGCCTCTACCTCCAACATTTTTCTGTTGTAAATGATAAAGGAAAAAGGATTTGATACGTAGTCCTGATACTTGTAAGCTTCCTGAAGAAGCAAAAAACAATTTATTGTCCCTGCATGCTTTCAGTTGGTGGGACTGCGCGTGTACGTTTGTCAAACAGGAGAAAAAACCTTATTCAAAAGGACAATCTTCAAAAATCTGCCTTTCTTCAGAAAACATATGACCAGATTTCTAAAACAGAAGCCAATTTTGTTGTGAAAGTATACATGGGTGACAACAAATTACTGAACCAAAGTCTATTAAATCTCTTCTAGAGAGTACTTTCAAGAATTTATTTCACCCGGGGTAATTTACTTATTCCGTTCCCGATTCAAGCTTCAACGGCAAGTGAATCTATAAATCACTTAATTATTGAATTTGTATGGCAAGTTGGTGTCGTAACTTTACATTACCTCAAGCAGCAGCACTTATACTTCACATGAACGTGTACTCTTTTTGAGGTTATAGTAACGAATTCTTAGATTTATAATTTTTCTTATTGGCACTGCTAGTATAGCTATTACAGCTACTCTTTTCTATTTATATACTTGTATAGAAGGGATTCGCGTATTTGTATACTCAAGAAGGGATTTGAACGACTATTATTTTTTGGTATTTCGGTAACTCAAATTTAAATTCTACACTGTGGAGTGTGGGTTTTTGTGATTTTAGGGCTACGTCGTCCTGAGTTTATACCCTAATTCAATTTTTCATTTAAGCTCTCTTTTCCTCCCGAAGCTTCCATTTTGCTACTGGGGATTTGTGACGTCTAAATTTTCACGCACACAAAAAATACTTATCTTTTTTGAGTTTTGAATGGTGTATTTTAAATTATACAATCTAAGCGTTTCGATAACACTTACAGTTATCTTCGTCAGTAGTCGTACTATCTATTAAAATTATTAAAGATGTTTTAACAAAAATTAATCAAGTTATGATGTAAGTGTAAAGTGAAAAACTTCAATTTGAAAATGATAGATGCATTCACAAATATAAACATGACATCAAATACAATAATCCAGTTAAATCTAACAAAGAGATAGCTTTGTCAATAATTGCAAGTGTTATTAACAATGAAAGGATAATGCAGAACGTTTTTTGTAATTTTTTAATTTTAATCTTAATTTCAACTACTTATCTTAAATTATAGTGCTGTGGTAATTTAACGTATAATTGGTAAAGCATTTTCTTCAAGGTCTAGGAAAAACACAGCAAAAAATCTAGACATACCTAGTTATTCTTTACGTTTAATTACATTACATTACATTTACATTTAATTCTATAGTTGGCTTTATACGTTTCTCAAACTGTTATGTTAATAGCAGGCTAATGTTTATATTTTAATTTTTCTATTTTGACAGAATTGTTTTCAACATCTTTAACAGTTTTAATAGATATTACTACTGACGAAGATAACTGTATGCGTTATCGAAACGTTTAGATTGTATAATCTAAAATACACCATTAAAAACCCCAAAAAAGAGAAGTATTTTACTACGTACTTAAAATTACAAACTGATAGATAGGCAACACACTTTACACACGACCTCCACCTTATTTGCTACTGTTTATGAGGTTTATGAGGAATAGAGGATGAGCATAGGATGAGGATGGTGCCGACGTGTGACGTCATCACATATAAACAGGTACTTTTAAACGATTTAAATATCAGTTTCAATATCAAACTGTTGGAACGCTGGTGGTGTAGCGGTAGCAGTCGTCTTCCACGCTCTTGGTGCGGGTTCGATTCCCGAATTATGCATTTCTTTTCTCTTAGGTTACAGTAGTTTTGTTTATCTTATCCAAAAATGGATGACGTCACACATCGGCACCATCCTCATCCTATGTTCCTGTGTTTACCGTCTCCTTACAGTTTTACCGTGTAACTAAATGTAACTCGTAAGTAGGATTTCACTCACTGCAAAAGATTTTTTTTACATTTACTGGTAATGTTACAAGGAACATGCGTGCTAGGCAAAAGCGTACATTTTCTGAAGGGTTACTGATAAAATTACTACCATATACTTAAATTCTAAATCAAGTAGACTCCGGATTGATTCGCAATTGAAGTTAGTTCATATTATAAAACTGTAGCAATAAGATGGAGGTCACACACAAAGTGTGTTTCCTAGTTCAGTGTATAATTTTAACTACATAGTATTTAATGATTAAGTATGCAAAATTTAGACGTTACGGTCAAGTTACTGGTGTAAGTGTAGAGAAGGAACTCTCTTGAATGGAAGTTAAAAGGGCATTAAAGGTGATCCAGTTGCAAATGTCACAGACCTATTACCAACACCCCAAAACACTGTTGAAGAACATTATCAGGCTCTTACACAACGGTATGCAACCAGCTTGCTCCTGCCAAGAAGCCGGAATCAAATGTTCAATCCTATGTGCCAACTGTCACACATTTATTACACATTTATTAACTACTTGTCTAAGAAAGAAATTTGACTTCTTGAAACTGCTTCACACGACGAGGAATGGATTTTGGGGGAAAAAAAATTTTCCGCTTTACAAGATGATGATCTGAAGATATCGAAAGCTTGCTTCTGATATATCCTCTGATGTAAATATGTTTCTTGCTATACTGCGTGTTCCTGAAGCATTGATTGTAAGCCAGTTTTGATGCGTATTAAATGTAACGTTTTTTTCTTAATATGGTTTCCCTGTTGAGCTAAATTATAAAATGAATTTACTATTAAATACCGTATTTTAGCTCCATAATACAATTAAAGGGCAGCAAAGTTTAATTTCCTAGACCAAAATAAGTAAGTTTGGGGCAGAAGCCACATAGTGAAAAGAGGAAAAGTAAAAGGTTACGTGTTCCAATTCCTCTACAAGAGTGAGGGTAGCCTGCTTGAGCATTCCAAGCTCCTTCACCCGCAGTGATGGATTCCCAACATATATACATACATTAAGTATGTATACATGGTGGAACTAAGGATGGGTGTGGTCAAGATTGAATGGGAAGGAACGGAGTTAGGGTTGTGAGGGGAAAGTTACTACCCCAGAATTCACCTAAATAGTCTCAGACGATGTGCGTATACGCATTCATATAGGGTATATGGTAACAGGAATCGAATATATTACCACTTGAATGCTAATCAGATCGTGTTATCACTGACTTACAGACTTGGTTGCGGAAAATCAGAGTTACAGATGATGTAAAACTTAATGCTCTTTATATTTTGTAATAGTAAAATTTACTATCTCTGAGAATTTTAAATCTAAAATAGTGCCAAAACTTGATGGTTTTTTCCCATTAGATACCATCGCAAACTTATTTTATTCTTATTTGGGGCAGTCAAACTAAAAGATTATTTACGGATCTGTTTAAATTAATCGGCAGAAAAAGTAATGTCTGACAAAGCTATCCGTTGTTATTTTGAGGCAGGTGCTGGTGGATGTTGACGTGATCAGGTTGCTGTTTGAATATAAACATTTTCGTAGAGACCATTGCCATATTTCTAATTTTCTTTCTATTTCTCCTGTACTTGCAAAAAAATTTTCTAATACATGAAGCGGTACGTTCATATGAGTTTCTTAAGTAGAAACGATATTAGTATGTTCCTTTTTTGCATAAGTTACATTTTGTGTCGAACCGAAACAATTCTTTAAACACTCATGCCCAACATTTCTTGTATTAAAAAGTGAATGTTACTAGATTTCAAATAAATACTGAATTTACGCTTCCTCAGTAACTCGTAATAATTAAAAAGAAATATTAAAGTTGCGAAATAAATTCATGAAAAATGAAAACGGAAAGATGAGCCTGCTATAACAGTTAAGTAAACGTATTTCAAAGCCAACTACGGAATCTTATTTTGTTTTACTTTAGTGAAGATTACCTAGATCTTTAATGGATTAAATATCAAACCGCCTTGAAGATAACCAATCAGAGATCCCTCTAACAGACGAAGGCTAAGACTCAAATAAATTTAATCGAATTTTATTAAATTATAAATTTGTGAAAAATCTTAATGTGAAAGTGGTGAAAGCATGCACAGCTAAAAACTTAATTTAGTAATATAATAATAAACTTAACAAAGAAGCAATTTTCCTTTATTACCAAAAGACTGCTATCGTTATTAAAGACAGGATGTGTACATTTAATCATATTTTAATTTTAACTATATATGTTACAGCTTTGTAATGAGGTGAAATGTACCAAAATTACGTATGCCTAGTAAGCTTTACAATAGGATAATAAGCCATTCGCCATCACTCCACCTACAAATTCTATTAAAATAAGTAATGTTTAATAATTAAGACTAATATTGAACATTTTTAGTGCAGGATTTTCCGTATAATTTGGTTATTGTGCAGATATACATTAAGATTGCCACAAACTGGTATAACATATCATTGTGTACATAAAACAAAAGCCGAAAATAAGCAGAATGCAAGTATATAAAATCATACAGGACCTTTCATTAAAACATTTATAAGTTTGATTCACTCTGCATGAATAGACCACCCATTATAATTTAAAATAACTTTGAAACATGACTGTCAACATTTGCAATTCTTTTTCTATTTAACTCTTTTCTATCTTTGTAATAAGGGCGCTATTAATTTTTGCATACCAAACTTCCACCCTGTACTTAAAAATTATTATTAATTTTATTAAATACATAAATAAAAGGTTTACGGCGAGTAGGATTTGAACCTACGACATGTGGTGGCCAGACAAGAATGCAAAGTGTTGTTTCTCGAAACTATTCGTTGTAGAGTTGCGGTAAAAAATTTTATTACTAAAGTGGCCCAAAAAAGGCTGTGGGAAATATTTTCAAATTTGCAAGATGACCGCCAGGGGGCGTAACCGCCATCCTAAACTTTTAAAATGATTATTTACTGAAATCCACCTAGTAAATGTACCAAAAAATTATATGGTTTTTAAAGCTCAGCTTTATTCGAGTAATTTTTGTTTGACGTATCTATTAAAATAAAGTGGAGGGGGGGGGGGATTCAGTGATTTTTTAAATAAACAGCTGTAACTCCTAAACGACTGAACTGATTTTAATAAACCTAGTCTCGTTGAAAAGAGCATTTATTGCTCCATCAAATCCAGCTTATCTGTAATATGTCTAATTTTTAGTGATGGATATAATATCAGAAAATTGCAAAATTCTCTAAAAAATTAAATGCAACAATATGACTTTTTTTTCATAAAAATGAGATGAAATCATCCCTAAATAGGTTAGCGATATCTTATTAATTCCCTAACATATCGAAGAATAGGCAGAATATTAGGAGTAGGCCATTGAGAAAAAACAAATACCTAAAATCAACTTGTAAACCAATATTCAAATTTGACAGAGTGTAATTTATGTTTGTTGCACAAGTAAGTCCTTAAAACTACCAATAAAGTCCTTTACAAATGATGAATCTGTTGATATGATTGCGGTATATTTTGAATGTCTTCAAAATGCAGCATTGACTAAGAGAGTATACTCAGCTCGATATCCAGATCGATGTCTACGCGATGCGAGAATTTTTCCGGGTTTAGTGCAAAATTTGCGTAATACCGGAAGCTTTCGACCAAAGTTGCGAAGAGACTCGGCTAGAAGAATGGAATACAATATTGTTAATGTCTTAGGATACGTGTCATTGAATCCCCACGTTAGTACGAGAGCAATGTCTCTCGCGTTGGATATGCCACGAACTACTATTCAAAACATTTTAAAGAATCATAGATAAGTTCTTATGTCACTGAAAATACTACTTTACATGTTTCACAATGTGTTTGTAATTTAAAATTTATAGAATGCACCCGTATCATATGGTTTTAAATCAAGCCTTACATGACGGAGACTTCCACCGATGGATAGATTATTGTCATTGGATGTTGGGCATGATCACGGAAAGCAGAGGATTTTTATCCGAAATTCTTTGGACGGATGAGGCCACTTTTAAAAGTGATGGAAACGTTAATTTGCATAATATGCATTATAGACCTGACACCAATCGACGCTGTTTACACGAGGTCCAACATCAAGGTCGTTTGAGTGTTAATATGAGGTGTGACATCTTGAACGGAACTATTATAGGTCCCCATTTCTTTGATGAATCACTAAATGGTGCCGTCTTTCTTGATTTTCTGATAAACCAATTGCCTATTTTATTAGGTGTGCCCTTGCAATTACGGCAAAATATGTTTATCCAACTAGATGGTTGCCCAGCACATTTTTCAATAAGTGTGCGAGAACACTTAAATTTAATATATCACCAGAGGTGGAGTGGACAATGAAGTCCATTTCTTTGGCCACTCCGATCCCCAGACTTAACCTGTTTGGACTTTTATCTATGGGGTCGGTTAAAAGATATTGTTTACGAAACTCCACCAACAACGAGAGACGACATGAAAGTACGAATTCGAGAGACCATTCGTAGTCTGTCAAGAGCAGAAGTTGAAGCTGCGGCAATGTTCACGCATGAGCGGCTCCAACAATGGATCGAGGTCGATAGGAGACAATTCGAGCATTTAAGTAGGCATTAAGTAGGTACTTGATGCCTACTGAATGCCTACTTAAGTAGGAATTATTACACAATCGGTCCTTTTTAGGGCCATAAATAAAATTAATGAAAAGACTTCCGCAAATTTGGAGTAAAACCTTTCAAAAATAAATATTATCATATTATTGCATTTAATTTTTGAAATTATGAAAACTTTTATTCTTTAATAAAAATTATAAAATGATGAAATTTTTCATTGAATCTTGAAAAAAGACAAATAAATAAGAATAAATGCCGGTGTAATATCGACTTTTTCTAATTTTATAACTAAATCTTCTTTCTTCGATATTTTAGGGTATGAATAAGATATCGAGATGGTGTTTGCACCAACCTATTTAGGTTAGGTTAGGTTAGGTTAGGTTAGGCTATTTATGAAAAAAAAGTCATATTGTTGCATTTAATTTTTAGAGAATTTTGCAAGTTTCTGATATTATATCAAAAAACGCGCTCTAGCGGCATCACTAAAAATTAGACCTAGTACATGTAAGATGGATTTGATGGAGCAGAAATGCTCTTTCCAACGAGACTAAGTTTATTAAAATCAGTTCAGTCGCTTAGGTGTTACAGAATCATTTGCTATAGCGATTCAAAGAGTAACAACTTTGATATTTACAACTAGAATTTTGTCCTAATTTAATTGACTCGGTCAGTATGATTTTTTTTCGAAAACCTATCATTTTCATAAAATTCAAAATATCCCGAAATCTGCAATATTTACCAAAAGGGATCATTTATTAGAGTACACCTTACTTTTACAGTACTATCCAAAATTGAACGAAAATAATTTAAAATGTGGCCACTACTGATATACATAACCCCCCTGAAAAATAAATTTAAAAAAACGTATTACCGTCCCGTTGGTGGTGGCCCACCATGTATATAATATATATATATATATATATATATATATATATATATATATATATATATATATATATATATATATATGTGTTACAGGGTGTTTAAAAAAGTGCGGCAATATTAAAGGGGGTGATTGCCCAGGTCATTTTATACAATAAAGTTCCCATAAACATAGGTCCGCAAATGCTTCGTCACCGATCTATAGCGTATTGAAGTTTAATTTAAAAAAACAGTCAAAATGAGATTTTTCCAAAACGGCTTGAGATATCATAATGAAATTTTACGCTTGTCAATAGCTGTGGGAGACGCATACTTTGCAATACAACACGATGTTTCAGTCGTACCACCTGTTGGCACGACACAAGTTATTTTTCAAGAAAAACAGTAGGATGCGCTGATTTCTCTAAAAATAAAAAATACTTTTTAATTATTTGTTCAATTGTGAAGAAAAAAGCTCTCTTGACTTTTTATCGTATCCATTTATCATGCGTACAAAAATATTTTTAAACATTCCTGTATTATTCACTGACATATCACTGACATATTGAATGAGTCTCGTGATTAATAATTTTGTATGTGTCGAATTTGTAGAAGTTCCTTATCATGAATCGCTATACGAATGCCGAGATGACCGACATGCACTACATTTATGGGCTTGCGGATGGGAATGCATTAGAAGCTAGGCGGTTGTATACTGAAAGATTTCCGGGCCGTATTGCTCCTGATAGAAAAACTTTCGAATGTATTCATCGCCATCTTTATGAAACAGGCAGATTAAGACGAAATGGAGGAGCAGGAAGGCCAAGGACAGCAAGAACGGTAGAGCTGGAAGACGATGTGCTGGACATGATTGAAGAAGATCGAGGTACTTCTACTAGAAAAATTGCTGACGCTTTGGATGTAAGTAATGGGACTATTTGGCACATTCTTAAGGAAAATTTGTTGTATCCATTCCATATACAACGCGTTCAAGCACTTCTTCCTGCTCATTTTCCTCCTCGCATTGCATTCTGTCAATGGCTTTTGCACAAAATGGTTCAAATCCTTCAACTCCTGATGTTGATTCTGTTCACCGATGAAGCGAGTTTTTCAAGAAATTCAATACGGAATTTCCATAATAACTATGTATGGTGTGAAGAAAATCCAAATGAAATTGTTGAAGATCGCTTTTCTTTGAACGTTTGGATTGGGATTGTGGGTGACTGCCTAATTGGACCGGTATTTCTACCCGGGAGACTTACCGGAGAGGTGTATCGCAACTTTTTGGAAAACACGCTCCCTGGATTTCTGGAGGACGTACCATTAGCAATTAGAGATGCACTGTGGTATATGCACGATGGCGCACCAGCCCACTTTAGTCAAGTAGCTCGTGATTTCTTAACACAAGCATACGGAAATCGTTGGATTGGCCGGGGTGGATCTGCACGATCCTCGGACTTAAATCCCCTTGATTTTTTTCCTGTGGGGCCATTTGAAATCCTTGTTGTACGCTACTCCATTGGAAAACGTAGAAGACTTAAGAAATCGAATCATTGCTGCGTGGAACTCAATTAAAACAGATCCTGGTGTTTTTGAGAGAGTTCGCCAGTCAATGAAGAGAAGATTGGATTCTTGCATCCGAGCTCGAGGTGATCACTTTGAACAGTTTTTGTAATTTTTGGTTGGTAAAATTTTTGGTTTGGTGAAATATTTGTTTTTGCCCTTGAACGAAACCCTTGATTTTTAAAACTTTTTTCTGTAATAAATGGACATGCATTAAAATGTTTTTTTTACTCAAAAACGGTACGTCGTACGATAAAAAGTCAAGAGAGCTTTTTTCTTCACAATTGAGCAAAGAACTAAAAAGTTTTTTTTTTTAAAAATAGCCTGTGACGTGCCAATACGCGCGCCAATGGTACGATTGAAACATCGTGTTGCAAAGTATGCGTCTCCCACAGCTATTGACACGCGTAAAATTTCATTATGACTTTTCAAGCCGTTTTGGAAAAATCTAATTTTGACTGTTTTTTTTAAATTAAACTTCAACACGCTGTAGATCGGTAACGCAGCGTTTGCGGACCTATGTTTATAAGAACTTTATTGTATAAAATGACCTGGGAAATCACCCCTTTAATATTGTCGCATCTTTTTTAAACACCCTGTATATATATATATATATATATATATATATATATATATATATATATATATATATATATATATATATATATATGGTCTAGGTAAGTTCACAGAAAACAATTCACCGAAACATAATTAAACGAACTAATAATTCATCGAAAACCATTCTGCCTGTCATTATTTTGTTGCATTACAAACATTATTTACATTTGACATTATTTTGCAGTTGAGAATATGGTGGTTTTTTTAATTTCGGCGACTATGTGCGGGGAGTTGGATGCCTTCATCTCTCATTAAACACAAATATTGTTCATCTCAATTTGCTTAAATGATTTTCATTATCTCCTTTCACTTGTCCACATACTTCAAGTAAAATTAATCGGCAATAATTAAATGATGATTGTTCACTAATTACTAATTACCGCTACTTATCTTAATGACTATTAAAGGTTTAGGTAAATGTAGTGTTACTTTTGGCAAGTTTTATTTCAAAACTACTTGTGCTACAGTGAATGTTGAAATGGCTGTTCAGTGGATTATTAGTGAAAAAGGAAAACGCAAATGTGTGCTTGATGGCCATGTATATTTTAAAGACAAAAAAGTTGAAACGCGAATATATTGGTGCTGTGAACAATACCAGAAACTGAAGTGTCGGGCGCGTTTGATAACAGTGGATGATAACGTCGTGAAGAGAAACGACTTACACAATCATGTTGCTGACGCAGCAGAAGTAGAAGCTGCTCAAGTTTTGAACAGTATTTGCGCTAATGCCACAGACACTAAAAATGCGCCGAATTACATCATATCAAACACAACGATTGTGATTACGCAGGCTGCAGTAACGAAGCTGTCAAAAGTAAGTACAACGTAATAGACGCATTTGAAAGACTATGTGACAAAAATGTACTACCTCCAGAAGCACAACGTATTGTGGACTATTTTGAGGATGTATGGATTGGACGTCCTAACCGCCGTCAAGGTCGCAATTTTCTCATGGTGGGATGTGGAATTGCTTCGAAGGAGTACAGCAGGGGCTACCGAAAACTAACAATTCCATTGAAGGGTGGCATAGGGGATTTGAAACACAAATTGGAGCGGATCACCCGAATATATGGAGATTCATCGAAGCCAACCAGAGGGAACAAAATTTAAATGAAGTTCAGATAGAGCAGTATATCAGTGGTGAAGAAGGTCCACCGATGCGTAAAAAATACAGAGACTGTACAATTACAATAGCGCGGGTAGTGAACAACTACAACGTCAATGACAACGCATATGATTATTTACGAGGCATTGCACATAATTTAAGTTTTTAAATAAATGGGTACATGAATAAAAAACGGTGTAAGGGAATGAAAAATTAAACACTAAAAAACACAAAAAAATAAAATACGGTGTAAGGGAATGAAAAATCCAAAAACAAAATTAAAAACAAAAATAAAAAACGGTGCAAAGGAATGAAAAATTCAAAAACAAAATTAAAAAAAAAAAAAACACAAAAATAAAAGACGGTGTAAAGGACTGAAAAATCCAAAAACACAAAAAAAAAAAACGGTGTAAGGAAATGAAAAATTCAAAAACAAAAAAACGTCAAGGAAAGATCAACTTCCAACTTTTAAACACGCCTAAGCCTGAACAAAGTGTGAAGGAAAGTTGTAAACATGCACAATATTATAATTTAACAATTCGGTGAACTTTCCGGCTCCCTATACATACATATATATATATATATATATATATATATATATACATTATATACATAATATACAGGGTTATTACAAATGATGTTCCCGATTTCAATTATAAATATTACTGGATTAACCTATTTTAAGATCATTTCAGTTGGTACCACGGGAAAGAAAAACTCATAAAGTTTTGTTTACATTGATTTAAGTATGTATCAGCTGTTTGTTAAAGTCAATTGTTATCAATTGTGTAATGGCTGAATTTGAAGACAGGAAAGCATTTTATATGTTGGATTATCACATCAACCAATCAGTTATTACCGTGCAACGTCACTTTAGAACCAAATTTAATGAAGATCCTCCTAACAATCACAAGTGGTACTTAAATTTTAAGAGAAATTGGTGCATTTGTAAAATGAAATCAACTGGAAGGCCGTCTGTAAGCAATAACGCTGTACAGCAGGCAAGGGAAAGTTTTACGCGTAGTCCACAGAAATCTACTGTTAAATGCAGCAGACAGTTTGATATACCACAGCCAACAGTTTGGAAAATTTTACGTAAACGTATAAATTTCAAGCCTTAGAAACTTCAGCTTGTTCAAGCATGAAAAGCAAATGACAAAGTTATAAGACTTTCTTTTTGTGAGAACGTGTAGGCCTTGATGGAAAATTAAAACTATGTAAAATGTTTAGTCTTTAGTGATGAAGCCACATCCCACTTGTGTGGTAACGTGAACAGACATAATGTCATAATATGGGGCTCGGAGAACCCACACACCTACATCGAGCACTTACACTCCGAAAGTTGATCTGTCTTGTACTATCATTTACAACAAAGTGTACGGACCTTTTTTCTTTATTGGACAAACAATAAATGGAATAAATCTTGGACATGATGGCCGAATGGCTTCTACCGAAATTAGAACAAGAATCGCTAAACTTCATTCTGGACTTCAAAATCGGCTGCCTGGTAGATGAATCGGTCGTGCAAGTCCAAGTGATGGTGCACTCTTGAACTGGCCTAAAAGATCTCCGGACATCACCCCCTGTGATTTTTTCTTGTTAGGATACATCAAACAAAGTGTATACACCACCAGAAAGCATACCTGAGATCCCAACAACGGATTACCAGAGCCATCGAAAGTATGGAAAAAGCTTGATTACACGCTTAACATCTGTCGTATCACAAGGGTTCCCATATAGAACATTTCTAATTCTTGGCATCTAGGATTAAACTTCTTGAGTTTTTCTTGAAATGTAACTATTTTATTTTTTTGTATGATACATAAAACTAGATTTATGTACACTTGAAATCATGAACATCATTTGTAATAACCCTGTATATATTGTAATGTTTTAATATGAGATGATTATAAATGGCGACTTACTTTAATTAACGAGGGGAAAATAATAATTATATATTTAGTTTGAGAATAATATTTAAATTTTTAAAATGGTTGAAATATGATTGAAGTAATATTTTACTTTTTATTTATTATGTTTGTGCACCGGACTAGCTCAGGATCTCATATGGGGATAGAGTTCAGTGAATTTAGTTTGAAGTTAAAATTTTGAATCTGAAATGTGTATATGAAATACCCTTTATATAATTATATTGAAAGTATACAAATTGTTCTGAATGTAATTTGCTATCAAACGCATGCGTTGTAATGAACTTAAGTGGAATTAAAAAGCTGTCAAAGATGTCAAATAAATAATTTAGAAAATTAATGTTTAGATCCAAAATAAAATTTAGAAAAAGAAAATAAATTAATATCTTTACAGGTGTTTACACAAGTAAATATTTAAAATTATAAACCAAAAACATATATGTAACAAATATAAATTGCAGGAAAATATCAATGAATGTTCACCATAAGTAGGGTTATTAAGATTTGTGACTCACATATACTGTCCTCCCGGTTGATTTATGTCTTCGGATAACTCCAACTGGATGTAGGCAATGTCCACTCGATTACAGTTGTCACCGTCACCCATATACTGCGAACTTGATTCTTGGTTGTCGAAGACACCAACTTCCAAACTTAAAGATGTTTTCTCCAAAATCGGCAAACTCCAACCACTTGTTTTATTTCGGTAACTTTTTATTTAAATAATTTTAAAGCTTAATGAGTGATATCGTTTTAAAAATATTTTTAAATGACCAAAATTTTTGTTGATAACACTTTTATTTTTAGCTACCGATTCAATTTTTGTTTAAAAGAAATTGTCCGAAGAAATAAAACAACTTTGACCAAATAAAAATGGGTTTTAATTTGGTATAAACGGAATTAATTTAAGTTTGAAAACACAAAAGCAAATCTTTACAAAATCGTGACAAATTAACACGAACAAAAATATTTCTCGAATAACGACAGGTATCGGAGACCGAATTATTTATTTCAAACCGTCGATATAAAAACAAGTGCTCTCGAACATATTCTTCGTAACGTAAAACTTCTTGACGAATTTAAATTAGGTTATGAACTTACACAAATTTCACAACACTGTTTTAACCTTTTACACTTTTGAACAAATTCTAGAAAGAGTGATTTCCTGAGCGCTTGCTTTTATATGTTTCTGGTTGTTACCAAAAATTAATTTTTTTACAGCCATATTGCAAAAGTAACTAGAGCTATGATTGGTGGATCTAAATTACAAATTGGACTCAAATGGAAATTTGGCCGTAACTTTCTTATACATGATCGGAATTGAAAATTAATAACAAAAATGAAAACTACGTAAAATTTTGAACAAAAAGACACCTAACAAGCTATAATTCCTAACATTAATATACGAAGTAACCTAATCTAACTTAAATGAGCTTATAACTATTTACACTTACAAGCTATACTAAAACTAATTGCAAAAATGGAATTCTGAGAACATTTTACACTAGAATACATATCTTTTGTGTTGGAAATATTTAATTTAAAGAAAATTTTAAGCTTTTGTAATATTATCTAAAATTCACCTCAGAATTAACATAATTTTGCGGAGAAAAGCGCTGTATTCTTATAAAAACTGTGTCATATTAAGAAAGAACATCTATTATTTGCTTTAAGAGCAAAATCTAAGTCTAATAATGTGGAAAAAGTATAAAATTATGTAAAAAACCTAAAAATTATGACCTAACCAAACTTAAATCTAAAAATGAAAATAATTTATATTTAAAAATGTTATTAACACTTAAAATGTTATGTTTAAGGTTTGTACTTCTTGTCTTATATAATGTTGCATTGAAAAAGTTTCATCGTCTAACACTCTTATTAAATGTTTCACTATATAAATGTACGGCACTATAAATGTCTGTATACCAAATTGTTCTATATGTTGTTCTTATTGTGAATCTTGTAACATAATTTTTGTCACTAATTTGCTTCCAAAAATATGTGCGAAAAATGTCTAAACTGTCCATATTATAACCCTTTTATTAAATTTTTGTATTTCCTGCATTCAAAAACTAATCATACATTATCCCTAACATAATCCTAACTATATAGTCCATGTTTAAACACCTGTAAAGTGTTCACTTGCCAAATTACCCTTGAAAAATTGACTTTTATTGCAATAATTGCAATACTAAAATGACTTTACGAAAATGGTTATATTTAACATTCTTGACAATTTTGTTAGCAGCAAATTGCTTTTTATGACAAAACCAAACTAAGTAAATGATATTCAAACTAATTTATATCAATCAAATTTATTTTAATCACATCGTGAACCAGATTTATATAAAATAGTGTCTTGCACATGTATCGAGCTAGAAATCACCCCTTTTTATTACCCAAATGTCATTTAAGCTGTCCGATACTTCTATTACCTCTTTCTGAACATCTCAATATATATATATATATATATATATATATATATATATATATATATATATAATGTAATATATAACATAAAATCAGCGACAAACGAAAAGTGGAGATTCTATGATTTAAAATAAGACAAAAATGATCAAACACGCTTTTCCGAAAATGCTTCCTAACCGAGATATAAGTTGATTAAGAAATACTTTTTTTAAGGTTTTTTTAAGATTCCTCAAAAACTACAAAAGATATTACACTGAGAATTTGGTACACCTAAATGTCTAATTAAATACAATTAATCAGGTGAGTTTGAGTCAACTGACATTTGTCGGTGATTTTAAAATACACTCTGTATATATATATATATATATATATATATATATATATATATCTCATTGTATAAAATTGATTTATGATAACAATTCTCAATATCAACAGCATTGCAGTTTCATGAACTCGGACTTTGAATTAATAAGGATTGATAAAACCAGATTAAGTAGTAGTCGTAATGGCTGGAATTATTATGGAATTAAGGTCTATAACAAACTACCAGTTTCTATGAGACACTTCCCTAGGAATAAATTTTTAAGAATTGTAAAAACCTATCTCATCCAAAAGAAATTTTACGGCATTGATTGATGAATAATAAATTTTGTCTTTATATGTGTAGAACATACATAAAGACAAAATTTACATAGATTGGGGCTTGTATCTCGATAGCTCAGTTGGTTAGAGGGGTACTCTAGCAAAGTTCATGTCGTAGGTTCAAATCCTACTCGAGGTAAATTATGTATTTAAGGATTTAATAAAATTAATAATAATTTTTAATTACATATTTACTTTTGAACTAATTCGTTTATAACAAAAACTTGTATTAATTTAATTACCACCCTGTACATTTAATTATACCAAGGACCTTTTAAGGGAAATCTTTTAAAAATGTAACTCAAATAAAAATTGACTTTGGTTCTTTATATCAAATACTCGTGAAAGCTTATCAGAGCTTCCATTCTAGCTTAAGAACATAAACAGAGAAATTTTATTTTTATAATTTAAAAAGAAATATTGTACAGAAAAAAGACTATTCTCTCAAATAACTTCTTTAACTTTTTGTTTTGTTTACGGCAGGGATGATTAGATAATGTTAAGTAAAATGTATTGTGTTGTAGACTGCAACGATTTTTCAAGAAAAACTAAAGTTCCTAACCACACGTGTCTGAAGCATGCATATTTACTTCATATAAATATGCCTTCACCATCAAACTTTTGTTTATCTATTCCAGACATCGTGTAAAGCATAAAGTGCTGTTTATACGGACTGACCATACTTGTCACATACAGGATATTCAAGCGAGAGTGTCACTTGGGAATCTAGAGTGAGTTGTTTAATAAACTGTCAAGTAATGTTCACTCACATAAATGAGAAGAAACAGGTCATGTTCATGTACTAACATGACCTTTATCCCTGCAGTAAGCATTTACGGAGCTTTCATACAATGAACAAAATTTGACCTATTTTAATTCTATTACGGTCAGCTAACATAATATTCTAGCATTTTATCTAGAAAATGTTGACGTGCACATTTTTTTTTTCAATTTTTCCCGAACCCATCCTCCCTAACTAGCAAAATTTGAATGGCAATTTATCAACGTCATAATATCTATACAAAAGCAATAACCAAATTACCTCACATGACATATTTACATCAAACAATTGTAATTAATTTTAACAGCTAATGCTTGGGATGGGTTCTAAGCCTTAAATGAAATGTCAAATTGTCTTTGATAAATATTCTTTTATACAATATCGCAAAACTTTTTAATTTTTAACATGATCACACTACCAACGTTTTAAGAATTCTTTAATTATAATTTTTTTACTGTAATGCGATATGTTATGAAAAGTGGGAAACTTTAATCCATTGATTTAGAAAATGTTAACGTTAAAACAAAACTATTCAAATAAAACTTACCCATAGTCTGAAGTCGAATAATCTGCACGACATCACAATTTTCGCGCACTTCCAAATAAGTGATTTCGCATTTATAACTTGCTTCATCTAGGAGTTCAACTTTATTAATCCTTAGAAGAGCTTCCGTATTATTCAGTTGGTATTCCACTGTTATTCTGGAACAAAATTGAATTTATGTAAACGTGTGTATCTTAAGTTTCTACTATAAAATTCAATTTGTATAAATTTGTTTGCCTTTCCTAGTTTCTCCCTATTTTTTACTTGTTTTTTTCGTTTTCATTACTAATTATGCACCTAAAATACTTGTTGGCATGAGTGTATTGTCCACCTTAATAGGAATTTATTGTAAATTTATATTAAATTGAGAATGTTGTTATATTCTAAAATTTAGAGAAAATTAATTCAGAAACTGCGGATATCGCAATAAATTCAGTTTGGCCCGCATTGGAGTAAGACCTAAAGATTTCTTGTCTGTAGACATTTGCAAATGCTATACCGTGTCCTACAATAACGCTACCATTTTTCATATTTCTCTTGAGTTAAAAGCCAAAAAAATGAAATTTTCAATAAAGTAATGTAAAATATCTGCTGTGGAACACCACACAAACTCCTAACCTACGAAATGCAAATTAAAAGAAATAAAATAGTTTTTAGGATAATTATGCAACCTCTTTTATAATAAGTTCAAAACGAAAATAGGCAACATTGTAAAAACAAAAACAATAACCTATGTCAAACAGACGTTTAAAGCTTCATGTTAGACAGAGATTAATAAACATCTAGATGCTAAGGTAAAAAATTAAAAGATAATAAAATAACTTTAATTACAACTAGCTTCTTTCCTCCGCAAAATTTTGCGTTTAAAATTAAATTTAATGATGATAATAAAACGCATAATAAATTAAATACGAACGTATATATGTAAATTAACAACAATATTAGCGTCGGTTGCTAACTTTTTAAAAAAAATTAAAATCTTAAAATATTATTTCTCCGTTATTTCTTTCTACACAAAATCTATCAAAAAAAAATCCGTGAAGCTGTTGTCTCTCAATCTGCGTGAACTAAATTTTATTATATAGGATTTTTTCGGATGCCTATGTAAAGTCTATTTTACAAAAATAAAGGCAATATTGTCAAAATGACGTTTAAAACTTCACGTGTTTAGATTAATACACATAAATACATTGTAACTTAAAAAAAAAAATTCAAAACTGCCCGCTTCCATAAGAAATCATTAATACAGTTTAACCATTTTCATTCAAATTTAATTAATTTTTAGACTTACCTTGCTTGATATTAAGAAACTTTATAAAGGAAAGTTACGTAGAATTAAATTTTCTTTAAAAAATATGTGTGAACTTTTTCTTATAAATTTAATCGTTATTCAGATATTGAAAAAAATCTACCTTAGGTATTTTTTTACCTGTAAATTACGCGTCGTATCAAAAAATTCATAGAACATAATTAATCGATATGTTTAAGGTCTATATATCAGTATTTTATACTTTTGAAATATGCAGCTGTTTTAGAAATACATCCACAAACACGCACGCACGCACGCGCGCTCGCTCACACTCAAACAAGCTCGCTCGCATGCACGCACGTACGCACGCACGCAGGCGCACGCGCACATGCACGCACAGGAACACGCACACGCACACGAAGGTTACAATTACTATTTGACATTAACGTTGAGTCAGCATCTTCGTTAAAATTTGTAATTTTCTTTTCACAGCATCACTTTAAAAATATATCATACTCTTTATCGTAAATTTTACAAGATTTGGAAGGCAGTAAGTCTTCTAAAGCCTCTTCAGCGGCTTTTTCTACATCAAATTCGTCGTACCTATTTATTACCCTTTTGTAAAAATTTTTTCAAACATGGCTTCCGCTGTTTACTAATTCCCCTTCTAACCGACTGTTTTTTCTCAAATAGCAAGATTTCTAGATAATTTTATACAAATTTGTCACATTGACACGAACAAATTTGGCATTATTGTACATAAAAAATAAATACTTCGGAAGTGCAAAAAATAACGTATATACTTCGGGACCAAAATGATTAAATCCCTTGAGTGGTTGTTGCCCTCTAGCTTCGCCCTCGAGGCAACAAACCCCACTCGCGGGATTAAATGCTGCACTTTGGTCCCTCTCTATATAATATACTATTATTATCTTTGAACAATGACAAAAAAAGTATTAAATCTGTATAAAATAATTTTGTCGTCGACTAGTATTAGAATGGTTGTTAATGTCAAACTCGTTAACGGTTTGTGACTTTATGGCATGCTGTAATGTGCCATAAAGTCTTCTTGACGACGAGATACAAACAAAAGAATTGATCAAATTATTTATTTATATTAATAATACAGTTTGAATATGATCTGTAATTAATGTAATATTAAAGAAATTTTTATTTGCTGATGTTAATATTAATAGTGCAGCTGGAATTTCCGGTAATTGAAATTCCCCCAGATGTTTCAAGAGGGCATTCGCTTGAGCTGCTTGAAGATGTTGATATATATATATATATATATATATATATATATATATATATATATATATATATATATATATATGTATATATTTCTCTGTTACTCATTTGTTGTACGCTACTAGATCCTAAGGTTCGAGTCTGCCACGTAACATTCAGCAAGAGCATCGTTTTTCCAATCCCCATGCCGTTTTAAAGTTCTAATGTCAGCTCCACTGTCTGCCAAGATTGTGACAGAAGTTCTACGAAATGAATGTCCTGTGTATTGGTCGGCATTGGGAATATTTCAATACTTGTCAATCTGTCGAGGAATCTGATCAAATGTGTTAATGCCAATAGGATTACAGGTACATTTACACCCATTGTAGAATAAAAAAAACATTTCAATTTTAACATGCTTAGGTCTTAAACTCGTACTTCTTAATGAGATCAATATAATTTACTGTATCGTCATCGTTTAATATGGTAAAAACTCTGGGTCTACGTGTTTTGGTATCTCTAATATAAACCACAAAGACAGAACCTTCTTCTTTAATATCCTCAACACACAGACTGTACAATTATATGCGTTTACAACCGCCAAACACACCAAATATTGCAACTGCCTAAAATGTAATCATATTTATATAGAATAATTTAAAAGTAAAAATTTACCTTCATAAGTAAGTATTTGTCGTTGGGTTCTTGAAGAAAAAGATTAAGTAAGTGCTCTTTTGAAAACACTAATGACGTCTCTGGTATGTATCCAACAGAACAGCTTTTCAAGAATGCGGAAAGTTTTGAAAACTTGCTGATGTCCACATCCTTTTTGAGACGTAACATTCATTTTAATTTGGAGTACATGCACCATAAAGAACACGATTTGTAGTTTTTCGACTAATAAAATAAATACGAAGAAGGATTACCTTTAATAAATGATGTAATGAACTTACCTGATCAAGGAAATATGCAAGCAAAACATTCTCTGTAACAGTTTCCGTATTATTCTTGCGCATCCACTCAATAAATCTGTCGAACTCTTTCTTATAAATGACTTCGGACTTTTTAGGTATAAGACTCATCTCAGCTTCTTCTGCTTTTTTTAAGATTTCTTCATCCACATCTGAATTCAATTTTGCAAAATTTTTTTATTTACAAAAAATAAATTACACTTATAATGCAAAGCTATGGCAACCAAATAAGACCGTTCATGAACTCCTGTGCAATGATTAGCGTTTTTAGCGTTTTTTAGTGCTTTTAGTGTTTTTTAGTGTTTTTAGTGTTTTTTAGTGTTTTTAGTATATTTTAGTGTTTTTAGCGATTTTTAGTGTTTTTTAGTGTTTTTAGTGTTTTTTAGTGTTTTTTAGCGTTTTTAGTGTTCTTTAGTGTTTTTTAATGTTCCCTAGTGTTTTTAGCTTTTTTTAGTGTTTTTTAGTGTTTTTTTAGTGTTTTTTAGTGTTTTTTAGTGTTTTTTAGTGTTTTTTAGTGTTTTTAGTGTTTTTTTAGTGTTTTCAGTGTTTTTTAGTGTTTTTAGTGTTTTTTAGTGTTTTTTAGTGTTTTTTAGTGTTTTTAGTGTTTTTTAGTGTTGTGTAGTGTTTTTTAGAGTTTTTAGCGTTTTTTAGTGTTTTTGGTGTTTTTTACTGTTTTTTAGTGTTTTATAGTGTTTTTAGTGTCTTTTAGCCTTTTTTAGTGTTTTTTAATCTGATCTGAAATTATTAGTTCATTTAAGTTGTGTCTCAAAGTGGCTAGTTCGACGACAAAATAGCATATGAAATTCCTTTATAATGCGGGATTATGGCATTCGTTTCCATTATTGCTTTCGCTCCTCTCAAGCAATAATGGAAACTCCTGCCATAATCCCTTGTATTATAAACTAATTTCATAATATACTAGTGTGGAATATTACAAAATTCGAAACGCTGGCCGTTTATTTCCAAGCACTTCAAAATGCTGGTGTTGTCTGCTTTTGTTGTGGCAGATCTTATTTTATTCGGATCCAATTTATTAAATGGGCGATTCAATGCAATAACTCGTCTCTCAAATGTAGGGCGTTTTTAAACTTTTTCTTTGAACATACCCCACAGATAAAAACCTAATAGAGTAAGATAGGGTGATCTCGCAGGACAATCCCACGGTTGTAACGTGCTAACATCGATTTCGGATCTTTACGTACCGACTCTATACTTTTCTTTATTGACTACTTGAAAAATTACCTTTAGACTGAAAATGTATGTTTGTCGATTTACTATTTACTCATCATTTCTTTCATTAACATAACTTATCTGAATTTCTGGTAGATACTGTTTTACCTTTATAAATTACTTAAACGTCCTGTATAGATTACATTGCTTTTAGTTTCTCGAAACTTCATACTAGCGCCATCTAGGTAGTGTCCGGAGTTCTGGTTAGTTTAAAAATAATTTACTTACAGATATCTATTATTTTGCTTAATTACCGCTAGATGGTATCATTAATTTCCATTTTATTGGAAATTACGTATTTAATATTTTAACAACAGTTTTGGTAACAATGAATATATGATAACAAAATTTGATTGAATAACGTGTTGAGTTCGCCATTTTGGGTGAAATTGAATTTTCTTAAGAAAAATTTCTTTTCCTGTTTTAAATTGAAGTCATCTTCGAATATACGAGAGATATTTTCATAATATATGTATTTCTACATGTCGTTGAGGTACTAAATAACGCCCTTGGGCGGATATATGCCAATTTTGGTTTCATCAAAGGGTAATCCACATGTTTTCTTTCAATCCAATTATAATTTTAAACTTCTTCTGGTAGATGGACTCTTCGCACTAAATATCACTAGCTAAAAACTAAAAGGGAAAAAAAAACAAAACGTAAAAGTTCCTGGAGCCCGGCTAACGTCCTACAGGTAAAAGCTATGGTCAGAGCATTATTTTGCACTTATTCGTGGTATATTTTTTCTTCTTTCTTCCGGTCTTTCTTGCTTGCTTCTCGTTACACGTTTCAAATAGATGTTCGAGGTAGCAACGTTTTAACCTGTACTCGCCTATACACACCGTAACGAAGGGTGAATCTTGCGGATAGCCAGAGGTAGAGGTTATTTACTTATTGGACAAGGTCAGGCTATTCTAATTATACTATGCTTCCCTTACAACAATTCAAAAGTGAGTACGTCAGGCGTTTATAATCAACAACACTGCCTTTTTTTTGTATACAACGTATTGCTACAACCTAAAAGTGTTTTAATAAATTATAACTCCACAGTCAGCAGTAAATAGTTACCTTATTGAAATTTTCGTTATTTACGCTTGTTTTGAACTGAGATAAAGGTTATAGTTTGTATGGCACTTGAATATCCCTCACGATTTAAGAATTATTAAAAACGATAGTACCGTTCATTGTTTTTTTTTTGATTAGTTAAAATAGCCTAATCTCTGCTTACTTTTCTATGATTTATAGAACTATACCCCAAAAATTTATATTAGTGTTGCCATCCATTTTATTATTGTCACGAGTTACGTGTCTTATCTGTTATTTGCGCAGATTCCTTTTTGTGTAGAATTTAGGCAACCAAAAATAAATCGGTTATAAATGCGATTCTAAAAAATTATTGCATTTGCCGTTGGTTTTATTTTTCCTAAATTCCTAAACTGCAATTGTGTCTGCTAAAAACTCCTTTCTGTCTTCCTAAATTAGGTTTTATTTTTTTAAAATCGATATTTAATGAAAAACTGTTCTGAGGTTCAATATCTGTTGCAATTTTACGGTACACGAGCCACTACCGAGCTCTAATTGTACATAAGCCCAATCTTGGCGGGAAGTGAAGAGTTAACCTTTCGTTCGCAAGGTTGATGGTGTTTTGTACAATCATTAATAATTGTAATATTGTACTTATTTTAATATGCCTAAGTATAAAGAAGCGTATAAAGAAAAAAATACCAAATGGCTGTATAAATCCAAAGATAAGGAACTATACATGATTGCAAATGAAAATAAGCAAATTTTATTTTGCAAAGCATGTGCCAAATCTGTAAGTTTCAGTTTTACGTTTGGTTAGGTGCTTATGTAAACTGGCTTCTGTTTTTGCCTTTTAGTTTTCCTGCTACCGAATTTCACATCTGCTACAGCATGAAAGTGGACCCACGCACACTGAAAGAATGAAGAGATCACTGCGACGAACACTAATTACGACAGCTTGTGAAGGAATCGCCTACAATCAGTTTTACATGTATTTAAGTAATGCAATGTTAGGTGCAACTATTGCATGGAATAAAATTAGTTCCCCTTCGTTTGTAGAATTTCTGGAGAAATACTGTGGCGGTAGGTTCCGAATGAATCGACTCTGCGTAAAAATTATTTACCGAAGTGTTATGAAAATGTAGGTTAAATATTTTACCAATGAATGCAGTAAAACAGTAAATTATTTTTACTTTCAGACTTTAATAGAAATACGACGAATAATTGGCGATAGCGACGTATGGATCACCGTTGTCGAAACCACCGATGTTCTCGGTCGTAGTATTGCCAATTTATTAATTGGGAAATTGGATGTCAATGAAGCTAGTAAACCTATAATTCTGTCATGTAAACATCTACAAAAGACTAACAATGTCACTTTGGCCCGTTTTATTAATGATTCATTAGGTAAAATGTAATATTTATACAAATTTAAATTTTTAATTTTGATAACTTACAGAGATCTTGTGGTCTTCTGGAGTAGGCTATGAAAAAGTAAAGCTACTATTAACTGATGCAGCTCCCTACATGTTAAAATGTGTTACAAATTTAAAGTTGTTCTACCCGAACTTAATTCACGTTACATGTGTGGCACATGGATTGTATCTTGTGTGTGAAACAATTTGTTAACAGTATCAAGATGTGAACGGCTTAATATCTTATGTTAAAAAGAAACTTTTAAAAGCTCCATTATGCAATGAAGTATATGAACTATGAACATGCAATGCCGGATGTACCATTGCCTCCTGAACCAATTCTAACTCGCTGGTGTACTTGGCTACAAGCTTCATTTTTCTATGCAGAACATTTTAATAAAATAAAAGAAGTATGAACATTTATATTTACTGTTTTTTTACTCAGTATAAAATTATTTTAGGTTGCACTAGGTTTCGATAAAACAACTACAGAGTCGATTGCTAAGGCCCAAGACCTTTTGCTGAAAAAAACATACAAAATGAGTTGCTTTACATTAAAGCAACATTTAAAGTGCTAGTTGACAGTATAACAAAACTGGAAACGGTTGGTCTACCACTAACAACTTCCGTTAATATTGTTGAAGAAGTTGGTAAACGTAAGCAAATTATTATCTGGCGAGGGTGCTGAACATGAAAGTGGGATGGAAATTTTCACTATTTACAAATATGCACCTATCAAATCATGCGATGTGGAAAGGAGTTTCTCTTCATTTAAGTGTATTTTAACAGAGAAGCGATCAAATTTTACTCCAGAAAACTTTTCTGCCACACCTCTAGTACAGTGAACAGGAGCCCCGTCTAATTGATACCAACAATTTCGATATATTTCAAGAGACGAAGTTCTCTGCAATATTTTCCAAAATATTTAGGTATCTTCTGGATGCTAGTTACTCCTCGTATATCACATACCTCACTAGGTTATCCATCAACATGCAGAAACCATTGAAACTAAATTTTTCATGAAATACGGCCTCTTTGGTGACGTGAGGGTTTTCACTGCACCCAAAATTTTTCTATTGAAGATCCGTTCGCTTAAAAATGTAGATGCGTCAGTCCAAATTATTCTATTTAAAGAAAATGGACCATCTTCTGTGCGTACCAACGTCGTTTCACAAAATTCAATTTTCTGTTGAGGGTCTTGAGGCTTCATTGCCTTAACATTGGGAATTTACAATCAAGCATGTTATGTTTTTGTACTGCTGAATATTATATATCGAAATCCTCTTCTGCACTTCTAATCGATGACTCTGGAAATGCGTGGAAATGTGCCAAAACGAAGTCCTGATTGTCTTCGGAAGTTACGGGCCGAGGCAACTTTTTACCGATATTAAACCCGACCAGTTAGGTATAGGTATAATATACATACATAAACGGCCAATTTCAGCAGCTTTCCGGGTTAATATTAATATACAGGGTGTTCCATTTGTAACAATCCAATTTTAGTCACCTTTTCAAGCAAACGAATTAACACATGAACCACCCTGTATTGAAGTAACTGGGATTTAACTAAAGCGTGGGAAGCCTCTAAGTATTTACTTACTAAAAAACAAAATTTCGACATCACCGTATCACTGAGTTCGAAGCTATCAGCATAAGGAGATATTGTCAGGAAATTGATGAAGATCCTAAAAATAATATTATATACATGGTGTTCCGTTGAAAATATCAAAGTTGCTACTACTTGCGAATAGAAGTGGCAAGACCACATTGTCGAAAATATTTAGTAGCGATTATCCACATATCCCATCCGTCAAATTTTCAGAATGATCAGTTGTCTGCTTCACCAGAAATGTTTAATGTGCCATCCACCCTAAATCACCCTGTATATATATAGAGGCTATCCTAGAGGTACGAGAAATCTCTATAACTCTGTTGCTATTTGATATATCGATTTGCGTTATTTTTTCAATGGTACCTACGAAAATTCTGCACAATTTAAAATTATTTTCAACATTTATAGGAGGTCGGTATACAGGGTGGTGCACCAAACTTATGTTTTTTTGAAGACAAACCACCATATATTTTAGCTCAATTTGAAAGCCTCTTTGTTTCTGATGAAAACGGGCTAAACATTAATCGGCGAATTATGAACCGTTTAAATTTTATGGTCGAAAATAGAGTGAAAAGGCATCATATTTGAAAAATCCTCACGACTTCACTGTCGGAAATAAATCGTCGATTAAAGTGTCCAGTACTTTTCCATGTACTGAATATTCATACTAGTACTTAATCATCAACCACTTCGCATTACCGTACACAGGGAGTGACCAAACGCAAAACCGTGTATAACTCAACTTTTTCAAATGGAACACCCTGTATATTTTTATATCGGTACACTTTTGATAAGCTTTCCAGCGATATACAGTTTGTGTGGTCTGTTTTGAGAAACTGATGATATCTTTTACTTGTTATTTATTAAAGCAAATTCTTCAAGTAGGCTGCTATCAATAAATTTGGCATATTGAGCACTTTTTTTCCAAAGCTTTTCTAATCATGAACTTCACCCGCGAAGAATTAAAGAGCATAGTGTATTGTATTGGTGAGGTTGAAAGGAATCTTTTAAGCAAGTCGAATTTATCGTAAAAATACCCCATTGCAAGAATTCCGAGAATCGATACTTTGCGCAAACTGGCAGAAAGGTTCGAATCAAATTGTATTGTATGTTACGATAGTAAATGAGGATGATGAGCTACAAGTCCTACTAGAAATTCAGGAAAATCTACAAGTAAGCAGCAGGCAGATCAGTGTAGAAACTGATATATCGAAAAGTATGTGAATCGAATTACATTAAAGCACAAGTTTGACCCGTGCTATTTGGAACTACACCTGCCTAAGATTTTCAAAATAGACTGAATTTTTTAAATTGGGATTTTTTCAATCATACGTTATTTAGTGACGAAGCAACACTCAAAAGCAATGGATTAGTTAATCGACGCAATATGCATTATTATGCAACGGAAAATCCTCATTGGCCGAAGACCGTTGACTTCCAAAAACGATAGTCCCTAAATGTGCGGGAAGCAATTATCGATAATCGTGCAATTGAGCCTTTCTTATTTAATAACACTTTGAATGGGGAGAGATATTTGCTATTTCTCCAACACGATCTTTCAATATTACTAGATGACGTAAATTTAAATATCAAAAGATATATGTGGTTGCAGCATGATGGTGCTCCTGTCCATAATCATCGAATGGTTCGTCAGTTTCTAGACCGGGCCTACCCTCGTCGTTGAATTGAACGGAGTGGCACTATTATGTGGCCAGAACGTTGGAAGCAATGTTAACCAGAGTCCAGTCCTCATGCGTTAGCCGTTTGGCAGATTGTAGAGAACATAAAGGTGGTTTATTTGAACACTTGCTGTGGAAAATTGGCTAGTTTATTTCGTTCTTGCCAGTTTAGTTTAGTTTCATGTTCAGTTTAGTTTTTTATTCTGTATCTAGTTCCTTTATTTTGTACATAAGATATTAACTCGACCATTGTACACTGTAAGGTGTTGATGTGGTTTAATATTTCGAGGGTGCCATATCAGACGGGCGTATGCGGCAAAAATACAAAAAATGGAATTTTACGTCGTGGTACGTATTTTCGTAGAATACATACCACGGGCGTAAAATTGCATTTTTTGCATTTTTAGCACATCCGCCTCTCTAATATGAGACAATCGGTATTAATATTAAAATAGTAAAAACAAAATTTCGTTCTCAAGACCAATGTTGTATTTTCCATACGGATAACTTAAAAATGTTATAGGTAGTTGTTCCTAACTGTTATGTTAGATACAATCACGGCAGTCTACTAAAATTATTTTTTGAATAAGTAACAAGAATGTAACAAGTAAGGTTTTTTAAAAAATCTCATCAGTTTTTCAAAATAGACAACGCCATAAAAATATACAGGGTATTCCATTTGAAAATGTAATAGAAAATGAGTTATACACTGTTTTGTGTTTGGTCACGCCCTGTACACGGTAATGAGAAGTGGTTTAATAAGCAGTAATATGAAAATTCAGAACATGGAAAAGGATTCGACACGTCTATCGATCATTTATTTCCGACAGTGAAGTCGTGACGACTTTTCAGAAATGACGCTTTTTCGACCATAAAATATAAACGGTTCAGAATTAACGATTAACGCTATATATATATATATATATATATATATATATATATATATATATATATATATATATATATATATATATATACATATACTCAGGTGTATGCATACGTTTTTTCCAGTTTAACTAAGATAACGCCAGCGAAAAGTACGCAGCGGATTAATTTGACACATACGTTGTTTTGTTCGTTTGACATTAAACTATAGACACACACAAGTTGAGTCCAATAAAAACTAGCGTCTTTGTTTTATCGTTCAGTGATCATGTCGAATTTTGTGGCACGCATTGCTTTTCTTATTTAATCAAAAGGAAAAGGGTTGAAAGTCATCGTTTGCTGGTAAAAACATATCATGAACACGCTCCATCGATTAGAACATGTGAGACATGGTTTCGACAATTTAAAAGTGGTGATTGCAATGTGAAAGACAGTGAGCGCTCTGGTAAACCACAAAAGTGCGAAGTCCAGCAATTTCAGGAGGACGATGACCCAACTCAAACCTAATAGCAATTGGTAAAAGTATTAAATGTGTCACAAGAAACAATCAGCAGACGTTTACGAGCAATGGTGAAGATCAATAAACTCGGTAAATGGCCCCCACATGAATTGAATTAACGTCAAATGGAAAATCGCAGTCACTTGTGAAATACTGCTTCAAGGCCACGAAAGAAAGTCACTTCTGTATCGAATTTTGACGGGTGACGAAAAATTGACTTATTTTGAAAACCCTCGTGGTACTAGAGCGGTATTGTGTATTATGAACTCTTGAAGCCCGGCGAAACCGTTAATGCACAACGCTATTGTCAGCAAATGATTAATTTAAATCACGCATTGATCGAAAGACGATCGGAATGAACCATAAGACATGGCAAAGTGATTTTGTTACACGACAATGCGCTGTTTCATACAGCAAAACCAGTGAAAAACAACTTGAAACCGCTTGTATGGGCATCCAAGCCGTACTTCTCAGACTTAGCGCCATCTGACTATCACCTATTCGCATCAATGCGTCACGCGCTTGCAAAGCAGCACTTCAGAAGTTTCTAGGAAGTTGGAAAATGGTCCGACGAATGGTTTGCCGCAAAAAACAAGCAGTTTGTCTGGTATGGTATTTATAAATTACCTGAAAGATGGGCGAAATGTGTAGAAGGCGATGGCCAATATTTCAACTAAAAAAATTAATTTCTCATAAAAATTACGTGTTTTATTTACTAAAGAAACCGAAAAATCTTATACATACACATGGTATATGGGTGTCCCACGCAACTAGCCGTTTAGAAGTGTGGACTTCCCGTTTATGGTTTCTCATGAAATTTTGTACATCTAGGTTTTCGATGATGATCTATTCAATCAAATTATTTTAAATAGCATACCCTGTGTTCTGTACTGTACAGTACAGTTCGAGTAACAAGGAGTACAAGCCGAAAGTTGCAGACCTGAGGATGACAGATGTGACTGTGTCGAAACGTCGTCGAGGAAAAACAGTCTTATAGAGACTAAAAGTAATACGCGGTCCAACACACGAGGAATCGAGGAGAAATACAGCAGCCGTGGAAAACTAAAAACAACCATATACATACATACATACATACATATATATATATATATATATATATATATATATATATATATATATATATATATGTGTGTATAGAACTAATTAAAATAAACAACTTTTTCAAATAACATTTTTTCGTTTTGCTTTAATTGTTACTGCTGCCTATTCTATGCGCCCAATTAATTATTCCCGGGTGTTTACCGGTGTTTATAGCCTCACCACGCATATTCGGGTTGTTATGGAACTGCAAACAATCTCTGTGATAAGACGGTTGTTAACTTTGTTTTGATTCTGTTTACACTTTTTATGTCAAGCAGAAATGTGTCAATTTGTTGTCAGTTAATCGCGTGTTAGATTTCAGTCAGTTTGTGATTATTGAAAAATAAAGAATGGCTAATGTGTAAGAAAATAATGAACTCGTGGGCATGCTGTTGATTTATGGGGAGTGTCGTCAAAGTGCGGCTGCAGGCGCAAGGCTGTATGCAGAACGCTTTCCATTAAGAGTGCATCCGACATCCCGTAGTTTTATGAATCTCGTTCAGAGGGCAGGGGATACTGGGTATTTAAGACAACGTTGTGGAGGGCATGTAGGAAGACCGAGACAACCTGTGAATATGCAGAATGAAGAACAAATTTTGAATATTGTTGAGGAAGATCCATCGATAAGTACTAGAGAAATTGCACGTGAGTCGGTGTAAGTCAAACAAAGGTGTGGAAAACATTGCGGGAAAATCAGTTGTACCCATTTCACGTTCAACGTGTACACGCGCTACTTCCTCAAGACCATCCCGTAGAGTTGAGTTCTGTGCATGGCTTTACACGAAACAATGCAATATATATATATATATATATATATATATATATATATACAGGGTGTTTCTGAAATAGGGTTCCAATTTCTACTGCATGTAGAACTCATTAAAATAAGACAAAATGTTCATATAAATATGTGCCCTAAAACGCACCCTTAAAAAGTTACAGGCCCTTGAAAGGGTTCGAATGAAACTGATTTTATTCAATTATTTCAAAAACGATAAAAGATAAAGAGATGAAATTAAGGGAACATACATAAATTTTCACGCCGAGTAACATGAGCTAGGCCATTTTTCGTTATTCGAATCATAGGCGTCCTTTTCAGGGTGATGGAAAGGGTATCAAGTCCCTAAAAAATTTTGTAAGATCTTTTCGCAATTTTTTTAACAAATTCATAAATTTTGGACAGTTTTATGTAAAAAATGTCGTCTTTGCGTAAGTCGACATCGGCAACGGTTTTTGTGTAAAATGAGTTTGAAAATTATCATTATTTGATAAAATTACTGTTATTCACTTCGGAATCAATTCAGCCGATATATATATATATATATATATATATATATATATATATATATATATATATATATATATATATATATATATATATATATATATATATATATATATATATATATATATATATATATATATATATATATATATATATAAGGGTGGCGCATTCAGTGACAAAGTCCCATATCTCCTTTATTTAAAGAGATACAAAAAAATTAAATAAAAAGTTGTAAGATATGTTCTGGTGCATATTCCAAAATATTTTTAATTATACAGGGTAGATCATAAAAGCTTAGAAGTAATTTTAATTTTTTTTTTAAAATAGAAAACCCTATATATTATTACATATTTAGATTCTACATACAATTTTAGACACATTTTATGTATAATGTCCTATACCTAAGTCTAACCGTTTTTGACAAATTTCAGATTTTTTGTCAAAAATGACGTTTGCAGGCCAAAACATAGGCGGAAATCTTTTCTAAACGAAGCCTTTCTCAATTAGTTATGGTTGGTTTCCTTTGAACTGGGGACCTACTCTAATAGGCTGTATTGATATTTTTGTAATACATTCATACAGGGTGATCAAAAATGGACAATAAAAAGTAGATTCAAAAAAACCTATAAAGTCATTTTTTTTTAATGGAAACCCCTATTTTTTTAATTCTATCTTATTTAGCATTAAAAATAAGGGTGACTTTGTATAAGAGTATATTCCAAAAAATTGTAGTTTTTGAAATAATGACAATTTAACATTTTTTTATTGTAAAAAGGCTATACGGCTTTCAAGTTTTGTTGTTAGTTGGCCGTGACGGCGAGGCGTGGCATATAAAAATAATAGAGATCATCAGAAACGTCATTATTTATTGTCAGTTGATAATTTGTGTGATGCATTAGTGTATTTTATAGCAAATTGATTTAAAACTTGAATTAAAATTGTAAATAATGAATTTTTCGCAAGCCGAGATGGTTGATATGACTTTTGTTTTGGGAGCTAGTGATAAGAATACGCTCTCAGCAAGAGGACTGTATCAACAACGGTTTCCAGAGAGACGGCAACCTGAAAGAAGGGCATTTGAAAAGCTTTTGGAGCGTTTTGAAAGAACTGGCAATGTGTTATATGACAAAAATACTAGGGAAAAACGTGCACAGACTGAGGAAAATCAATTAAATGTACTATTAACAGTTACCGAAAATCGATATATTGGACCCATTTCTCAGCAGGATGGTGTTGAAGGACATACGGTACAGCGGATATTGAAGTCTCAAAAAATGCACCCCTATCACATTCAACTACTTCAAGAGTTGGTTTCTGAAGATTATCAAAGACGACTGGAAGTTTGTCAATGGGCTCAAAACAAAATAAACCAACAAATAAATTTTGTTCATTTGATTTTATTTACAGATGAGGGCACATTTCACAGAAATGGAAGTGTAAACAGACACAATTTTCATTACTATCCTACCAAAAATCTACATTTTGTAAGATATACTTCTCAAACTAGATGGTCTTTAAATGTTTGGGGAGGTGTTGTCGGTAATCATGTAATTGGACCATATTTTTTGATCAACGAGTAACAGGGGAAGTATACTTAGACTTTCTGCAAAACCATCTACCTAATTTGTTGCGTCAAGTGCCACAGGATACGCAACAAGAAATGTGGTTTCTTCATGATGGAGCCCCAGTACATCATACAGGTCCGATAATAACTTTTTTAAATGCTAGATATCCAGAATGTTGGATTGGGAGGGGAGGGCCTGTTGCTTGTCCTGCTAGATCCCCAGATCTTACTAAAATGGACTTTAGCATATGGGGGTACGTGAAAGAGCAGGTTTATAAATTACCGCCTACAACAAAGCAAGACATGAAGATTAGGATTAGAAATTGTTTTCAAAACATTAGTGTTGAAATGTGTAGAAATTTAAGTAGCGAATTTGAGCGACGTATTGCATTGTGTATTCAAGAAAGCTGCGGACATTTCGAACAACTTATTAGGTAGTACGTATTTGACGTGTTTCTAGTACTTTTATCTGTATAATTAGTTACAGGTTTAGTTACATTAGAGGTGTTAAGTTTAAGATTAGGACAAAATTTGTTGAATCAAAAAAATATTGTCTTTACTTTAAGTTCGTTTAATCAAATAATTATTTATATGGGGTTCAATAAATTGTAATATTTTGATCTGAAGCCCTCGATTTTTTTTTGTTTAGCCGCGCCCCGCCGTCACGGCCAACTAACAACAAAACTTGAAAACCGTATAACCTTTTTACAATAAAAAAATGTTAAATTGCCATTATTTGAAAAACCACAATTTTTTGGAGTATACACTCTTATATAAAGTCATCCTTATTTTTAATGCTAAATAAGATAGAATTAAAAAAATAGGAGGTTTCCATTTAAAAAAATGACTTTATAGGTTTTTTTGAATCTACTTTTTATTGTCCATTTTTGATCACCCTGTATGAATGTGTTACAAAAATATCAATACAGCTCATTAGAGTAGGTCCCCATTTCCAAGGAAACCAACCATAACTAATTGATAAAGGCTTCGTTTAGAAAAGATTTCCACCTATGTTTTGGCCTGCAAACGTCATTTTTGAAAAAGAATTTGAAATTTGTCAAAAACGGTTAGACTTAGGTATAGGACATTATACATAAAATGTATATAGAATCTAAATATGTAATAATATATAGGGTTTTCTATTTAAAAAAAAATTAAAATTACTTCTAAGCTTTTATGATCTACCCTGTATAATTAAAAATATTTTTGGAATATGCACCAGAACATATCTTACAATTTTTTTTATATCTCTTTAAATAAAGGAGATATGGGACTTTGTCACACTAATGCCCCACCCTGTATATAAGCGCTGTATACAATTCTGTTTTGTTGGTTTTTGACAGTAGTACTCTGTTCAATTCATTTGTAGCTAGCAGTACGTGGGATAATTAAAAAAAAATAGGAGCATTAAATTTTTTATTAGATCATTAAACTAGCACATAGTTAGCACCTAATTATGTACTACATGAATTTTTGTTCTGCTAGATTGATGAACGTAAATGCGACAGTGCTTGAATACCTTGTGCTCTTTTTTTATGTGTGTACACAAAAGTGAATTACTTCAGTTTGCAACGTTGTCCACAAATTACTGCCGGAATTTAATTTGTTTTTACTTTTCAACAAATACCACAATAAAAGAAATGAGATATTAGTAAAAATACAGAATTCATTAAAATACTCTAACCGCAATTCCCAATATTAACACTTAAATGTTTTAAATAAATTTGTAAGCTCTTCTAAACTTTGAAAAGCGTATGGGTTTATTGTAATTGCGACTGTGAGGAGAGAAAGGTAGGTTAGAATTGCTAATAAGAACTGGTATGGCATTCAACCTAGTTTTAATTATATATACGGTCCAAACCACAATCCTTTCTGTTTAATGGCAAATGAATAATAGCATTTGTCAGTATCTTCATTACATACGCGCAATTAGCGTAATAATGTAAAAGCGATTATAGGTATTTCGAGTTATTACAAACTTGTCAAAACTTTGACACAAATGCATGCGTGTTGGCGTGATAAAATGACGTATCTGAATAGTCGCGATAAATGCAACGCAGGAAACTTCACTTTCGAAATGTTTGCATAGAGCGAACAGTACGCTATGTAGCAGTAAGAAGTAAGCTAAAATTAATGAAAACGGGGCCGGGACAAAGAAGCACTTAGCAGTGTGACACGTCCTCGTTCAGACACAAATTGCAGCGTTTGTAATAGTAAAATCATCCCGAAACGACATTCTCCGACACAAATTTTCCCTTTACGACTGAAAACTAACCTCTGCTCTCTGGTCCAAGATGGAAAATGCTCCCGCTTGCATTGCAAGGTCTTACAGTTAGTCTTGTAGCAAGCGTTTCATTGCCAAGCGCCGGATTGTACCGAATCGCAATTCACCCTTCTAACATTAAAGATTTGGAAACCCTACTGCGCGGTTATATGTTTGGTACTTCGGTTTAAAATGGTTTGACGTAACTTTCGTGTTTATTTACTTCTGGGTCTTGTTATCGCCTAAATAGCAACGTCATATGTGGCTTTACAACATCCGCTTTAAATTCAAAACGTTACACCTACAAAAGTCATATAAACCCTTCTAACATGTACAAATAATTCCATCGGTTTGTGAATTAAGGGTAAATGTGTAATTTCTCCATATTTTACGAGACGGCTATTACAACTCGACTTTATGAAGGAACTAACGTAAAAAGAATGCGGATATAAGTCGAAGAAACTATTTTATGTTTACTCCAAGCAATTATTTTGTAACGAGCACTTTTAGATAAGGTGTGCAAACTTAGTTCAGTTGAGTTAATGTTTTCTTTCTATAAGACACGCAAGAAGCTTGTATAATTAAAAGTACGATTAAAAATGACGGTAAAATTATTTTAACAAGTAAAACTTGTTTAACATTTACATTTTGTATTCAGCTAAACGAGCTTAATTGTCATAAAGTTGATTGTAGACTATTAAAATTGCTGTAAGAGAAAAAAAAACTAGGATATATGTAAATCTCTAACACAAATCCAAAGGGAAATAGCATGTGCATACACTAACCCTAGTTGTTTGCAAATCACTTCGTTAAAAGAAAACAAAAAGTCTTCCATGCGCTACAATGGACAATACTTTGTATGTTTTAGTCCACATTTACCACAACTCCATAAATCCTTTGGTTAAAATAATTTTATTAGAATTTCAGTTTTAATTATCAATTAATAGCTAAAGAAAAAGAGAAGAGAACAACATGACTTCTTATAACCTTATCTTGTAAGAGTCTTAATGATGCGCTATTCAGATTCACTTATGCCCAAAATGTTCAAGCGCATTGGTGTTTGTTCTCATACATGTCAGTGCCTACTGTAATGATAAGTTTAATGTTGTGTACTTATAATGAATGATTTGTAAAATTTTTAGTATTATAATAGTATATTAAGAAACAAGTTTCGTAAGACGAGTTTTTATCGCATGAGTCCAAGTTTAGAAAACGACCCGCGCAGCGGGGAGTTTTCTAATGAACGAATGCGATAAAGCATCTTATGAAACGAGCTTCTTATACTATTTTGCGTATTTGTGTTGAAAATTTTGAAAAAATGTAAATTCCATTTGTCACCTTATTTCATAATTTTGAATGTAGGTTGGCAACAGTGGTATTTGTTTGTTTGAGTTCGATACAAATATGGGGTATTAAAACTATTATTTGTTACTAATTCATTTCAAACTATCTTATAAATATGTTCTCAATAGAAGTTGTATACTATATACATTATAATAGGAATAAAATTACACTAGCTATGTAAATTTAATAATTTACACTCAAGTGAAGTTAACAAGGTTAAATGAAGGTTATATTTTACGCAAAAGATGCAATCGGCTTAATCTGAAAGCATATTGACGCTTTATCTTGAAACACAATAAAAAAGAGAAATCGTCCATATTCGGTTTTGGTCATCTTAATCATTGCAATGCATTAATCAGGAATAATTCAATACAAAGGATATACACACATTTGAAATAAGAATAGGTTATGTTACATTTATGTTTACGTACGTCAATAAAGAACTTCATTAGTTTACATACCAACATCAAGAAAAAAATGTTAGGTTACTAAACTTTAAAGTCAAACATTAAAACACCCGTTTGAGTGTCATAATGTACATATTAAACACTCAAAATAGAAAAAGTAAATATTGATGCTGTAGGATATGCTACTGTTAGAACCATTTTTTAAATGAGTGTATCCATTGATAAAATTCATCATGAAAGTGTGTATAAAAATAAAATAGAATTCTATTAAGTGTATAAATATTTGTTTTAAAAACTTGAAAAATCTGGAACACTGGAACTGTGGCAGGATCTGTAACAAACAAAATACACCCACGTACCACACAAAATTAAAAAAAAAAACATTGAACTTACAGAAAATGAAATTTTAGTCCCATTCGACGTTTGTTCACTGTTTCCGAAGCTTTCCAATAGATCAGACCTTTATTTAGAAGATGTTTTAAAACAAAACCATTTGGATGATGGAGAAGTAGAAGATTTTCTTAAATTAACAGATTTGTGTATGAAACAAACCTTTTTCAAAATTAACCATCAATTTTTCCAGCAAGAACATGGTACGACAATGGGCAATAGCTCATCTTCGTTTATAGCTAATCTATTCATGGGTAAATTTGAGACAGACTTAAATCGCGATTTGCCTTATTTTCCTAGAGTTTGGATTAGATATGTGGATAATGTGTTTGCCATCCTTAATACTAAAATTTGTAGCGTTGAGAACTTTGTAGAAACATTAAATTCTAAAACTACGACAATCAAATTTACCTATGAGACAGAGGCAAATGACAGTCTTCCGTTCCTTGATACTCTTAATTTTCCTCTTTCAGTTCAAAATTATAATAAAGAATTGCGTACTATTAAAGGAATTGCTGCATACAATGGGTTTTCAGATTAAGTGGTTACGAATATAGTTAGGAAACAAACACATAGGATGAGGGTTAAGAACGTAACTACATTAGGTAACGCTAGAGAACGAATAGAAACAAAGTATGTCAAGTTACCAAACTATCCTGCTTATACAAAAGGTCTACCTAAAATCTTTTCCAAAATTAATTTGAAAACAGTCACTACTTCAGATAATAGTTTGCAAACTCCTTTAGGCAATCCAAAAGATACTGTGGATAAGCAAAATAGGTCGGGAATTTAAAAGATTAATTGTAAAAATTGTGAACAAACATATGTGGGGCAAACTAAACGACCTATCAAAATTCTCTTTAAAGAACATCTAGCTCATATAAAATACAAACGTTAGGACAAGTCTGCCGTAGCCCTACATATGTTTAATAAAAGTTATGTAGTAGATGAGGTATCATTAATCAAACATGTTAGTAATAAGCACGAACTTGATTGTTATGAAAGTTTAGAAATCTTCAAAAACAAACAAATTCTAATGAATAATGATGATCAAGGACCTTTAGGCTACTCTGATCTCATTAAACTTTCAAAACTTTCACTTTCACTTTCACCAGATTAGCAACGAAGCGTTACTCGCTGATATGTTAGAAATTTTCTTTAGTTCGCCCTAGTCGACCGCTGATGATGATAGCGTAGCTA